>OZ024902.1:126064007-126114007 GCA_964017125.1 Flabesymbios commensalis | reverse complement strand
GTGATTTACGTGCAGTGTTCGATATATATGTATTTTTACAGTAAGCTGTAATTGTATTTTCAGTTTTGTTTTGGGAGATAAGTTGACCTACGTTGACCTGGCCTTATTACAAGTTATACGTAATTGTAGTAATCAGTTTTCCTCAGATTGGACATCTATGGATCTCCCTCTACTGAAGACATTCAAGAACAGGATGGAGGAGAGACATAACCTGAAGAAATACTTCAAATCTGACACGTGTATGCCTTTTGAAGGAAACAGCATGAACTGAATTACTAGTACCGTATGTAGCATATCACAGCTTTGATAATCAGTGCACATCAACTTGAACTTGTTTGTGCAGGTGAGGTCTTTAAGTGCATTAGATCTACTTGTTTCACAATAGTTTACTGGCTTTCTTCAGATAGATCAGTTTTATTGTGTGCTTTAATATAATGTATGTCTAAATATATAAATAACAAATTTGACCAAGCAAAAGAAATACGAATTAAGTAGACATCATGGCTTGCAATTTTGATGAGCAGTGTAAATTAATTGAATGCAATTGAATTCTGATTTCATGCTTTACCATGTTTACGTGGGACGTTATTGTAAGTGTATGTCATTGTTCATTATTTTAAATGTTTCCAAATATATGTGTCAAGCAAGTGATCACTGTTCTTTTTGAAAATCAAATACTGGTAGATACAAACTGTGGTCTTTCAAAAAGAGCATCTGTAGAATTATAAAATCACTGAGCTACATGTGAGGAGTCAACACAATATTCTATGTGACAGTGGCAGTGGCAGCTATGAATCTCCAAAAGTGAGACAAAAAAAGCAGAAACTTTCATTTCCTTTGCGGGTCCCACTGAGTGAACAGACAGGAAATGGGGTCCCTGTATCCGGTGATGGAACAAAACTAGCATACAAAGCTAGAACATCCCGTCGGCATTGACAGATCACAGTGTGAAGAAAGACGCATCGCCAGATAGACGAAAGCACATTAGCAGATGGACGTTTTCAAGCAGCATGGCTGCAACATTTTTTCAGACAAACAGACCGACAAGCATATGGACAAACGCACGGACAGACAGAAAGGCATGGGGGAGAATACGAGGTGATCTGATATCATCACATGGCTCACAATATTGTGGAGGCTCTCACTGCTTGAAGGTTCTTTCAGTAATAAGTCTTAACCCCTTCACCGCCGGTGCCGCATATATTCGGGTTTTCATTTTTTATTAGCACATTAAGTACCACTTTTTAAACATGTTAAAGATAAAATGTGACATCAATGAGCAATATTTGAAAACAGGTGACCTCCATATTGTCAAATCTGAATAATTTTCACTCACTTGAAGTTGTGGATCGCGTCAGCGAGATACAACTTCAAGTGGGTGAAAATTCAGATTGAATAATTTGGCGGTTAAAGGGTTAAGGATCTATAATGCCTAGATCACTGATGTCGACTACGGTAGAAATTCTGTGTTTTATTAGCACCTGCATTATTATTAGCTGTTCAAATTATATATACCATATATTTCAAAACACTAATATAAATTGAGACTTAGATTGAAGGAGTGGATCGCGATAGGAAGACACGACGTCAAGTGACTGATAATTGAAATTAAGTAAATCATTAGCTTGATAGAATGCATGTGAAATTATGGCTAGTGTGAAATCATCATGCAGAAGACGATAAAATTATCATGATCTGTCATTTTATGTAATTCTTCATTTTATATTATTAAAAGTATCATGTATTTATGTGTAATTGCATATTATATTGTTACTGGTAGTTTATAAATAAATAAATAAAATTGTGTCTATAACTTTATTTCAAAATGAATAGTGATAAATAATAATTTATTTGTGTCGTGTGAGGTTAACATTAAGTAATAAGGATAGTGTCTGGCTGACTGAATTTAAAAATGTGTTTTGTGTTGCATGATTTTCGATAGGAATTTCATGGATTTACAGTGCTACTATCCCCTGAACCACCTACCATCATACATTTTATCAGTCAATAAAATGAATCTTAATCCATGTTATTAGCTGCTTAAATAACTGTTATTGATGAAAATGTTTGCTATCATATTAAAAAACACATAAGTAATTTTCACCCCTATTATAGTCGTGATTAGCTGTGAATGGGTTAATAAATGTATTTTTATACTAACTGATCGTAACATCCACATTTAAAACACACCACTACATTATTTTCTTTGTCCGACCACGACATTCTAAGCCAGGAATGGAGAGTTATTGTTGATCATGTACAGACCAGTTATCATGGTAGGCCTATGGTGCTATAATCAGTCAGGTGTGACCGAGCTGTTGATTATGAGGGATCCTCATTATGGTCGGATGTGTTTTAAGTCAGTTCAAACCTTCGAAGCTCTACATTCTTAGCTGTGGAAAAAGCCTCGGCCTCGGCCTTTCCCACAGCTAAGAATGTAGAGCTCCCCGAGCTTTATCCTATACATAAATGTACAAAGGCATTTGGTTAGAATCAAACATATTTATACAGCAGACAATGGATGTATTGCGTTATCCCTGCGTCCCGCTCAGAGCTGAACGTATTGATTGAGTTATGGGAACTCTCTGCTTCTTGGGAGGTTTAATGTGGCCAATAGAGAAGCCCCAAATCAGCGGGTCACCAGTGAGTGGTCGTCTATCTGGGGCAAAACCAGGAGCACTGGAGAGGGCCGTGGCATTTTCTTGTGGACGTAGTTTGTCTCGTCCTCTCTATATTTGTTTCAGCTGAATGCTAGGCTTACTGTTTTATTGTAAGTTATAGTTGCCAAAAGCCAAAATAGGATTTTTATCTCGACATTAAATTAATAACCCCCCCCCCCCCAAGGTTGTTATGATTGCTTTTGATGTTAGAAGTAGCGTAGACTCAGGATCTGCATGATGTCCTGCTGACAACGTTTAGCTTTTTTGTGAATTCAAGATGGCGTCTAGGATGGCTGGTAAATTTAACTTAAACAGTGTGGCAATCGACTTTAGACGTCAGCATTTGACGTCTGTAGACGTCAGATTCAGGCGTCTAAAGACGGTCCCTGTACTTACATAATTAAAACATGTATAATGGTGTCGTAGGCCATGACACAGATATTAAAATGAAGCGGAAAAAGATAACTAAGATATTAATGATGATTACAAATTGACAATAAATTTCAAAAATTACCTGCTTGGGGTATTTTTGTAAGGTTCACCTCTTGGTCTTTGAATTTTCTTTTAAATAGTATGACAACTCTGTACTGTGAATGTTCATAATTATCAGGTACTACCACACGCCAGGGAAATTCTGCTATTTTACAATAAATACAAAACAAAGTAGAAAACCACGATCAGCCTGTTGTGAAAAACATATTCAGAAGAAAATTATTTTTTGCGTTTTAAAACATTTTTTTTCAATAAAAATATTAAAGGAACCAAATAGTGGGAGTTACTTTCAATAAGGTGAAACTGAAAATCACGTGAGCAGTGCTAACTTCAGATGCATTGATATTTCAATAGGATTAATACAGCTCATAAGATTTCCATGATAATACCGGGCTAACTTCAATCAATGTTTATCATTTATTCCGGAACTTCCCTTGTAAAATGAGTGGCCAATACCCCTTGTTGAACCACCCCGCTCTCTCCACACAGACCCCTAAATACTCCATGGCATGACGTACGTTCATTACGTGTATATCCATGACAACAATTACAGGTTGCTATGGGAGCAGACCACTTGTTATATTGGCGACCAGTCGTAAACATCTTCACTCTCCCCTGGTAATAACGTCTGTATTTCATTCGCTGTGGTCAGCATTGACAATGACCAGGTCAGTAAATGCTATTTTTTAACAGGTTGCTATGGGAGCAGACCACTTGTTATATTGGCGACCAGTCGTAAACATCTTCACTCTCCCCTGGTAATAACGTCTGTATTTCATTCGCTGTGGTCAGCATTGACAATGATCAGGTCAGTAAATGCTATTTTTTAGCGATGAAATATATGTTTGTGTAAACCATGGAGACCAAATGTTTCTTTTAATTTGATATCATCATAAAAGGCTTGGTTGGTTATTTCCGCTTCATTTGAATACTTATGTTATGTGTCTACGGCCATCATAATTTTGTTTTAATCTTTCAGTGCGGGGACCGTCTTTAGACGTCAGAATCTGACTCTTCCGACGTCAGATTGTGACGTCTAAAGACGGTCCCCGCGCTGAAAGCGTTAAGACGAGAATTGTAGATGTGGGTCCTAATTTTCGATGGCAGAACAATTAATATATTACTTCAAAAATATACTATTTTAGTCGAATATAATATAATTATTATATACGTATTATATAGATATCATCACAATTAAATTGATACAACCTTATAAAGCCCAGTTGTTTTCATTGTATGATAGCAGTGCCCTTTCAAGGTCAATAAGAAAACCTACCCAGTATTTTGGAGTAGATGTAACGATGTTATATAATGGAATAAAAGAGGATTATATAGCTAAAGTAAGACATGTCACAGCAGACATGTGTTACCCCGCTATTACACTTCTAAGCCAAATCTGTTTAAATTGTCCTCTCTCTTATTTTCTGAAGAACCATCTGTGTTAAGAAATTTTTTTTATATCTACGTCATTCTTAGTATTAGAGTACATTTTCTCTCACACACACACACAAAAATGTATCACATTATTGCATCACTGTTCACGCTTTATCTCTTTATTACCACGCTATTTTACGCGTCAAACATGCACTTGTTTATATATGTTTATATGTATGCACACAGATTGTAAATCTATTGCTTTACCACTTGTTTGATGAGAGTTTGGTTACAGAAATGAAAAGATATTTTAAAATTTGATAGTTTTTTCATTTATTTTTCAACGTGTCAGGTTGTGACTAGCATCGATACTTTGTTAGACTAGGAAAAACCTAAAAATTCAATACAATTATACTATGGGACATATTTCCTCCTTCTACTGAACGCTGATACTATTTTAGATCGTGTGGCAATTATAGTTCTACCGGCAGCTGTTTTTTTATAACAAGTACTTTTTTAAAGAGCTGACAAAATGTATTACTATGATATTATGTGACTGTAAAGGGAATAGGTCCATACAAATAAATGGATAAATGATTTGCTTTTATTGTAGCGGGGGAACAACTAGGTCGTGTGCAGTAAAACTCACGCTCGGTAATATAGTTCGTGCAAGTCTGCCATTATATCCAGAACCACACATTTAATGGTACACAAGAGCTATCAAATAGTGTCCAAAGGGGGTATTATTTATTGACATTTTAGATTGAATTGTGTGAAATAACTGGGACATATGCAGTGTCAGCAGTCAATAAATATAAAGGGAAGTGCATCACCTGCAAACAGCGACGTTAAGCCAATGAGGGCTTAATGTTTGGCTATATCCTTTATCGAGGGATCAGCGTTTAATCAACTTTGCTCTGACCCTCACAATTTTTGCATAAACCATGGAGATCAAAGTGGGGTTTTATCAATTTGAAATCATCATAAATGTCTTAGCTCTTTCTGTTTTATTTTAATACCTATGTTATGGGTTTACGGCCAATATACATTTTCAATTCTTTCAGCGCTGGGAGCGGCTTTAGAAGTCAGAATGGGAAGTCTTTAGATGTCAGATCCTGACGTTTAAAGTCGAGTCCCGCAATGAGAGGTTAACTTCCCGTGTTTGTCAGTTTATCGCAAGTTCCAATGTTGTCCTAGTGATTTAACAACTCCGCCACCGACAAGTATGGTTGGACCACTGCGGCCTCGGGTCAAGGTCGATGTCGCTCGCTGGACAACAATTTGCAATGTTGGATCAAGCGATATGTACAGCTGCAACAATTGTACTAAATAAAATGTCCGCCCATTTGTAACACCTTCTTTGATATTTACTGTTGGTCCAAGTATGATAATCTACTCGCTACTTTAAATAACAACTGATCGACGGCAACGGTTAGTTGATCTCGTCATGTCACTCTTTCTTTGGTCGGTGTGGATAAGTATGCTCGGTTCGACCTGGGAGACATACCCCACTTTTCCCCAGTCTTCAATGACCCCCCCCCCTCTCCAAGACCATGGTGACTTTGACACTGACTTGACATTCTCACAATCAAATAATTCAATTCGGTCTTTGTCTATTTTAACTAAATATAAATATTTTTCTTCAGACGCAGCTGTCATTGCTAACGCAATTTCCTGCTTCATCTAAAGAAAATATGTATAAATTAATGGGAAATACAGACAACAATGCAGCAGGACAATGGTTCAGTCTCCAAGTACAGCCCCCCCCCCCCCCCCCCTTGAGACCATGGTGACAATACCATTGACCTGATACTCCCTCAAGTATGTCAATTCGGGCTATGTCTATTTTAACTAAATATAAATATTTCTGTTCAGTTGAAGTTGGAAATTCTAACGCAATTTCCAGCTTCAACAAGAAGATAAATGTTCTAAGGTAAAGACTCCCACCCCCTGAGATCATGGTAACATCACCACTGACCTGGCACTCCCTGACAAAGCATCTGGCCCAGTTCCAGCATGGTTGACGATGCTGCTGCTGATGCTGCTTATCACAAGCGTCTTTAGCGAGATGTTGACCACAGCATCCCCCGCAGTAGAACCGGCCGTCATGAGGGAAGGAGGCTGTCTCCATCTGAGTCCAGTGACTGTTAGTGCCTCCTTTATCAGCAGCCATCACCTCACCAGTACAGAAGGCTGTAACAGATAAAATGGAAAGTTAAAACATCGTAACAACATCCACACCTCCTTTTTCAGCTGCCATCACCTCACTAGTACAGAAGGCTGTAACAGATAGAATGGAAAATTAAAACATCATAACAACAGTCACACCTCCCTTATCAGATATCATGAAAAGTTAAAATATAAAAACAACACCTCCCTTATCACATGTACAGAAAGCTGTAACAAATGAAAGAGAATGGTAAACAGTATGTGAAAAACATCATAGCAACAAATCAACACATCACAGAACCAACAGCCTGTAAAGAAAACCGAAAAAGATTGAGAATGAAGTAAAAATTATTATCAGTTGTGGCCTACTATGTAATGTAATGTGATGTAGCTGACACAGCAGTGTCATAGATCCAAAATAATACTCCTCACAAAAGACATTGTAAAGAAAATCAGTTTGCAACAATTGTGAAGATTTAATGACTATAGATCCCTATGTAGAAAAGAAAAGTAAATAACAGCATAACAATTGTCTAACAAATCATAACTTGATACCTGCAATGAAAACGACAAGACCAAAATTATGGCTGCAACAAAACATCTCTCCAGAATCAGCCCTCCCCCACCCCCGCTTTCCATCTGAGATGTACTCGATCTAACTGTGTTCGCAAGATTAATATGATAAAAGCCTCCAAAAAATTGACATCAGAAAGATAGGGTATTTGGAAATATATTTACAACAGCGTCGGCTACAGTAAGCCAAAAGGCAGTATCTGCGTATTTTACTTGTAAAGTAAGCAGATAATACCTTTTGTCTTTTCTGAGCAGTTTAGTCTTCTGAGCATTGTGTGGGATTTCAACAAGACAGTATGGTTTATTTTCAAAAATATTTTTTTGTTTAAGGAAAGGACACCAGATTATAGGTGGAGTATTGAAATTCTATATTAACCGTTAAAATTATCACCGGAAGTTATATCTGGTAGCCACATCCTGTGGCTAATGGCTTCCAGTAGATGAAGAGCGGCGCGCGCAGCTTCAGGCAGAACAGGAAGTGAGAAAGCAATTAGAGACGTGGGATGGAGTTTGTGGCACTAGGTCCTGAACACCCTCTTGACACAGATTGCAAGCTGGGTCCCTTAATGACATCTGGGACACACAAATATTGGGTCTACCATTTTCGTTTAGATGAATATGACAAAGGAAAAGAGAGTGGAAAGAGGTGGTTATTTCCGTCAGGCTTTGCTGTTATATTCATACAAAGTTAACCCTTTAAGCCCTCACGATGCATTAAAGCATCATTTTACATCCCTGAAATCAGCCTCAATTTTCCTACAACTAGGGGTTTTAGAATGGAAATTTCAATGAAACTGGTTTACCAATACATGACAATTTTCATTAATTTTTCACCCACTTTTACTCATCTTCATCCACTACAAGTCGAGAATTGCGACAGCAATTCGCGGCTTGTAGTGGATGAGATGACAATGGTAAATTCAGGCTTGAAAGGGTTAAAATGCTGAAATATGTTTGTATAAGCCATGGACACGAAAGATTATTTTCATTTTGGAATCATCATGATTGTCTCAGTTACCTCTTCACGCTTCATTTGAATACCTATGTTATGGGTCTACGGCCATTACAATAATTAATTTACTTCCGGTGCGGTGATCGACTTTAAACTCTGCCGTCTAAAGTTAATCCACACGCTGAAAGAGTTATAATCATCATTGAGTTATTTAATTAAAGCATTTTAGTTCAATGTGATTCGTTAAACATGTATCAGAATCTAATGAGTGAATTTAATATTCCATGCGACAATATTGTTTTGTGTGTTATATTATATTTTAAAGGTGATATATCACCCCTTATATAGTATGAATAAGTTTGTGACAAATAAATCAAAGTTGTCACAAGATGGGGTACAACTGTTTCCTTATATGGGGTGATTGTGACCATCTGAGAAGGGCACATGATAGCCAATCACCCCCAGATATGGGGTTATTGGCTATCATGTGACCCTCTGAGAGGGTCACAAGATAGCCGATAACCCCATATATGGACATAATTATTCATACCATATAAGGGGTGATAGATCATCTTTAAGTTAAACCTACTTCAATCTGACAATGTTATTTTCCTCTGTAAAGGCAAGTCAGTGAGAATTACTCCTCTTCATTCAATTGACACAAGCATTTGCACATTTAGATTTATCAACAGTGATTTAATCAGCTAATAAAACACTTAAAAACGACAACAGTTACTATGGTCATGATTAGCTGTGAAAAAGTTAAGCAACCGTACTGCATCGCCTTCTTCCCAGAAAACACAAAACATTTGTATAACATTTGTCACATGTTCAATCAACGTCGTAGAACCAATGTTATAGAAATGTGTTTACTGGGAAGTGTCTTATTGAGGAAGGAAGACTTGAGACGGGCTGAAGTTCACGCATGCGTGTTAACATCTGTATGAGACGCCCTCTGGCGACTGTGCTGTAAATTAGCCGGCTCCGTCATTTGTCAGTCGCCTGGCAGCACACAAGTGTCTCTGTAACAATAAATCGTCTAGCTTCCCAACTCAAGCCTTCTTTCTGGTCACACACATCTACTCAGAAGACTTTCTTTCTGTTTGCATTTCGGTGAATAAGATCTACTTGAAATTTTCTGAAATTCTAAATTCGAAACTTACTTTTTTTTGATATTAGAACAATATTATTAAAGCTCAATCCATCCACTGATTTCAGCAAAAATAAATATGTGTATGTTGAAACATAGCCGCCTAGCCTTCTAGGTAAACCTATGTAGGCTAAACTGAACCGAGTCCAGAGTTTTTGACCCAGATCTTAACCATTTCAAGGGCACTAGTGCTATATAATATTTCAAATAAAATCTCATTGATTCTTTATTTTGATAGATAATTCTACCGTTATTTATCAAAATAATTTATTCATAAATAGACATATTTTTCATCATTTGAAGCTGGAAATTGCGTTAGCAATTCCAGCTTCAAATGACTGAAAATACAATTGAAGCAATGCAGCAGGACAAGGGTTATAAACGACTATAGTCGCGCTTAGCGGTTTTTTATAACGCCTAATGTTCTACCACAGCCCAACATGAACAATACACTATAAGCATTGGTTTGCTGGTATATTTGTACCTTGATCTGGAAATACGTGTTTCTGTCTTTTTGCCGTCGCGGCCATTCCATTGATCCAGCTGGTCTGACCTGGCCTGACACAAATTGCACAGCGAGGGAGAAATTTCAATTTGGTGGAGAGAAACATTTCTGCGTCAAAGGTTAACGACAGCCACTGAGAAAAACAAGATGTTGAGAACCTGGTCCAGTAATGATGTTCTCGCACTCTGGCAGTGATTGGCCTGCTTGAGAACAAGTCCGGATAATCGCGCACTCGCACTCTATGCCACGCGCTGGACCTATCACATCTGTAATAATTTATGTAACATATATCCAAAACAAAGTAGTTCGTTACTGCCACTATAATGATTTTTCCACAAGCCTAATTGTATTTGCCCACAAAAGATGTAATATAAACTGATAAATATTCCAATTAATTTTTTTTATTTCAGTTTTAAAATGTAGAGTTTATTTAAACTCCACATCACTCTGTGTCTCAGCGTAGTGATATGTCATGGTTGACAGTGTCAACATTTGTCAGTGATGCGGCGGCGATGGTGGAACATTCAATTTTCAAATAAATCATGATATTTTTAAATAGTTTTAGGTTAATGTAATTTATATTTTGTATTTATCGTGTGAGAAAATGCATAAAGGTCACTCGTATCGTGCTAGTGTGGAGATTATGGCCCTGATTTAGTTCACTAGGCCTCGTCCTGCGGACTATCCAGCGTTTTGCATCATTCAACCTATCTCTGGAATGAGTGAATGAATGAATGAATGAATGAATAAATGAATGAATGAATGAATGAATGAATGAATGAATGAATGAATGAATGAATGAATGAATGAATGGGGTTTTAGGCCACCTTTGTGCACATCTATGCAAAAAAACAGTCGAATATGATTAAATTACCCATGGGAAATATGCTGGCGGCGAATATTTTGGAAATAGGTAAATTGGTCTGTGTCGGACTATTTTCTCAGCTTGGCAGAACCGATTTTCGAATTCAGCATATCCTAATTATGCTAGAGCTGTTTTGCAAACCGTTGCATCAGGGTGTACAGTTTTCTGAAAATCTGCCTTTTCTATAATACCAGCCCTGGCACAGAAACCACTGCCCAAGTCTGGTATTCTACCTCCTAATATTAATAACAACTGAATGACGGTAATTGGTTGATCTCGTCAGTTGACAGGCTGAACCACTCTTCGATTGGTCGGGGGTAGAATACGCGACTTGGACCGAAACGACGTAGTGAATGTATTTACTGAGCTGCAGCTTATCGCTTTGATTATAGCACCTCTGGCATAGCAACCACGTAGAGAATGTATTTTCAGACCTCCAGCTGTCCTGTATCTCAGTCCACCCTGTTAAATCCTGATCCAGGATTAATCAGAGTCTGCCGTTGAGCATCCCGCTCACGGATTGTTCCCTGGAAGGAGATTGGGAGAGGGATCCCTTGGGATACTACAGTAGACTCTCCATCTACCAGCATCTTCACCTTCTGGCTGCAAGGCGATATGCGTTATGCATGGGGTAGAGAACTATAATTATTATTAATTTTAAAATAAACATTTCTTAAAGTGGCCATCCCCCCCCTTAACCCTTTAACCGCCGGTGCCGAATATATCAGTTTTTTTACTTAATTATTACCACATTCAGTACCGCATTTAAGCATGTTAAAGCCATATTGTGTCATCGATCAGCACGATTTGACAAGAGGTGGCCTCCATTTTGTTAAATTTGAATAATTTTCACTCACTTGAAGCTGTGGATCGCGTCAGCGAGACACAACTTCAAGTGGGTGAAAATTCCAATTGAATAATTTGTCGGTTAAAGGGTTAAAGTAAACACGAGTACCAGATTACTTAAATCTCTTCAACTTTTGAGTACTAAAGTGATATATGATATGCATGGTGTGATGAAGTGGCAAATTAATCAATAATTTGAATTTGAAAAGTATACATATATACCCATCTACAGGCGGAGCAATGCGCAATGCCTTAAAAAAAGTTATATTAGAAAATATAATATTCAAGTATCCTTTGCACTTTCATTTTAGTTTATCTTTTACCATCTCTATCGTTTCATGGCAGAGATGCTGTTGCGATATTATGGCACATTTGTTTGAACCAGCTACTGAAGTAATTATATTCCTTAACATCAAATTACTGCGCAGTTAAAGCCAGGCATAATTTAATTGCAACTGAAAAACTGCAAACTTAAGTTAACCACAATTACGGTATATGTATATGTATATTTATTCACGAACCACAAATAATTTCATATGGATTATACTCTTATTTCCAACATTAGACACGCTAGGGTGCCGAGAACCAATTGCCATGGTAACCCGTTGTCTAAAACCTTGATTGTGTCCAATTTAGATGCAAAACAACAACTTGTTATAAAGCCCTAGCAGTGGCAGCAAGACGACAGCTGGATTGTCTAGCATTAGGTGGATATATAAGATGCATTTTTATGCATCTTATGTAAAGGTTAAACATACAGAGAAAGCCAGTAGCCGTGTTCTAAGACGGGTTTAACCTTTAAAGCGGTACATTAAAAAAATACCCTCTTGAAGTTGACTATACGACGTATACGGAATACAGCGTTAGCTCATCGGTGTTGGCTCTATCACTAAAGTTAAGCAACGCCGGGCCCGGTCCATAATTGGATGGGTGACTGCCTGATACCACCAGGTGTTGTATACACTAGGACATGCTTGCAGCGATATCGTGTCGTGGGGCTCAAAGAACCACGTAAATCAGATGGCTCGTCTCACTGAACTAGAGTTGAATGTTAAAGAACCTCAATGGACGTAGGCGCAGTTTTTATCCGGCAAAACCGCATAAAATACACAATGTGGTGCGAAAGCACCCGCGGCGTAATAGCACAATAGTGCGTACTGCCACGTGACATACAGATACAGATAGAGACGTAAAAACGACATGTGTGGGCCACAGTGCCTGATTCAGTAACGACAGATCTCGTTTTTAAAGGTGACGATGGAGACATAATGGCATAACCAAATACGTTTTTCGGTGCTTATACATTCAAGACATATTAGCACATTAACCATTTACCCACCAATAAAGTCCCACTCTGATCTTCAAGTTTCAAAAACACAAAATGTTTCTTCCCCACTCAATCGTAATGATTTAATATTGAGGGCAATATCCGTGACCGAGAGGTAGCGTGCTCGGCCTCAAACAATCAGGGTTCGAATCTTGTGTCATCTCATGTATCTCACCATCCTCGGCTCAGTTTAGCCTGTATATGCACAAATGTGGCTTTAAAACCCCATTCATTTCATTTTCATAAAGGTGAAGATGGAGCTATAATTGAATAGCCATTAGTTGAAATACGCTTTTCGGTGCATATACATTTAAACACATTAGCACATTACCATTTAGCTACACATAGAGTCCCTGTGATTTCTATTTATCGTGCACAAATGTTCAGAGTTAAATAATAATAATGGTGACTTCTTACATAGCGCACATACAATGCTCTGTGCGCTTCACACACATTACCTCTGGTCACTGGACCTGTTCATTTATGTACCATTTCAACTGCCTGTTTGGAGCATACGGTACTTGCAGCCATTACGGCGCGGGGAACTTATCGCACACATTTCCATATCTGTCCTACCAGGTACCCATTTACACCTGAGTGCGAGTAAAGTGCATTGCCCAAAGACACAACATCGGAATAATGTCCCAATATTGAGATGAGAGAACCACGATATTTCTCTGAAAATCCTGCACCAGGCGGGATTCGAAACCGCACGGTAAGCAGTGACATTGGCAACACTGTAACCATTGCGCTACGTCTCTCTCAGCTGAGCTGATCTGAGCTGATATCAAGAGACCTTCTAAGTTAATTTATTTAAATTTTCTACCACTTGAGGTTGTGTCTCGCTACCGCGATCCACATCCTCAAGTGGTTGAAAATTACTCATAATATTTGTTTAATTTGAGACCAAATATTTGTAGATCTTGATGTTTAAACACAGATTTCATTCCCAGTATCAGTGATTGGATCGACTAATAAAACAGATTAAAAACGAATATTGTCGTGATTAGCAGGCAAAGGGTTGATGTGAAATATTTATATATTTCTGTCCGCAAATAAGCATCAGTAGCAGGTAAAGGGTGGATGTAAGACATGTCTTATTGTTTGCCAGAAACAGAATAAAGGCAGCTTGTTTAATGTAGCACATGAATCAGGTCCAGAGAAGCATGCTGTGTCCTCTGAGACATCGCGGTGATCACTGGGAGCCTAATTAGGTTTGTAGGTCAGACATGGGTCACGCTGTGACCTTTACATCAGAGTGTTTGCTCTATTAGTCTGGTGATCTGATAGGGTGCTAATGGTGAAGACACAGGCTAATGCACCACATCACACACCGTACTGCACTCTTGGATCTGTCTCTCTGGGCACGTATTCTCGTACAAGTCACGATATATCGTAGGCTTCCGATTGGTCGAGATGAACATCTCGACCAATCCGAAGCCTACGATATATCGTAACGTATGTGCGTACTACGTATGTGCCTTACTGTGAGTGTCTCTGGTGCACAATCTCGGCTCCTGGAGCCTTTAACCCTTCAACCCTTTAATCCAAAAAAGTGGAAATGAGTATTCCGACCCCCAGGTTATGCAAAAAACATAAATCAAGCATCTCCGTGCAACAAACCCCAAAAAAAGGTGGCATTTATTTCTTCTAAGACCATTTAGTTCTTTGTTTATTTTTAGATGAATGTCGCGGCCGTTTTGATTTTTTTCTATAAAATGTACTCTTCAGTATCGTTTATTACTGATCCATTAATTTACAGCGGATAAATCATATTATCGTTAGCATGTTTATCGGTATAATTATAGTAGCAGTAAATATTAAGCGGCGTACGTCTTGGATTTGAAGGACAAATAAAAGTCATTTAATCCAAAGAAACTAGAAATATTTTTTTAATACATGTCTTGCAGAAGCCATAAATAAATTGTGCTTTTGTGTGAAACAAACCATATATAGTACGTGGTTTTCTTTATAATTGGCGGTCATTTTGTGTTTTGCTAATTCGAAGGTGAAGGTTACCCGGTATGACTGGGCCGCCTAACTCATTTGCTGCGCGAGGCCCAGTCACACTGACCACCATTTTGTTTCCACAGCCAGCTGTGTAAAAACGACACTCGCGCTGCCTACCAAAAAACTCGGATGCCATGAAATTGAGAGTAATATTGCCTTCGAAAACTAGGCCATTTTCAGCAGGCGTAAACTTTTGCTCGTATTAGAACTATTACATTTAAAAATGGAGGTCACTGTGTCAGAGCCTTGCGATGTCATCAGGGTGGGTGAAGGTCACCATATATCGAAGGTTATCCGACCGATTCGAGCTCAGCACACCCAAATTAAGTAAAACCAAGTGGATAACAGATTATATACTAAGATGCCGAGCAAAGTTTAATGTTTCAGATTTCAACCCAGGTTAAATACACACATATCTATAAAAAGGCTGCTGCTATATTATTTCATGAAACAAAATATATGACATTTATAAATATAAGCAACACTCATTTCTAGGTATACACTTATCTGGTCATGGGCATACCTGTGCAGATCTTTGGCAATTGGTTTCAAAGTCATTTCGACAGAATAAATTTCCGTCAATTGCTACCTAATTAGCATAATAAATATTTTTTATATATAATGCGATAATTGAAAATAAAAAATTAATTGTTTTTCACATTTTGTGCTTTTATTTATATCCTATATTAATCCTTGACCATGAAAATGTGGGAATAGACACCACATAAAAGTGTCTATGACAATTAGTTTTACAGTTATTGAGGAAATCTTGTTTTGGGCGATGCTGCCTAATTTGCATAATAATCAATGGAATAGCAACTTCCGGCAATGGAAATCGCACATTTTTTATTCCAGGGGTATTGATGTTTTTCTAAAAAAGTGGTTTCCGTGTGTTTCCACTGTGAAATTTTACAATTATGCCACCAGACTATACGTCAGAATCTGACGTCTACAGTAGCACTAACTCACGGTCAACAAACTCTCAATAGATGTCGCTCGGATGAATGGTAAATTCAGGCTTGAAAGGGTTAAAATGCTGAAATATGTTTCTATAAGCCATGTAAACACGAAGGGTTATTTTCATTTTGGAATCATCATAATTTTCTCAGTTACCTCTTCGCGCTTCATTTGAATACCTATGTTATGGGTCTACGGCCATTACAATTAATTTACTTCCGGTGCGGTGATCGACTTTAAACCCTGGCGTCTAAAGCTAATCCCCACGCTGAAAGAGTTATAATCATCATTGAGTTATTTAATTAAAGCATTTTAGTTCAATGTGATTCGATAAACATGTATCAGAAGCTAATGAGTGAATTTAATATTCCATGCGACAATATTGTCTTGTGTGTTATATTATATTTTAAAGGTGATATATCACCCCTTATATAGTATGAATAAGTTTGTGACAAATAAATCAAAGTTGTCACAAGATGGGGTACAACTGTTTCCTTATATGGGGTGATTGTGACCATCTGAGAAGGGCACATGATAGCCGATCACCCCCATATATGGGGTTATTGGCTATCATGTGACCCTCTGAGAGAGTCACATGATAGCCGATAACCCCATATATGGACATAATTATTCATACCATATAAGGGGTGATAGATCATCTTTAAGTTAAACCTACTGTAATCTGACAATGTTATTTTCCTCTGTAAAGGCAAGTCAGTGAGAATTACTCCTCTTTATTCAATTGACACAAGCATTTGCACATTTAGATTGATCAACAGTGATTTAATCAGCTAATAAAACGCTTAAAAACGACAACAGTTACTATGGTCATGATTAGCTGTGAAAAAGTTAAGCAACCGTACTGCATTGCCTTCTTCCCAGAAAACACAAAACATTTGAATAACATTTGTCACATGTTCAATCAACGTCGTAGAACCAATGTTATAGAAATGTGTTTACTGGGAAGTGTCTTATTGAGGAAGGAAGACTTGAGACGGGCTGAAGTTCACGCATGCGTGTTAACATCTGTATGAGACGCCCTCTGGCGACTGTGCTGTAAATTAGCCGGCTCCGTCATTTGTCAGTCGCCTGGCAGCACACAAGTGTCTCTGTAACAATAAATCGTCTAGCTTCCCAACTCAAGCCTTCTTTCTGGTCACACACATCCACTCAGAAGACTTTCTTTCTGTTTGCATCTCGATGACTAAGATCTACTAGAAATTTTCTGAAATTTTAAATTCGAAACTTACTTTTTTTGATATTAGAACAATATTAATAAAGCTCAATCCATGCACTGATTTCAGCAAAAATAAATATGTGTATGTTGAAACATAGCCGCCTAGCCTTTTGGGTAAACCTATGTGGGCTAAACTGAACCGAGTCCAGAGTTTTTGACAAAATATTTTGATAAAATAGTTTTTTTTTAGTAGATGCTTAGATGATCCAATAATTTAATTTTAGACATGTCTATTTTTCATAAATAGTGATATTTTTCGTCATTTGAAGCTGGAAATTGCGTTAGCAATTCCAGCTTCAAATGACTAAAAATACAATTGAAACAATTCAGCAGGACAAGGGTTAAAAACGACTATAGTCGCGCTTAGCGGTTTTTATAACGCCTAATGTTCTACCACCGAGGTAACACAGCCCAACACGAACAATACACTATAAGCGTTAGTTTGCTGGTATATTTGTACCTTGATCTGGAAATACGTGCTTCTGTTTTTTTGCCTTCGCGGCCATTCCATTGATCCAGCTGGTCTGACCTGGCCTGACACAAATTGCACAGCGAGGGAGAAATTTCAATTTGGTGGAGAGAAACATTTCTGCGTCAAAGGTTAACGACAGCCACTGAGAAAAACAGCATGTTGAGAACCTGGTCCAGTAATGATATTCTCGCACTCTGGCAGTGATTGGCCCGCTTGAGAACAAGTCCGGATAATCGCGCACTCGCACTCTATGCCACGCGCTGGACCTATCACATCTGTAATAATTTATGTAACATATATCCAAAACAAAGTAGTTTGTTACTGCCACTATAATGATTTTTCCACAAGCCTAATTGTATTCGCCCACAAAAGATGTAATATAAATATTCCAATTAAAATATTTTATATCAGTTTCAAAATGTATAGTTTATTATTAACATTCAACTTTCAAATAAATCCTGATATTTTTAAATAGTTTTAGGTTTATGTAATTTATATTATGTATTTATCGTGTGAGAAAATGCATAAAGGTCACTCGTATCGTGCTAGTGTGGAGATTATGGCCCTGATTCAGTTCACCAGGCCTCGCCCTGCGGACTATCCAGCGTTTTGCAGCATTCAACCTATCTGTGGAATGAGTGAGTGAATGAATGAATGAATGAATGAATGAATGAATGAATGAATGAATACATAAATGAATGAATGAATGAATGAATAAATGAATGAATGAATGAATGAATGAATGAATGAATGAATGAATGAATGAATGAATGAATGAATAAATGAATAAATGAATGAATGAATGAAAGAATAGATGAATGGATGAATGGATGAATGAATGAATGAATGAATGAATAAATGAATGAATGAATGAATGAATGAATGAATGAATGAATGAATGAACGAATGAATGAATGAATGAATGAATGAATGAATGAATGAATGAATGAATGAATAAATGAATGAATGAATGAATGAATGAATGAATGAATGAATGAATGAATGAATGAATGAATGAATGAATGAATGAATGAATGAATGAATGAATGAATGAATGAATGAATGAATGAATGAATGGGGTTTTAGGCCACCAGGCCTCGCCCTGCGGACTATCCAGCGTTTTGCATCATTCAACCTATCTGTGGAATGAGTAAGTGAGTGAGTGAATGAATGAGTGAATGAATGAATGAATGAATGAATGAATGAATGAATACATGAATGAATGAATGAATGAATGAATGAATGAATGAATGAATGAATGAATGAATAAATGAATGAATGAATGAATAAATGAATGAATGAATGAATGAATGAATGAATGAATGAATGAATGAATGAATGAATGAATGAATGAATGAATGAATGAATGAATGAATGAATAAATGGATGAATAGATGAATGGATGAATATATAAATGAATGAATGAATGAATGAATGAATGAATGAATGAATGAATGAATGAATGAATGAATGAAAGAATGAATGAATGAATGAATGAATGAATGAATGAATGAATGAATGAATGAATGAATGAATGAATGAATGAATGAATGAATGAATGAATGAATGAATGAATGAATAAATGGGGTTTTAGGCCACCTTTGTGCACATCTATGCAAAAAAACAGTCGAATATGATTAAATTACCCATGGGAAATTTGCTGGCGGCGACCATTTTGGAAATAGGTAAACTGGTCTGTGTCGGACTATTTTCTCAGCTTGGCAGAACCGATTTTCGAATTCAGCATAACCTAATTATGCTAGAGCTGTTTTGCAAACTGTTTTGCAATTGCTGGTACTAAAAATTGCATCAGGGGGCACAATTTTCTGAAAATCTGCCTTTTCTATAATACCACCACTGGCACAGAAACCACTGCCCAAGTCTGGTATTCCACCTCCTAATTTAAATAACAACTGAATGACGGTAGTGATTGGTTGATCTCGTCAGTTGACAGGCTGAACCACGCTTCGATTGGTCGGGGGTAGAATACGCGACTTGGACCGAAACGACGTAGAGAATGTATTTACTGAGCTGCAGCTTATCGCTTTGATTATAGCACCTCTGGCATAGCAACCACGTAGAGAATGTATTTTCAGACATCTAGCTCTCCTCTATCTCAGTCCACCCTGTTAAATCCTGATCCAGGATTAATCAGAGTCTGCCGTTGAGCATCCCGCTCACGGATTGTTCCCTGGAAGGAGATTGGGAGAGGGATCCCTTGGGATGCTACAGTAGACTCTCTATCTACCAGCATCTTCACCTTCTGGCTGCAAAGCGATATGCGTTATGCATGGTGTAGAGAACTATAATTATTATTAATTTTAAAATGAACATTTCTTAAAGTGGCCATCCCCCCTAACCCTTTAAGCGCCGGTGCCAAATATACCAAATATATATTGTGACATCGATCAGCACGATTTGAAAAGCGTTGACCTACATTTTGTTAAATCTGAATAATTTTCACTCACTTGAAGATGTGGATCGCGTCAGCGAGACACAACTTCAAGTGGGTGAAAATTCAAATTGAATAATTTGGCGGTTGAAGGGTTAAAGTGAACCAGATTACCAGATTACATAAATCTGATCAACTTTTGGGTACTAAGGTGATATGTGATATGCATGGTGTAATGATCCTAAGTGGCAAATTAATCAATAATTTAAATTTGAAAAATATACATATATACCCATCCACGAGCGGAGCAATGCGCAATGCCTTAAAAATAATTATTCATCAGGAGATATAATATTCGAATATTCTTTGCACTTTCATTTAGTTAATCTTTTACCATCTCTATCGTTTCATGGCATAGAGATGCTGTTGCGATTTTATGGCACATTTGTTTGAACCGGTTACTGAAGTAATTATACTTCTTAACATCAAATAACTGCTCAATTAAAGCCAGGCATAATTTAATTGCAACTGAAAAACTACAAACTTAAGTTAACCAAAATTACGGTATATGTATATTTATTCACGAACCACAACGAAGTTTATATGGATTAGACTTTTCATTTCCAACATTAGGCACGCTAGGGTGCCGAGAACCAATTGCCATGGTAACCCGTTGTCTAAATAAAACCTTGATTGCGTCCAATTTAGATGCGAAAAAACAACTTGTTATAAAGCCCTAGCAGTGGCAGCAAGACGACAGCTGGATTGTCTGGCATTAGGTGGGTATATAAGGTGCATTTTTATGCATCTTATGTAAAGGTTAAACATACAAAGAAAGTCAGTAGCCGTGTTCTAAGACGGGTTTAACCTTTAAAGCGGTACATTGAACAAATACCCTCTTGAAGTTGACTATACGACGTATACGGAATACGGCGTTAGCTCATCGGTGTTGGCTCTATCACTAAAGTTAAGCAACGCCGGGCCCGGTCCATAATTGGACGGGTGACTGCCTGGTACCACCAGGTGTTGTATACACTAGGACATGCTTGCAGCGATATCGTGTTGTGGGGCTCAAAGAACCACGTAAATCAGATGGCTCGTCTGACTGAACTAGAGTTGAACGTTAAAGAACCTCAATGGACGTAGGCGCAGTTTCTATCCGGCAAAACCGCATAAAATACACAATGTGGTGCGAAAGCACCCGCGGCGCAATAACACATTAGTGCGTACTGCCACGTAACATACAGATACAGATAGAGACGTAAAAAACGACATGTATGGCCCTACCTGCCACAGTGCCTGATTCAGTAACGACAGATCTCGTTCTTAAAGGTGACGATGGAGTCATAATGGCATAACCAAATACGTTTTTCTGTGCTTATACATTCAAGACATATTAGCACATTAACCATTTACCCACCCATAGAGTTTCACTCTGATCTTCAAGTTTCAAAGAAACAAAATGTTTCTTCCACACTCAATCGTAATGATTCAATATTGAGGGCGATATCCATGACCGAGAGGTAGCGTGCTCGGCCTCAAACTACCAGGGTTCGAATTTCGAATCTTGTGTCATCTCATTTATCTCACCATCCTCGGCTCAGTTTAGCCTATATACGCACAAATGTGGCTGAAACCCCCATTCATTTCATTTTCATAAAAGGTGAAGATGGAGCTATAATTGAATAGCCATTAGTTGAAAAACGCTTTTCGGTGCATATACATTTAACACATTAGCACATTACCATTTAGCTACACATAGAGTCCCTGTGATTTTTATTTATCGTGCACAAATGTTCAGAGTTAAATAATAATAATGGTGAGTTCTTACACAGCGCACATACAATGCTCTGTGCGCTTCACACACATTACCTCTGGTCACTGGACCTATTCATTTATGTACCATTTCAACTCCCTGTTTGGAGCATACGGCACTTGCAGCCATTACGGCGCGGGGAACTTATCGCACACATTTCCATCTCAGTCCTACCAGGTACCCATTTACACCTAAGTCAAGTGAAGCATGTGAGAGTAAAGTGCATTGCCCAAAGACACAACATCGGAATAATGTCCCAATATCAAGATGGGAGAACCACGATATTTCTCTGAAAATCCTGCACCAGGCGGGATTCGAAACCGCACGGCAAGCAGAGACATTGGCGACACTGTAACCATTGCGCTACGTCTCTCTCAGCTGAGCTGATCTGAGCTGATATCAAGAGACCTTCTAAGTTAATTTATTTAAATTTTCTACCACTTGAGGTTGTGTCTCGCTACCGCGATCCACAACCTCAAGTGGTTGAAAATTACTCATAATATTTGTTTAATTTGAGACCAAATATTTGTAAATCTTGATGTTTAAACACAGATTTCATTCCCAGTATCAGTGATTTGATCGACTAATAATACAGATTAAAAACGACTATTGTCGTGATTAGCAGGCAAAGGGTTGATGTGAAATATTTATATATTTGTGTCCGCAAATAAGCATCAGTAGCAGGTAAAGGGTGGATGTAAGACATGTCTTATTGTTTGCCAGAAACAGAATAAAGGCAGCTTGTTTAATGTAGCACATGAATCAGGTCCAGAGAAGCATGCTGTGTCCTCTGAGACATCGCGGTGATCACTGGGAGCCTAATTAGGTTTGTAGGTCAGACAGGGGTCACGTTGTGACCTTTACATCAGAGTGTTTGCTCTATTAGTCTGGTGATCTGATAGGGTGCTAATGGTGAAGACACTGGCTAATGCACCACATCACACACCGTCCTGCACTCTTGGACCTGTCTCTCTGGGCACGTATTCTCGTACAAGTCACGATATATCGTAGACTTCGGATTGGTCGAGATGACCATCTCGACCAATCCGAAGCCTACGATATATCGTAACGTATGTGCGTACTACGTTTGTGCCTTACTGTGAGTGTCTCTGGTGCACAATCTCGGCTCCTGGAGCCTTTAACCCTTCAACCCTTTAATCCTAAAAAGTGGAAATGAGTATTCCGACCCCCAGGTTATGCAAAAAACATAAATCAAGCATCTCCGTGCAACAAACCCAAAAAAGAGGTGGCATTTTTTTTTTAAACCATTTGGTTCTTTGTTTATTTTTAGATGAATGTCGCGGCCGTTTTGATTTTTTTCTATAAAATGTACTATTCAGTATCGTTTATTACTGATCCATTAATTTACAGCGGATAAATCATATTATCGTTAGCATGTTTATCGGTATAATTATAGTAGCAGTAATATTAAGCGGCGTACGTCTTGGATTTGAAGGACAAATAAAAGTTATTTTATCCAAAGAAACTAGAAATATGTTTTTAATACATATCTTGCAGAAGCCAAAAATAAATTGTGCTTTTGTGTGAAACAAACCATATATAGTACGTGGTTTTCTTTATAATTGGCGGTCGTTTTGTGTTTTGCTAATTCGAAGGTGAAGGTCACCATATATCGAAGGTTATCCGACCGATTCGAGCTCAGCACACCCAAATTAAGTAAAACCAAGTGGATAACAGATTATACACTAAGATGCCGAGCAAAGTTTAATGTTTCAGATTTCAACCCAGGTTAAATACACACATATCTATAAAAAGGCTGCTGCTATATTATTTCATGAAACAAAATATATGACATTTATAAATATAAGCAACACTCATTTCTAGGTATACACTTATCTGGTCATGGGCATACCTGTAAAGATCTATGGCAATTGGTTTCAAAGTCATCTCGACAGAATACATTTCCGTCAATTGCTACCTAATTAGCATAATAAATATTTTTTTATATATAATGCAATAATTGAAAATAAAAAATTAATTGTTTTTCACATTTTGTGCTTTCATTTATATCCTATGTAATCCTTGACAATGAAAATGTGGGCATAGCCACCATATAAAAGTGTCTATGACAATTAGTTTTACAGTTATAGAGGAAATCTTGTTTTGGGCGATGCTGCCTAATTTGCATAATAATCAATGGAATAGCAACTTCCGGCAATGGAAATCGCACATTTTTTATTCCAGGGTATTGATGTTTTTCTTAAAAAGTGGTTTCCGTGTGGTAACAAAAAGTACCCCCCACTGTGAAATTTTGCCATTATGCCACCAGACTATACGTCATAATCTGACGTCTACAGTAGCACTAACTCACGGCCAACTAACTCTCAATAGATGTCGCTCAAGTCAACCCCGCCCTCTCTGAGAGCACAATGCTCGTTCACCATTCTGCCACCAGGTGTCCCTGTGGTTGGTAAAATGGTGGAGCATGGTATAAACCAAGATAGTCATAATTCATAAGTGCTTCCAGAACTCGACAATATATTTTTCTTGTATTATACAATTTAAAAAAATTATTATATATTTTTTTATACAGGGAAATGTCATTATCTTTTTAAATATGTGACAACTTTGCTCAAATGATGGGCCTATATTAAACACCACATTTAACTTGCATGATAATTTAAGCCATATATATACAGAGCAGGTTTCTCGTCAAATCACAAGTGAAGGAAATGCAGATCTTTCAAAACAAGTGCCTGAGACTAGCACTTGGTGTAACCTACCTGGACAGAATGAGAACAATAGATCTGCATGACCTCACTAACGTCCCTATGATCAAAACTAGGATGACAGCACTGGCGGTTAAAACATTTAGATCACTTGAAAACACACAGTGTTTCAAGGATCTGGTGTTGAATCATGAGATCGTTCAAAAACGATCAGGCTCTAATACAATTCTGGATCAATTGCTGGCTGAAATCCAGGCTGACGCTTAAACACGGTTGACGGTTGACGATTGACGGATAACGGTTGAGCTCCTGTTCCCACATAGAACAGGGGCTCTGGGGGCGCCGTTCTGTGTGACATACCAAAAGCGGGGAGTTCCCTATCACTCCACTGCATGAGACAAGAACACGGTTGACGGTTGACGGATATCGGTTGAACTCCTGAACTCCTGTTCCCACAGAGAGCAGGGGCTCTGAAAGGAGCCGTTTTGTGAGACACATAAGGCAGTGGGCTTTCAATCATAGCACTGAAGGAGACGGATTCTGGTCTTAAGCAATGAGCTCTCTATCATTACATTGCTAGCTTGGGTGATGGCACGGCGGACACGGATGGTTGGCTAACGATGACGGTTCATGATGGTGGTTTCAAACACACTGCTCAGAAAGCAGAGCACATTTCAAAGGGTCAGTCCTTGCCCTTACTCTGGTGGCTGGTCGCCTCTTCCCTGGTTCCTTGTCTCCTGGACTTCTTCTTGCCATTGCTTGTACAATCACCTACCTCACCAGGTGAAAAGAGAGAGGCACTATAAGGTTTATACCAGATCTAGTGCATAATCTCGCGTCAGCCCTCGCGCTGCGCGCTCCTAGTAGTCGTCAAATGTGGAGGTTCGTGGTTATTCTTATCCGATCCTCTCTCTTCTTAACGGTGTTCTATTGGTTCACCGGAAGTTGAGGTCAACTGATTCTGAATGACCTTCACAGGTGCTGGAATTTCAGGCATAGGGCCTACTCATGGGGCGGGGGCCCTAGGGTAGTGGTTAGCACCGCTGCCTTTCACGCCAGAGTCCGGGGTTCGGTTCCCGGTCTCGGCGGTTTGAAGGAAACAAAATTGTTTCTTCCCCATCCACGTGTGAAAGTTAGTACTGTGGGGAGCCTCCGTGACCGAGAGGTAGCGTGCTCGGCCTCAGACCGCCAGGGCTCGAGTTTTGAATCCTGTGTCTGGAGGAAAGTGTCATCTCAATCATCTCACCATCCTCAGGAGGTTCTCCTGGCCCAGTTTAGCCTATATGTGCACAAAGGTGGCCTAAAGCCCGAACCTTTTTTATTACCTACTCATGTGTGGGCGGCGGTCGTATGTTAACCTTCACTTTTAATGGTGTATTTTTATTTGAATGCTCACACATAGATATATTAACATCTGTGTGCAAACAATTCATAAAAATCGTTTAACAGTGTAATCAATAATTGCAATAAATAAATTTAATTATTATAAGTACAGTTGAGTTTTGAGCAAAAGAGTAAAAAGGCCGAAGGCCGAGGCCTTTTTCAAAGCAAAGAGTACATGTAGAACTCCGAGGGTTTTAATTGACTTAAAACACATCCGACCATAATGATGATCCCTCATAATCAACAATTTTGTCGTGCCTGGTTGATTATAGCACCATAGGCATACCATGATAATTGGTCTGTACTTGATCAACAATAACTCTCCATTCGTGCTCGGACAAAGACAATAATGTAGTTGTGTGTTTTAAAATGGCAGTAGACACATTGGTATAAGTATTCAAGTGGAAGGGAGAGAGCTAACTGAGACCATCTTTCCGCCAGCAAGACTTGACACAGCGGGGCCGTCAGTGAGCGACCCCCGCGACCTCTGCGACCTTGGGAATAGCTAGCCTTGCGTGGGAAGATGACTAAGACATTGATGATTATTTCAAATTGACAAAAAAACTTTTGGTCTCCATCAGTGGCGGATCCAGGGGGGGGGGGGGGGCGCAGGAGGCGCGCGCCCCCGTATTTTTCGGCAAATACTTTAAAACGTCCCCTAAATTGGCTAAAATTTACAAAAGAATCTGGCAAGCCCCAAAACCCCGGGCGCCCCCCTTTTTTTAGATCTTGGATCCGCCACTGTCCATGGTATATAGGCCTATACAAATATGTCAGCGCTGTAAGGGTCAGGCTAAATATTCCATATCATAGTATTCTATGGTATGTATAGCAAGGACGTTCTATACGTCCTTGTGTATAGCATCTCCGTTCATAGATATTCTAGTGAGTGAGAGCTATAGGGAGGCCACCATTCAATATCCAGGGGGGCAGGAGTTTTTGTCGAGGACAAATTATTTATTTCAACCCGGCGCGGCGGCGCGCTGAAAATTTCAAATGTTAATACATGTTTATTTATACATGTTCTGGAAGTAAATTATTTATTTCACACAGAGTTCACCTGAAATTATTCACTTCAAGGAAACTCTTGCTGACCCCCCCCCCCCCCTGGAGATAGAATGATGGCCCCCTAAGTGATTGGGGGCTATAGTTGATAATAAAATAATTGTCAGTCGATCTCATATCGGATATTATTCACTTAAAATAGAAAATAAACCTCATTATATATGTATACGAACATGTAACATCGAAATCTGGTCAACACATGACCAGTGAGTTGGCAAAGTAAATGAAATGAAATGAATCGGGCTTTAGGCCACCTCTGTGCCCTTATAGGCTAAACTGGGCCAGGAGAACCTCCTGAGGATGGTGAGATGATTGAGATGACCCTGTCCTCCAGACACAGGATTCGAAATTCGAGCCCTGGCGGTCTGAGGCCGAGCACGCTACCTCTCGGTCACGGAGGCTCCCCACAATATTGACGAAGTAGGCCTACAGAGTAACTGTTATAAACATACACATTCATTCTTGATATCATTCTATGCTAATATTTGTAAGTCTGTTTTGTCTCAGACTTACATCCTTGCCACTTACCCAGCAAACACAAAACATTTGTATAACATTTTTACAACGTCGGTCCAACGTCTTCGACGTTGGACCAACATTGTACAAATGTTATACAAATGGTTTGTATTTACTGGGTAATTAACATAATGCGTAATGAGATTTGACATAATGTTACTGTGTGACAATGTCAGGGTCAAGGTGAAGGCAGCAGCTGCTGACATGCGCAGAGGGAGATGCCGGGGTCAGGTTTACTACACGTCACCTCCAATCACGCAAGTTTACACAGTGTCAACTGCAATTCTCATCTATTCTCCATATTTTCCTCTTGGCAGTGTGGTCAGCTGCATCTCTCGTCAGTCATTGTCAAGTCAATATTACAATTTATGACCGAGGAAGCTAATTATTTTTTATTTATCTTGATAACATGCACTACGTCACGATCAACTTTTGTGTACCCGTTGCGTATTTTATTTTTTATTGTTGAATTAAGCATATGAAATAATTGAGATTTGGATAAATTAATTCTATTTTTAAAACACAACTAACTGTGGTAGACTCTAGTTAAATCTGCGGTAGATTTTATATCAGTGAGTGCTTTAGGTTGATTTTTTAATTGACTTTTGAGTTGAGTTTTTAATTGATTTTGAACCATTATTACCATTTTTTGCAAGATTATCCTAGTCGTGCCGCAGCTACACTAAAATCATATTTAAAATAGTGCATAGTTCAAAAGTTATTGTCTATATAACATACAGCAAATTTCACCCCTCTGTAAACGTATTACCTTTATTCAGTTTTAATCTCATATTTCCATACGATGACAAAGAGTCAATTTTTTAAGATGGTCGTGGCAGGGCATTGAATTAAGCATATGAAAATGCTAAAAATGTTGGAGAAATTAGCGAAAGTCTCACCATATTTTATTGTATAGTCAGTGAACGAGTTCAGAGAATGCTGCCATGCAAAGTCGAAATGCAGTATTTGCTTACTTTACAAGTAAGCAGATACTGTCTTTTGACTTTGCACATATCTGCTTACTCAGATACTGCCTTTTGGCTTTGCAGAGAAATAACAATGCCTACTTCTACCTGAGCCAGGGTGTTATGTTACATTGAGATCAGATAAACTGTTAGAAGCGACATGTTTTATTCGCAATATCAATAAACACGAGACAATGTTCAACCAGTCCTTGTTTGATGTTGGACAAGTTTAGTAGGCGGTGGCCCAACACCTGGGTCAGCATGTATTGTCTGTTAGCATTCGCTCTTAGAACAAAACGTTTCTGAAGGTTCTTTTCCGTATAGTTATATATAGAAAGGTTCTACATGCATACCAGCTATGTATGTGGAATGTTTCCAGCAAACCTGAGACGTTCAACAAATGGTGGTTTGATGCTGGTCCAGCGTCGAACCGCCATTGGTTCGGCGTCTCAGGTTTACTGGCTTTCTATATATATACATTATATACACGTGGCACGTGTTAATATATGATTATATGAAATAATCTTAACATTAACCTATTAAACGTTAAGCACAATCATTGATAGTAATATAAATATGTATATTAAGTGGGTAAATCACTGTCATTGGGAATAAAATGAGTGCTAAATATCAAGATCAAAATTTGCAATTGTGTGGCCTAAAATTAAACATAATTGAGTAACATTCACCCACTTAAAGTTGGTGATTACTAGACTTCAAGTGAGTGATTTTGTTTTAATTTAGCTAGTATTTAAATGTTAATTAGCATAACTGTGAAAGATGGAAATCAGGGATTTACTACATGAAATCCAGCACAGAGCCACGTGGTGTACGTAGTTCAGGCATCCAGACTGTGCAGCATCCCTATGATCACACTCTGTAACACAAACGCCTTGCTTAGAGAGACACCTGGTGATTCACAGAGAACTTCCAGAATGAAATTAATAAATCTCCGCAAACAACTGTAACTCATTTCTCTCCCCGAAAACCAGTGTGGCTGATCCAGAGGCAGGGGGAAGAGGGTCAGACGGGGTCCTGACCCTCATTTTCCAAGAAAAAATTGCATAAGCATCTTTAAAATCCCTAAAACCCTAATTTATAGAAAGTAAATTCACCCACTTGGAGTTGCGTTTCACTAACGCGATCCACATTTTACTGTGGGTGGAAATTACTCATATTTGTTCAATTTGTAATATAGATGTTTAAACACATTTTATATATATCGTTCCAAATGTGATTGATAACAAACAGTGATTGATAAAACCGACTACAAATGACAAAAAATCTCTTGAAGTATAATCGGAAGAGTGATAATCAAAGTGTTGGCCATAAGTATAAATATTGTCAAAAGGTATAATGTTGATTTTTACAACAATTTGGAAAAAATACGCAAGAGAAAAAGCACTGATGAAGACATCAAAATAAAAGAAACGTATCTACGTTAGTATGATTTATAAAAAATAGAAAAAGTATTCCTTGTTTCAATTATATTTCAAAAGTTAAACCATTTGACGTGCATTGGAATTTTTGGGCTCAATTTCGATCATCTCACTCTGATTTAGTAGGCCTAGTATATAGACAGATATCGGGCGAGTGCTGCCAAGTGCGGAATTGCACAATACATTCCCCACGGTGTCCTGTTATCCTACCAAGAAAATAATCACCAGGTGGGGTGGCGTCCGTTATAGGCAAATTGTTAGATGGCAAGTCAGAAATAGCTGTGTAACCAACCTCCTTGGCTCCTGGACGATGGTGGAGTATGCCCATAGGCGTAGATGGTGGCTATGTCATCTAAATCATAACCGACAGTATGGGAATAAGTAGGCTAGTATTTGTTTGAATATATTGCAAAACGTTTGACCTACTGTCATTTTTAGGAGAATATTTGTCAAATAAACATCCATCTATCCATCTAGGATAGACTGTTGTTATCGAACTGCGACATGTTTTTCACATTTTCATCATATCACAATTGATGCGGCTTTCAAAAAAAATCTCCTTTTTAATATGTAAAATATAATATAATAAATATAAATAAATTAGTTTAATAAATCTCTGCGAAGCTGGATTAACCCTTGAAGCCCTAAGTCATAGAATTTATATTTTCATTGACTTGAAGCTGCGTCCAGCTACCGCGACCCCACAGCTTGAAGTAGATGAACAATAGTCATATTAGTTTAATTTGAGACCAAACATATGTAAAGCTTTATGATTAAACACTCTTCTATTCCCATGCACTAACAGTGATAATTTTTCAACTTAGCTCTTTACCTTTACAGCGCGGGGTTCGACTTTAGACGTCAGAATCTGACGTCTTTAGACGTCACAATCTGTCGTCTGTGGACGTCAGATTTTGACGTCTAAAGTCAACCCTTACACTGAAAGACTAATATAATGGCATGCAGTATACCCATAATGTTGATAGGTATTCAAATGAAGCAGAAAGAAATAACTATAAGTCATTTATGGTGATTACAAATTGACAAAACCATTTGGTCTCCATTGTCTTTTATAAAATATTTCTGTGGTTTAAGGGTCTATGGTTTATTAGGATGTAAGAGATGAATCACTGTATGGAGCTGAGTATATCCTCAACTAACTAAGACATTTATGATGATTTCAAATTAAAAAGACTCTTTTGTCTCCATTGTCTCCAATATTTCAGCTTTATAAGTGCTAAAGGGACCCCCTTTGGATGAGACATTTTCAATTTTGTCAATTTTGAAAATTTAATTTATATCAAGCTATATAGCCTACTGATCTTAACTAAAAATACAAAAAAGTAGATAAAAAAAAAATTTAAAGCACCGAAAAAGAGCGAAATAGTTATATTTTCAGGTCGTATATTGCCATGTAAACAAAACAAGTCAGCAATATACAGCAGTTTACACCACGTATTACTTGGAGGGTGAGGTCAAAGCATTCGCCGCTAATTGGTGTCTTATAGTCAGGACATGGGGGGATACACCTCCAACACTGATTGTCTGCCCAACGCTGGGCCGAGGGCATCAACATGTGGCCCAATGCTGTAGGAGCATTCAACCGTCCTTTAGCAAGTGTTTAGGTATACAAAAAGTTTGTTTATGTTTTAAGCGGATTCATAGAAATGTTCATAAATAATATTTTTTTAAATCTAAAAACTCTAAAAATAATAAAATCATGATCTGGGGGATACACTACATCATTACAAAACTAAAACCGGAAATTGATGTCATCCCAAGGAGCTGCTACTTAGTAGGGTGGATGAGATTCATTAATCAGTGTATGTGTCTGAGAACAGCCTCATCCTGCCTTCATCCAGGGAGAGCTAACGACATGAGATCAGCGCCATAAACTAGCGCTTGTGGCTTTTAGTGAAGCCCCTCTAGACCTCAGTTATACATGGGCCGAGGTGATGGATTGATACTAAATCAACTGAGGACGAGAACACTGTTAGCCATGTTAACACGTGAACCCACCCAAACCTGAATTTACCATCGTCAACTTCATCTACTACGGGCCGCGAATTGCTGTCGCAATTCTCCGCTTGTAGTAGACGAAGATGACTTGAAGTGTGTGGCCAGTGAAAAAAAATGTTATTATTAAAACAGCTCCATGAACTTTTTTGTTTTAGAACCTCTAAGTGTAGAAAATTGAGTAATTTTCAGAGCTGCAAAATTATGCTTTGATGTATTGTAATGTATTAAAGGGTAAACTTGAGACTGAGGCGCACTATGAACATGTCTTATTATTGCAATCGGAAATCCTTAATTTTATGTACGGTCAAACTGCTACAATAGAAAAATGATGAGAATTTCTACAATATTACGAGTTGAAACTTTTTATTCCGAGTTGGTCAATACAGCGTAGGCCTAGTTCTAATAGCCGATATGATGTAGGAATTGAGAAAGAAAAAGGGAGGAAGGAACAAATGTTCATGTAGTAGCAAGGGGGTGGTGACGAAGAAAGAAATGCACGGAAACAAAACATGTAGAAACGTATAGGGGGAAACGGTTGAATGATGTGAGAAATAAAGGCGTAGAAAAGGTAAAGTTATAGGCCTACTATGTGGACAAAGTAATGTAGGCAAAAAGCTGAGAGACGAGGGAAAAAAATAGATTGGAAAACGATAGCATAATCAGAAAGAAAAATAAAGAAAATAACGAAAACAAAGGAGAGAGGGAGAAAGGGAGGGAGGATGGGAGGAAGCATTAAGGTAATAAGGAAATATTCAGGTGATTAGATGGTTGGGCATTGTCATCTTATTTGTCAAGATTACGTCCAATCAGACATTGGGACAACTCCTCGCCAAGACCCTTCACCATTCACCATGAGTCAATGTTGTGTTAATGTTGGCCCAGCGTCACATCTCACGTTTTCTGGGAGGCAAGTCGTTAAATATTTACTTATGACGTCACGTTGACTTATGACACCACCTAGCGAGCACTGCGTGCGTAATGAATGACTGCCGGTGTTTGTTGTGGCTGAGTAGCCGGTCGTACATCCGGCTTTTATTAAAATAAAGTCGTGATTGAGTAGGTGTGACGATCTATTTAAGCTAGTACTAGAGGAGCGCGCAGCGCGAGGGCTGACGCGAGATTACTATTTAAGCTTAGGGCAGAGCCGCTTATTTATCACGTACCTGGCCAAACTGGCGACACGTGATCAAACGGGACAAGGCAGTATCTCAAAATAGATGTCAACCCTAACAACGCTGAAATATGTTTTGTATAAATCATGGAGACCAAAAGGGTTTTTTCAATTTGAAATCACCATAAATGTACTGGTTAGCAGCTCTTTCGCTTCATTTGAATATCTATGTTATGGGTCTGCGGCTATTATGATGTTTTAGATTATTTCAGTTCGGGGACTGTCTTTAGACGTCAGCATATGACGTCTATTAACATCAAATTCTGACGTCTAAGGACGGTCTCCGCGCTGAAAGGGTCAATATAAGGATAGGATGATGTCAAAAGTCGGAAGATGGTGTGCTTTCAACAAGCCATAGGCCTCATTCTCATGATATAATGAAAGTTACGAAAACTTTTACGGAAAACAAGAAACAAGCATTATTCAATATTTTCAATCCACACAGTCATTTGATTTATATGCGATATGTTTTCGTCGGGTTTCTCGCGTGTCTGCATGGACTGACGTAGTGTCGTATATGAGAAATATAGTTATAAAATATGCCTGGGTGTTTTAAATTGGTTTCACATATACCGTTTAAAAATCAATTAACGGCATTAAATTTTTTAGTATTTAAGATTAAAGGTGATTTTGACAGACTTTATTGTATTGAATGTAATATGTATTTTCAATTACAGTGTATGCACAAGCATGGAACAAGATGTCATCTTGTTATTGAAGCAGGCACCATAATTCATGCCACTCAAATATTGTAATTCATGCCATTCAATTCATAGAATCCTAGAAATAATAATTATTCTGTATCGATGTCTTACTGTCAACTTTAACATTTTATGTCATGCTGGCTTTGATCCGTTATTTTTACAACTTTAATCATTTTTTCCCCGTGGATTTGAACATTTAGGGTCGCTGTATTATGTTACCCCTGAACAAAAAATGTCGAGCATAGCCGGATTCGTAGTGATTATGGTGAATCATGGGCAAATAACTCCTTGCCCGCCAACTAACAGAATCATGATGGGCAGTAAGTGAAGGTCCAGTCGCTAGGGACGCAACAGGTCACTGTCTGCCATTAATCATAATACCATGGTTACCGAGTTAGAAAATGCCAATCGTGTCATAAAACAAGTTAAATTATGTTTGAATAATACATGTAAAGTTGATTGGTCTAGCAAAACCCGAAACTCCATAAAATTACGAACGTACATAAAGTTCAAATTCGACCACTCGCTAGAAGAATATCTGTTTTACATCCCCGACACAAGGTGGATGAAGGCACTATCAAGATTAAGATTGATGCTAGAAATTGAACGAGGAAGGCATGTCAAGCCGCAAAAATACCACTAGAACAGCGCATATGTCAAAGATGTACATCAAACTCTGTTGATGACGAAATTCACTTTTTAATTAGTTGTTGTTACTTCGCTACACAGACAACTAGTTTACTTGCCGAAAGCAAATTACACAACACTGAATTTGATTCACTCTCAAACAACGACAAATTTAAATACATTATGTCATCTAAACATCGACCGTTAGTAATATGCTTAGCAAAATACACCTACACCTGTTTTCAAACCTTAAGCGTGTCGCGTACCTCCACTTTATAAAACGGTTGGTGCGTAGGGTTCTGATTGCCGCCGATACTCTATGTGTTGGAAGAAGACGAACCACCCCGTCATACTTGTACTAGTATTGTTCACCACATACATTATTACTATAATATTCATGTGTGATTAATTGCTCAATAGGCCGGTTTAGTAGAATCTGTTATGGGGGAGGCTGCGACAGTAACCCAGGTTCAGTTTTTTGCTATAACTGGTTCCGTCATCAGTGATCATTGCACATTTAATCTAGCTTACGTGTTCTGAGTGTTTTATTTATTTCGATTTGTCATGACAATGGTGTTGTTCAGCATAAATTACAGAAGATGTTTGCAAGCAAATATATATACAAACAATGCTGAGTTTAAAAAAAAACATGCTATGACTGGCAGACAATAACAGGTCTCTGAAGACCTCTGCTAAGATCGCCTACCACATATAATAAAAATAACAATAATAATTAGTGACATACATTAAATTATGATATTACTACTTAAGTATCTATCCCTGAATAGTATCCCATTTCACTTAAAAAGTGTATTATACATATAAAAAGCTAGTGATGTTTACTACATCCACAAGCTGCACTCCATGAGCATTGATTATTTACATCGTATGTATGAAGTTTGCTAAAATAAAATTCATTTATCTTACGTTTAAAAATATTATTGTTGCTGGAAGCACGAATGCTGTCAGGTAAAATATTCCAAGTTTTCCCAATCCTATTAAAATACGAACTATAAAATGTAGTTGTTTTCACACGGGGTATTTTTGAAAGAATACCCTTTTGACGGGTGACGGGTGACGGAGAAATTAACGAAAAACATGCTAACTGGCACATGCTATGTATATTATTATACCAAGAACATGCAGTAGTCTGAGAATCGCTTATTGCATGATGGTCATATTTTTAAATTTCATTGACGTCTTGTACTCGTTGTATGAGGTAAAATGTCTCTTAATTTATATAAATTATTTCTATTATCTGTAAACATCACACTGGGCGCATTATCTGGCTCCAAGCAGAATGACAATTGTTCATTATAGCCTTGAGCAAGACCAGTGATAAATTGACATCGATTGACTGATTTTATCTAGCAGCTCCATGCATTTAGGATACAAATTTCCTCATCAACACTGCTGTTAATTGCTGTCTAGAATGATGACAAAAACAACAGAGTGATAAATGTAGGCTTAGCCATTTCTTTCTCTGTCCGTTCCCATGACGACGTTATCACACCAGTGCGTCCTGTAGCCATGGTAACACAACAGTACCGGGAATTAAAACCTGCTTCTTAGTAACAGTGGTCGTTTATCTTGTCACGTGGTCACAGTTATTGATGGCAGGATGAGTTTTGCAAATTGAGACATTCACCAAATGTTTGTTTAACAGTGTTTAATGTTGGGCCACCTTCTGCGATTCTGTCCCAACATTAAAGCAATGGTTGCTCAACATTAAACCAGCATTGGGTCAACGGTTTTCGTGGTTGCTCCTAAGGCTTTTTTGTGTGAATCAGACAGGTTTAATGGAACCTAATATTGGTTCAACCCTTTCAAGTCTGAATCTTCATCCTCTACCAGCCGCGGATGGCCGTCGCAATTTTCGATTTGTAGTGGATGAATATGACTTGATTTGGGTGGCAAATGAACAATAATATATTGTAATTATTAAAAAAAAATCCATGAAAATTTTTGTTCAAAAAAGGAAAATTAGGTCATTCTTCACAGATGCAAACTAATGCTTTAATGCATCGTGAGGGTTTAAATGGTTAATGTTGGTTCAAAGTCCACGCCGCTGGCACAACTTCAACGCAGCATTATCGTGCCATCTCGTGATTGCTGTAGCTCAGTGGGGATTTATATCTGGGGCTATGAGTAATGACTGCCGTCTACGTTATCTGTTTGTGGGGACTCTACATCACACATGGCCCAGCCCAGCAAACACGAGCCGCTGACACAATGTTGATTTTACCCTTACAACGTTGAATTGTTTTTGTAAAAACCATGGAGACCAAAGCTTTTTTTCAATTTGAAATCATCATAAATGGTTTAGTTATCTCTTCCCGATTCATTTGAATACCTATGTTATGGGTCTACGGCCATTATAAATATTTTTACTGTTACAGTGCGTGAAAAGACTTTAGACGTGAGAATCTGACGTCTACAGACGTCAGATTCTGACGTCTAAAGTCGATCCCCGCGCTGTAAGGGTTAATAGTGGCTGATCACTTCGTGCTTACCGGGAGTGCCGGCAGGGAAGAGACATTCCAGTGGCGGACTCAAGGGAGGCAAGGAACGCTTTCACAACCTCTTTTTCGACAAACACTAGTTGTCCCAGACGGCAGAAAATAAGTTATACAAAACTTATCAGGGACAAATGCAATTACCAGCTTCAAATGACGATTTTTTTTAAATAGACATCTACCAATTTTAATTTTTCAATTCAATTCAGTTTATTTACTCATGCTTTAAACATACATACATGCAAATAATTATAAAAATGCAAAGGAGACCTGCAATAGGCTTATGAAAAGCCGCGTCCATGCAGGCCACCCTTCAATAAAGTAATATATTGTTTCTGAAAAACTGCATTCGTCGCGTGGAAGACGGAGATACAAAAAGACGGCCAATAATCACACTGCAGAATCAAAAACACGCCTATTGGCGAAGTGCAACGCTTGTCGGCGTTTAATCTTTTAATTAACCATGTTAAAGGTGATCTATCACCCCTTATATGATATGAATATTTATGTCCTTATATGGGGTGATTGGCTATCGTGTGACCCTCTCAGAGGGTCACATGATAGCCAATCACCCCATATAAGGAAACACTTGTGCCCCATGTTGTGGCAACTTTGATTTATTTGTAATAAACTTATTCATACTACATAAGGGGTGATAGATCACCTTTAACCTTTAAAGATCTACATTACAAATTGTAATTTTAACCCATTTGAACTTTTGTCTCGCTACCGCGACTCACGACTTCAAGTGGGTGAAAATAGTGCCACAAAAGTCTGGTACGCGGTCGATCGATTGCGCAATGAATTACTTCGTCATTGTTTGATCAATTATGTTTATATTATCTTATAATAACAGATTTACATCTCATTAGAATAATGCCTTAACATGGGGATTTAAACCCCTGCCTTTATAAGTGAACTTATAATTTAAATAGGGCTACCCTCAGATTTTTCATAAAATTTTTGGTCTCAGCGTACACTGACCACCAGCATAGAAATACACAGCTTTAGCTATACTGTTGATATCTGACGTTGAACCATGCTGTTCACTACCCGGCTAAGCCAAGCTACTCACATTGCGTGGAGCTCGGCCGCAGTGACCGCCATTTTTCCACAGCTGCCGGTGTAAAAAAGACAGTGACTCCGCCTACCGATAAGACGGTAACGGTGTTGGCCCATTCAGCTAGCGCGCTCTGGTGATCACAGTAGAGCCAGGCCCGCTAAAACATGGCGGTCAGTGTATCAGAGCCTTGCGATGTCATCAGGGTAGCTGTTCACGTCAAACTCGGACTAATGTAATGCGAACTATTAACCCTAAAAGCCCTGATATATTTTTGTACAAATCATGAAGACCGAAGGGTATTTTAAATCATAAATTATAAATGGCTTAGTTAGTTCTTTCAGATTCATTTGAATACCTATGCTGTGGGTCTAAGGTCAATATAAATATGTTTACTCTTACAGTGTGGGGATCGACTTTAGACGTCACGTCAACAGACGTCAGATTCTGACGTCTAAGGTCGATTCCCGCGCTGTAAGGGCTAAACCAACACATATGGTTTACACCCTTAAGTTAATTCTTACATGTTTGACATTCGAATTCTGGAAAAACACTAAACATGGACCATTGCATACCCAGCTGTCTATTTAAAACAAAGGGGCAACTGTAGGGATGTTTGTCCAGATCAAATGAAATGAATCAGGCTTTAGGCCACCTTTGTGCACATATAGGCTAAGCTGGGCCAGGAGAACCTCCTGAGGATGGTGAGATGATTGAGATCACACTCCAGACACAGGATTCGAATTTCGAGCCCTGGCGGTCTGTGGCCGAGCACGCTACCTCTCGGACACGGCGGCTCCCCACAATACTGACATTATTTGTTTCTTTACCCGCCGAAACCGGGAACCGAGCCCCGAACTCTGGCGTGAAAGGCGGCGGTGCTAACCACTACCCTGGGCCCCCCGCCCTTCCCTCGGCCTTCCCCCGCCCTTCCCCCGCCCCGCTATTATGTGTATATCGTGTGCTCCCTGGATCGAAGCGGTGTACACTGGTGCCAACACTTTATTTTCAATACATGTAGTAGCACTGATGATTTTGCTCTCCCAATACGTTAGCCCTTTCAGCACTAGCCTTGAATACAAGGCAATTCCGCCCGGGCTGCATATGCAGCTCGAGCGAAAATAGACTTGTATTCAGGGCTATTTCAGCACGGGGAATCTGACGTCTTTAGACATCAGATTTTGACGCCTAAAGACGGTCCCAGTGCTGAAAGAATTAAAAAATAACTATATTGCCCGTAGACCTATAACATAGGTATTCAAATGTAGCAGAAAGAGCTAACTAAGACATTTCTGATGATTTCAAATTGAAAAAAACCCCATTAATTTGGTCTCCTTGGTTTACACAAAGATATTTCACCGTTGTAGGGGCTAAGGGCTGTTATAGATTGGCATATTTTCGCGAAATGACGGATGGTGATTGGCTCCCGTCATGTATAAGACTGTGCCTCTTAAAACCTGATGTTTAGAAATTGGTCAATGCTGGCAAAACACATCACAGAGTCAACTGCCCATGACAGCCGTCTGCCAACAAACATGATAGTGTTGATTTAAAGTTAGGGTACGTCCCATACGGCGTCCCAACATTAAATCAGTGGGTCATAATGTGAACATGGAGGTATAGGCCTACACCATGATCTTATCTGTATATACATGTATTAGCGTCTATTGTAAGAAATATCTAGGGAATCAAGAGATCGTCGCCACGGAGCTAAAGGATCCTATCTGACACTCGTTAGAGTGGCAGATAGGATCCTTTAGCTCCGAGGCGACGAGATACGCATTGTGGTCAAACTGCAATGGCTTCGCGTTGACAATGTATTTGTACGTTTCGCTCACTAGGCGTCACTCTGGTATTATAGGGTACATTTCCCACCTCCTCTCATGTTCGAAATATTAAAAATCATTCAAATATCCGATTTTCTGGCCTCTTTTTATATATTTTATGATTAATTTATCAATAGTTTTCACTAAATGTGTGAAATTTTTTTGCGAAGTCTAATATTCCAATGAAATGTTATTTTAAGCATATTATGTTAAGCACCATTTTTCAACTGCATGCGTTTTTGTGCCCCATATATACAGACAAGGTCGAGTTAAACCATCGGAGGTCCGTCGTCATTCAGCCAGACTCCTGGATTGAAAAATAAAGCCTATATGGCAAACAAAACAATAAATAATAGAGGTCCGCCTCAAAAACCACGAATGACGTCCCTAGACCTCCTTTTGAGAAAAATTGGCAAATTTAACTGGATTTGTAGCCCAATTACAATGTATATATACAATCAGTGGCAATAGCTGAAAAAAAAATTAATGTTTAATTTAATTTTGGGATCAGCCAACCTACAGTCGGACACTGCCGAGTTTTTTTTATTTTCATTACACTTTTTGTATCAACAACCTTTATCAACAACCTTTTACTAATAATGAAAATGAAAGCATCGTTTTTCAAGTATGTAGGCCTACTCATATAATCATTTTTCTTTTAATGATATTCAAATAATTTGTATTATAATTTTTCTCAATAAATTACATTTAATTATTTGTTAACCACCTAAAATTTTTAAATGGCCCTGGACCGACCTACCCACTTACAAATTTGCTTTGGATGTTTATGTTAAATCACCTTCTGCGATGCATACATAGTCTATTCAAAATATGAAATGACCCATCATACAGACCGACAGACGGATTTTATTGACACGATGAAAAGTCATTACAGACATATTTGTCATGAAAATGATAGAGATATATGTACATGTGTATACAAGATGGTTAATTTGTTAAAATCATTTGACAATATAAATGGTATGACAAACAGAATTAAAATCATGTTAAGTGACATTGCTATAATAAACACAGGATAATACAAATGACTACTACTTCAAATAAAATTAAAAGACATTGTCAAGATATGAACATAGGAGTCTATCAAGTATTTTCCCGCACCAAAACCAGAGATAAATGCACCACCACAAATTGCAAAAGTTTTTATTTTTCGTCCGATCAGTTCAGGATCCCCAATAGAAAAACATATGAAAAATCTCCTAAATCCATTTGGTGGAAGAACATCCAATTTGCATCAATCCAAGATGGCCGCCACTACATTTGTTGACTACAGTTATTATTATGACTTTGAAACAAATAAAGTTAGGAAATGAAATGAATCGGGCTTTAGGCCACCTTTGTGCACATATAGGCTAAACTGGGCCAGGAGAACCTCCTGAGGATGGTGAGATGATTGAGATGACACTGTCCTTCAGACACAGGATTCGAAATTCGAGCCCTGGCGGTCTGAGGCCGAGCACGCTACCTCTCGGTCACGGAGGCTCCCCACAATACTGACTTTCACACGTGGATGGGGAAGAAACATTTTTGTTTCTTTCAAACCGCCGAGTCCGGGAACCGAACCCCAAACTCTGGCGTGAAAGGCAGCGGTGCTAACCACTACCCTAGGGCCCCCGCCCAATATAAAGTTAGGAAGAGGTGTAATATATCTTCCTGATGTGTCAATCAGATGCAAGTGTAGGGGTTTACACGATAATGTCATACATGTGTAGCCCCCCTCCCTTCTATATGAAGTTGAATCTACAAAACAGCTGTCACGAGTAGTTGAGTAAAGAACGTCACAAGGCTTAAACACCATATTTTAGCTGCTTGCTTATTACGGCTGTTTATATACGGCTGGCTCGCCACCCATGACCAGGAGGTCCGTAGTCATACCGCCAGACCTTTACCTAATGACCCAGTAGTGCAAACTCACAAAACTTGTATGACGACAGCTTGACCTCTTCTTTATACTCATCCTAGGGTGTTGCGTGATATTGATGACATGCAATCCCCCCCCCCCCTCCCAAGCCATAGAGATGAATTCACAAAACAGCTGAGACATATAATTGAGCCCAAGATAATATCGGGCTACCGACTGCGATGTAATGCAAGCTATTAACCCTAAAAGCGCTGAGAAAATTTTGTACAAATAATGGAGACCAAAGGCCGGTTAGGGGTATTTTACATCATAAAGCATTGATGTCCCAGGTAGTTCTTTCCGATTCATTTCAATACCTATGCTATAGGTCTGAGGTCAGTATAAATATGGTTAGTCTTACAGTGCGGGATCGACCTTAGACGTCAGAATCTGATGTCTACAGACGGATTTTGACGTCTAAAATTGATCTCCGCGCTGTAAGGGATAATCCAACACATATGGTTTACGCCTTTAAATTAATTCTTAAATGTTTTAAATTTCTAATTCTGGAAAACACGAAGCATGGACCACTGCATTCACAGCTGTCTATTTAAAACAAAGGGACGAATGTGAAGGTGTCTGTCCAGATGAAAGCTATTATGTGTATATGGTGTGTTCCCTGGACCGAATCGGTGTACAGTGGTGTCAACACTTTATTGTCAATACCGATCATTTTTGCTATCACAATACAATACTTTCAGCACGGGGACCGTCTTTAGACGTCAGAATCTGACGTCTGTAGTCTAAAGTCAATCCACACACTGAACAGATTAAACAAAATTATAATGGCCGTAGACCACAACATAAATATTCATATGAAGCAGAATAGTGATTTCAAATTGGAAAAAACTCTTTGGTCTTCATGATTTATACAAATATTCTAGCGCTGTAAGGGCTATTAACTTAATGCAGTTATAATTAGTTTTAGATTGACATGTTTTCCTTATTCATAGAAAAGAAATTAGCAATTAGTTTAATATTATTGTCAATCTCCTAACAACGAAGTAGCAACTTTTGATTGCTTATTTAACACAACCTTTATAATGACCGTAGACCCATAACATAGGTATTCAAATGAATCGGAAAGAGCTAACTAAGACATTTATGATGATTTCAAGGTGGAAAAAAACCTTTGGTTGCGATGTTTTTTTACAAATTAATTCCGCGCTTTAAGGGTTAAGGTCTGGGTACGTCACACACGGCGGCCCACATTAACCCTTTCAACGCCGAATTATTTTTATATAAACCATGGAGCCCGAATTTTTTTTACAGTTTAAAATCAGCATAAATGTCCTACTTATCTCTTTCCGATTCATTTGAATACCTATGTTATGGGGTCTACGACCATTGGGAATATTTTAATTATTTCAGCACGGGGACCGTCTTTATACGTCAGAATCTGACGTATAAAGACGGTTCTCGCGCTGAAAGGGTTAAATCAACAGGTAGTAGGTCACAATCTGAACATGGAGGTGTATCATCATAATCAATATATGTATATGTGTAGTTTCACAGTCAGGGTAAACACTCATTGATTTGCCAATATGGCTTATTTGCTTTTGCTATGCTTATTTAAAGTGACATTTCACCACAAAAAATCAATCAGACCCAAACGATGAGCCTACACTGCAAAAAAATACTGCAATAAAAAGAACTTTGAATCAAGCTAAAAATAACCTTACAATTTCATCGCAATTGAATAAAGCGAACCCTATAGAAGAAAAATCTATGATAGTTGTGTGCCTAAAAATTTACTTAATTATGTGACTCTGTATATAGATCCACAGACTAACCAAAAAAAAGAAAAGAACGCAATCAAAGGATTTAAGATTTTTTTGTAATATATGACACTTGTATGTACCCTGACTGTGAATCTACCCTTATATATATATATACGCGTCTTTTGTAGGGAGTATATAGGGAACAAAGAGATGCGCATTGTGGTCAAACCTCAATGGCTTCACGTTGACAATGTGTTTTTACGGCTCGCTCACTAGGCGTCGCTCTGGTGTTATAATGGGTACACTTTACCACCCTGTCATGCTTGAATGTAAACAAATCATTTAAACTTCCGATTTTCAAGCGTCTTTTTACAATACTTTTAATACCTTTATAGTTTAATCAAAAGTTTTCACTAAATATGTTGGTTGTTTTTCGCGAAGTCTACTTATTTCAATGAAATGCTTTTTTAAGCATAGATTGTTAAGCACCATATTTTAACTGCATACGTTTTCGTGCCCCATATATACAGACAAGGTCGTCTTAAACCATCGGAGGTCCGTCGTCATTCAGCCAGACCCCTGGATTGAAAAATAAAGCCTATATGGCAAACAAAACAATAAATAATAGAGGTCCGCCTCAAAAACCTCGAATGACGTCCATAGACCTTCTTTTGAAAAAAAAATCAAATTTAACTGGCTTTGTAGCGAGATTACGCCGTAGCAATGGTAAAATAAAACATTTTTTTGAAATTTATCAACAGCCGTTTTACTAAGATTGAAAATGAAAGCATCGTTTTTCAAGTGAGAAGGCCTACTCATGTATATATCTTTCGTTTATTTATATTTAAGTGATTTGTTTTATTTCTTAATAATTTACATACAATTATGTATCAACCATCTAAGAATCTCGATGAATTAACTTCAAATCGAAAGACACCACATCTATGCGGTCATTGTTATTAACCCTTTGACTTCCAGGCCGGGGTGCATGCCAGGATCCAGATATACTAGTGTAGGAGTTCTATTTTTCGTCATTTGAAGCTGGAATTGCTAACGCAATTTCCAGCTTCTAATGACGAAAAATACATAAATGTAGTATATATTTGACGAAAATTTGTGTCACTTTATGGTTACGTTCATTGACGAATGACGACGGAAATTTCCGTCATGTATGGTAGTGAAAAGGTTAAGCGTCATAATGCCTCTCAGCACTACTGAGACGGGACAGGCTACATTTTAACTTATAATCTTTATTTTGTCGCCTCGGAGCTAAATGATCCTATCTGACACTCGTCAGAGTGGCAGATAGGATCATTTAGCTCCGAGGCGACGATTCAACCTTCACCTCATAATACTTATGGCTAGTTTTTATCAACCTTTTTTCCGCGGGTCGCAAGATATCTTCAGATAAAAAATGTCCCGCTGTCGCGCTGAGTGGTATTTTGTTAGTATTTATGTCTGTAAAAACAATGTGGTCCGGCAATCATGGGGGTAACCTTGTTTTTACTGGTAAAAGCTTGTTTCTCTTTTGATTGTGCGTGGATAGCACACCATAATAATATCTAAGCCGATGTTGAGCTGTCATTCTTAAATGATTCTTTTAGAACGAAGCATTCTATCCCCGCACTGAAAGAATTAAAACAATTATTATGGTCGTAGACACGTAACATAGGTATTCAAATGAATCAGAAAGAGCTAACTAAGACATTTTTGATGATTTCAAATTAAAAAGAAACTTTGATCTTCATGGATTATACACACATATTTCAACTTTGTAAGGGCTAATAGGGAACCAGCGTGATCAATTTTAAATGCACGCATGCTCAGATGACTGTCTACGTTGTTTAACCCCTGAAGCGCTGTTCAAATTAAGTTGTAAAAAACATCGATATTAAAGAGGTTTTATCAATTTGAAATCATCATAAATGTCTTAGTTAGCTCTGTCTTATTCATTAGAAATATTATTACTCTTACAGTGCGGGGATCGACTTGAGTCGTCAGAATCTGACGTCTACAGACGTCAGATTCTGACGACTAGGGTCGATCCCCGCGCTGTAAAGGTTAATATTATATTTTAAGTTGTTCTTGATACACTATAATAATACATTAATAGGAATCTAAGCTTAGATTCACATTAATGTATTAGTATTTTGTATTACTTTGACAAAAACTTTTGGTTAAAATCCTAATTATATTGCGTTGCACTATATAATTGTTAGGCCTACGTTATTCCTTTGATTACCCCTTTAAGCTCCCCGGTCGCATCACATGGCATACTAAACCCTTAGAACGCTGAAACATGTTAGTATAAGCCATGGAGACCAAAGGGTTATTTTCAATTTAAATCATCACACATGTCTTAGTCAGCTCTCTCTGCTTCATTTGAATACCTATGTTATGGGTCGGCCATTATAATTATTTTACTCTTTCAGGGCGGGGGCGTATCCACGGGGGGTGCTCAGGGTGCTCGAGCACCCCCTTAATTTCCAGAGTGGTGGTTTTAAAACTCAATAATTTCCTATAAAATAAAAAATATCAACGTTGTTTAGTCTTGGCCAATAAACGGAACGTTTACCCAGACTTGAAACAACGTTGTTCCAAAGTAAATATGCTATGATTAATGTTAATTATTACACACCACAGCTTCAAATGGCTTTTCAGAAATCTGAGTACCCCCCTTAATTTATTTCTGGATACGCCACTGGACTTTAGACGTCAGAATCTGACGACCGTAGGCGTCAGATTCTGATGTCCAAAGCCCCCGTGCTGAAACGGTTATTCGTTCATTCATAAGAAACGTATATAATCCAAGTGACTCAGCAAACAAGAGGGGGTTTACTCTATGTTGTTTCATTGTTGAGCCAGCATCGCAGACGGTATGCCAGCATTAAATCAGCATTGAATAAACATTTCATGTTTGTTGGGGAGGGGCGTTTAAACTCTTTGTATGATGTATTACACCTGTCTTAACCCTTTAAGTCCTCACGATGCATTAAAGCATCATTTTACATCCCTGAAAACATACTTAGTTTTGCTAAAACTAAGAAGGGGTTTTAGAAGGAAAATATCCATGAAACTTGTACTAATACATGGCAATTTTTTTTTATTTATTTCACTCACTTCAAGTCATCTTCATCCACTTCAAGTCGAGAATTGCGACAGCAATTCGCGGCTTGTAGTGGATGAAGATGACAATGGTAAAGTCAGGCTTGAAAGGGTTAATTATAATTAGGCAGGTATCGAGACAGAGCGGCGGACAACACCAACATCATACAAATAGGGTCTACTTTTCTTACGATAAATATCAAAAAAGACCCGTTTGTAAAGTTTATATTCATTTAAGACAAGTGCTTAACATTTTCAGCTGAGCACCGCTTGTCGGATCCTCCACACCAGAAAATAAATCTAGCAATAGATAATAGACATTAGGCAATATTTGTATTACATTAAACAATGTTTACAAATCAAAGTACAAATGTACATCGCTGTTCTTCATGCATGCAATTAAAAAAAACTGATTTGAATTGATGGATTAGAATTTAACCCTTTAACCGCCAAATTATTCAATCTGAATATTCACCCTCTTAAAGTTGTGTCTCGCTGACGCGATCCACAACTTCAAGTGAGTAAAATTATTCAGATTTGACAAAATTGGAGGTCAACTGTTTTCAAATATTACTGAATAATCTCACATTTTATCTTTAACATGTTTAAAAGATGGTACTTAATGTGCTAATAAAAAATGAAAACCCGAATATATGCGGCACCGGCGGTTAATGGGTTAAAATCCCATTTACTAAATCGTTTTTGGCCTAATGCAATATCCCTGGCAGAAAGATGTTAACTCAATGTTGGCTTAATGTTGGGCCAGCGTCGTAGGCGCTTGACCAACATTAAGCCAGCATTGGGTCAACATATTGTGTTTGCTGGGAATGCAATATATGCCCTGGCAGAAAAACACCGCGTGCATGACAAGAATATTGCGGGATAATGAAGTGTTTACATAAAAACTGCATTACTGCAGGTGGTCGATCGATCTATTAGGCGAATCCGGAACTGCCTGTCAGACTTCCGGTTCCGGTGGACTGACATATGACTTCCGGAATGTGGTGAGGTCGCTTGTAACAATAAGGAAAACCCGACTTCCTTTTTAAGGAAAATGCTGACATATTACATAAATTGCCTGAAAAATACAAGAACGGATTAGGGTTGAACCATTAAATCTCCTAAAATTAGGCCGACATTGGCTCAACGTATCGTGCTGGCTGGGATTGTATGAGATAATGTAAACAAAAACCATGTCATGACGCGTAACTACCAGATAAAGTTTGACATAGTTCAGCTCATGCCGATGTCGCATGCTGTGCTGCTAAGTCTCCTCTCATTATATGTTTGAGAAAAACGCTTGAAGTAAAAATGTGGTGTTTATCAATTAGAAGGTTTTCATCGAGATACTTTGATGAATAAAAAGACATTGTCATTGATTAAGAAATTAGAAGGTACCAATAATACCTCAATAAAATATGACTCTCACTTTAAAATCGGTACATTTTTTATTTTTTATCTTAAGTAAATAACGGAGAGGAAATACTTATTGCAGTCCTCAAGTAAAATTAGTGGCTATTTAATTCACAAAAAATACGAAAAATATAGTTATACGGTATAGTTATACGGTATGCAGCAGTAGCAAAGTTTCGTTGATTCTTAAACCCAAAAAAAAATAATTTAAATATTCTCAAAAGTCTCTTTCAGATTGTATAAAATATTGCTTTACCATGTTTACATGGTATATTATATATGAAATTTATTTTATCAGGTGTCTCACACGACCCTGTCTGTATGGTACAGATCCACATCTAGGTAAAATATGGTGTCCAATATAATATACAGGGTCTAGTATTCCATTGAAATAATTAGACTTGGCAAACAATATCATACCTTTAATATAAGCTATTGAAATAAGTAATCCCCAAATGAATCAAAATACGTCTAAAAATCACAGTTTCAGAGATTTTCTGAAATTTTGTGGACATAATTATTATTTTTATGTGGGTAGGAAATATGTACCACAGTGCCGCCTAGTGAGCGAAATGTAAAAATACATTGTCATGCGAAGCCCCCGCGGAAGCCATTCTTCTTTATTAATAGGGGAGAACACCCTAAAGCGCACCCTGTTCCCTAAGCGCACATTTTGGCTTTTTTCTTAATATTTCTGTGAAAGTGACGTCATATTGACTTCATAATTGGAGAAGATAATAAAGTAGTGTGTCCTTGAACTTGGGCACTTAATAGCAAGGACGCTACACACGCGAGAAGGACGCAAGAGAATAACAGTTAAAATCACTCTTTTTCTTATAATTTTGTGAGTGTAGATATTGTGTGATTACTTAAAGAGTATTATAGATAACGAAAAAATTGAAAAAACACAATGTAGATTGGCCTTTTCTTGATTAGCTAGAGCTAACAATCAGTCAACGTGAGTCAACCCTGTGATCCAAAAATCATTTTAATAAATAATGTCCAGTGTGCTCAAAGCGCACCCCCAACTTGCTGCCAAAGCGCACCCCCCTGGTGCGCTTTGGGAGCATCTGTCTCCTTTAGGATATGAGCTTGTCCTAAAGCGCACCGCCCTGTCCATGTCAATGATTAGTCACAGCCAGCCAGTTGTGTCTGGCTACTTTCCGTCAAAATGAATAAACTGGGCCTATATATACTATATTATATTTCATGGAAATTTAGGGTAAAAAATTGACAAAAATATTATTTTGGTTATGTTTATTCATAATCTAACTAAAATATAATTTTATATTCTCGCTACATGTATCGGTACAGGAGGTGCGCTTTAGGACGTATAGCAACAACTGAACATTAGGGGGTGCCCTTTAAGAACACTGGGGGTGCGCTTTGTGCACAGTGCACCTAAAGCGCCCCCTTTGCTGAAAAAGTGTTTTTTTTTTCAAATAAAATGAGTAGAAATGGCTTTATCATACAGAAAAAAATAGGAATTATATTTTATCAGAATCCGGACCAACTGCCAATGTGGTTATGTTGTTTCAATCACGTTATAAAGATATTCCCCCTTTTTAGTTAGGGGGTGCGCTTAAGGGTGTTCTCCCCTAATCTAGAACTTCAGTCTTCATATAATTTTCACCTCATATTCATTACAACAACGCTGACATATTTTTGTATGAGCCATAGAGATCAAAGGTTGTATTTTTTTCAATTTGAAATCATCATAAATGTCTGACATGGTTGTTTCCGCTCCATTTGAATACGTATGTTATGGGTCTATGGCCATATAAATGTTCATTCTTACAGAGCGGGGACCGTTTTTAGACATCAGAATATGACGTATTTAGACGTCAGATTCTGACGTCTAAAGACGGTCCGTGACGTCTAAATACGGTCCCCGCTCTGAAGGGGTTAATGACCCACGCATGTATTTATAATACCGGTGTGGTCTAAACAAAAACAGCAACAAACTATGACCAAGATAATAAGGTCCCTTTTTTGAGAAGCAGACACCAAAAGTTGTTTATCAATAATTAAATTTGATCGGCATGGTTTCTGCCTCAGTGAG
>OZ024902.1:125784007-126059007 GCA_964017125.1 Flabesymbios commensalis | reverse complement strand
TATACTTTGTTATACATCATATTAAAAATATGTCTAACGTGTATTCTTGTGTGTATCACAAATATTTGAAATATTAATTTAAACATATCTGGCATCTAAAAGAGTTATCCCCTGTGTGCATTCGTAGGGTTATCAATTTCACAAATAGCTTCTATGTTGTATAACACAATACGTGTTTAATTGGGATTGTGAGACCTTTATCTAAAAACACGATATTTTTCAAAAAACAATATATACAAGCAAGCCAAAACAAGTGGTATTTTAAAACGTGTGTGATACAATGGCGACATAATCACTGTCTGACTTCACCAGTTGGAAATACATAAAATTATTTGACAAATTAGATATTTTGTTCAATGGTCTATGTGAAGTTAATTATAGCGTGGTAAATCTATTGGATATTGAGCAGTATCATACGGGAGAACATACATGTGTTTAAATAATATTATGAGCCGTCAATATTGCAGTATTGTGATGATTTTTCATAGCCCACCTGGATAGAGTAACCCTACAAATGACAGCGTAACCCTACAAACAAAGCTGGTATAAGCATTTTGAATCGACGTAGAGCAACCAGTTTCACCCTTTTTTGTTCATTGTAGCTCTATCTGTCAAATACCTTTCACAAGTGAATGATATATGTATATATGTATGTATATTTTTTAGGTTGACTATTAATTCAGTGACAAACAATAAATAAATTATTATCGTGATTCTCGCGCACCTTGTTGCTAAAATCTCTTTATTCCCTCCTTCTCTGATTGTTTATTAATGTGGCTGTCAAAGTATAATAGTTATCGATACGAATCGTTTATAACACAACAATTATGTTAATTAATAGCCTTTTTTTCAATAAAATATCAATTTGTAACCCTACGATTACACCTTTAAAACCTATGAGAAAAACGCTTAGATCAACAAATGATATGAAATCATGATTTTAAACAAGATGCTCCATTTACATTTTAATATTCAACTGCTATTTCCACTCTAAGCCTTGAATTGAAAGAAATATTATGTTTGACATGTCTTTTTTTGTATATTTTCTGAATATTGATCATTTGCAGCAGAGTAGAAGTTGGCTACAAATCATTATGTGCAGCATCAAATTTTCGCAACTGTTATTAAACTATTCTAAACATTACCACCTAATTGTTACCACTTGAACTGCTGTACTCTTTGCGACCAAAGTTTTAGTTACATTATGGCATTTACATATTACATAATATGCATTCGTAGGGTTACTCTGGTGTCCAATAATCAGCATGAACTCTATTCATGTTACAACTATCATATATTAAGAGCTCGCATATATTTTTTGTGAAAGTTCCATATGTCTGCGATATAAACTGAAGAATACAGGACCGTGCAACAAAGTCGTTTTTTTGTCGATATGCATCACTTTCGTGGGAATCGTTGAAAATACAACAATGGACACCATTTTTTAATCTAAAATGGCTGCCGTATGGCTAAAAGTTAAGTTATAACCAAATGAGACAAAATTTTATAAGCGATGTGCTACGTACTGTGGCTACCATGCACCCCCCCCCCCCTAGATGTTATGCTTTGAAATTTCACACAAAATACAAAATGGCCGCCATCTGGGTTTTTTTTAAATATATAATTTTGTGCATTTTACTTAAATCTGCATTGAAATAATGGACATGGAGAGCTATATTTTATATAAAAAAAAATATTGTATAAAAAATAAAAATAAATGACAAAATGACCGCCATCTGTTTGAAAAAAGTGATCTCGGCCAGTGAAGAAGTGATCACAGCAATTTTCAAAAAGTATCTAAACCACTACAAAAGGGATCTTGACCACTGAAGAAATGATTACAACCACAATAAAAGTTATCTCAGCCACTACAAAAGTGATCTTGGCCACTGAAGAAGTGACCACAGCTAATTTAAAAGTTATCTCAGCCACTACAATGGGTATCTTGGTCACTAACAAAGTGGTGTCAGCCACTGATAATGTGATGGCTGAGATAATTTTTAAAGGGGTTGTAATCACTTCTTCAGTGGTCAAGATCACTTTTTTAGTTGCTGAAATAATTCATAAAGTGGCTGTGATCCCTTTTGAAAAATGGCATCAGAGACTATGAAAATAATAACAAACATGTATACCATATAAAATTAACAAGAGCGAGAAGTCCTGCTTGTATTCGCTAAGAAAACGTTGGAAATAGTTCATATAGAAGGATAAAATACAAACTTGGTGCTTTGTTGTATACATTTCGTATTAAATGGGAATAAAATATTATATATCTATGTAAAAGCCCTTGATAGTAGGGGAGAGTGGGGCACCTTGACCATGAGGTTACGTTGAACCACTTGACTTTTCTCTCTTTTTTAAAGTCACAATCGCCAGATATCCCGTCAATATGACCACCTGGTGGTGTGTGAACGAACGAACCTCATCAAATTTTCTGCTATTTTTAAAAATTATCAACAAGAAAGGGACACGTTGAGCCGCTTGATTTTTCAAAAAAAGTCGCGTGTTGTACAAACACAAATCATATATATCTAGGCTATCACAGATGGCAATAGTGCTGCTTGTGTGTCATTTCAAAACCGGTATTTCATTTCTTTTTATCGTGGTTCAAGGTACCGCGACTCATGGTTCAAGCTGTAGGTGGGGAAGGTTGAGCCTATGAAAAAAATTAATTGAAATGTGATTTTTATCTCAAGTGAGAGATTTGGTTCAAATTATTTTATGCCAGGATGTCACCTTTTTCTACAGCTGTCATTTGCCATACAAAAAATAATTCAGTTCCATTCTGACTTGAGAGGGGGTTGAAAAATAGAAAAACTGGGTTAAGGTGCCCCACTCTCCCTGTCAACTGATATCAAAGATGTTGGTATATTTTTTTAACTTGGGTTTTTCTTTTTTGTGTGGATATATACAATTTTTCAAAGAGACGGCGGCCATTTTGTATTTTGTCATTATTTGTCATTTTTCATCTAATATAAGTTTTTTGTATATAAAACATACCTCTAATTTTGCTTGATGTCCATTATTTCGATGCAGAGTCGAGTAAAATGCACAAAATGACATATTTTTTTAAAACAGATGGCGTTCATTTTGTATTTGTCTTTCACAAAAATTGTGTGAAATTTCAAAGCACACATAACATCCAGACTTATTTATAAGCATATTATCTGGATTGAAAAATCATGGCCCAGATGTAGATACATGTGAGAACGTTTGATGAAATGGTGTTTCCCAACGTTGTTTTGCTATTGTGGATTTCGCTAATTTTTTAAGTTAAATTATGTTGAGGCATACATGAAGCGATATTATTTATTATACTTGCAACGATTTATATACCATAAGAAGTGGAATTCGATTACCGTTCATATGTTATATAGCAGTTGCAGATCGGTTTACCAGAAAGGAATAACATACATTCAAGTAACCGTTGTTAAAAACATATTTAGAGACCTCTATACAAGTTGTCGAAATAGGGTTTTCAACCCTATATTTGCAATGTTAACAGTCGATTTAGTGTTCAGTACTTCCAAGGGCTCCAAAAACATAGTTTCGTTGAGATGTGGGGGGGGGGGGGGTGCATGGTAGCCATAAGTCTAAATGTGATCATGTTGCCCTTTATAAAGTCGAGTCCATCATAACTAAGGAATTTTCATAGCTTTTTCGAGTCCATGGCGGCCATCTTAAATAATTAAAATTGCTCAAAGATGACACCTCCACACAACCCTAGATATCTTTATGTAGGCCCTAAAGATAAATAATCAGCAGAGAAAAAAACTATATCAGAGAATTTTGGGTCAGGCCAATATTGGGCATTCTGCTGACGGACTATAGGGGTCCGAAGTCATTCAGCAAGAAAGTAAAAGTAATGGAGGACATGCGATCCGCATGACCAGTATCGACATCTTTTTAAAAAAAAGTTTCTCAGCAGTAGGATTGTAACATTAAAATTTCTAAATACAATCATCTCTTTAAATATTCAAAACCCCTTCCCCCATCAATAAACTACATGTATTGGGCAACTTGTGTATTTCGATCAAATAAATTCAATACAAAATGTAACGATATGGAAGTTTTGGGCTATGACTTTATATTTTTAATTCATTTTGGAGTTTCATAGAATCTGGAATTTATCATTCACCTATTTCGTTTAACCCCCACAACGCTGAGATGTGGGTGTATAAATAGAAAAGATCAATGGGTTTGGATTTGAGATCATCATAAATGTCTCAGTTACCTCTATTCACTACTTTTGGATACCTATGTGATGGCTAAACTGCCATTATATATTTTTAATTTCTTCAGCTGAGAGTTAAACCAATACTAAGATTTAAGCTATTACTAAGAGTCGAGCCACCACCGAGAGTTAAGCCGATCCTAAGAGTTAAACCAATCCTAAGAGTTAGGTCAATCCTAAAAGTTAAGCCAATCCTAAGAGCTAAACCCATCCTAAGAGTTAAGCCCACACTAAGAGTTAAGCCGATCCTAAGAGTTAAACCAATCCTAAGAGTTAGGTCAATCCTAAAAGTTAAGCCAATCCTAAGAGCTAAACCCATCCTAAGAGTTAAGCCCACACTAAGAGTTAAGCCGATCCTAAGAGTTAAACCAATCCTAAAAGTTAGGTCAATCCTAAAAGTTAAGCCAATCCTAAGAGCTAAACCCATCCTAAGAGTTAAGCCCACACTAAGAGTTAAGCCGATCCTAAGAGTTAAACCAATCTTAAGAGTTAGGTCAATCCTAAAAGTTAAGCCAATCCTAAGAGCTAAACCCATCCTAAGAGTTAAGCCCACACTAAGAGTTGAGCCAATCCTAAGAGTTAAACCAATCCTAAGAGTTAATTACCAATCCTAAGAGCTCTAAGCCAATCCTAAGAGTTAGGCCAATCCTAAGAGTTAATTAAAAATCCTAAGAGTTAATTATACATGATATATCAAATTCAAAAGGTTTATCTGCCACTTTACAAGGTGATTGATACGTAATTGTATGCGGTCGGCTTTGTGCATTCGGCAGACGCTGACAAAACATGATTTTGAATTCGCGAAAATATCATCTTGAATGTTGCTCTTTCCTTAACTATGGCGTTATTAAATCTCTGTCTGTCTAAAGCCTATGTGATCGCAGACATACTACCTTTTTAATACCAGGACATACAAACCCAGTAGACATGGTAGATAACACCCCAGAAATAAAAACATCATTATGCTTTCTGTTCACACTTTCTGACCTCCGAGCAAACACGAGACATTGAGCAAACATTATCATTATAATTAAACGACTTGTATTTTGCCCAATTTGCGTTGATTATAGTCGATATAAATCTTTTTTTTCCTTACAAAGCGCATAATAAACATATAATAAATATACTATAATTTTATAATCAAAATGTGCAGGTCGATGCACATCATTCGGGTTTTTAATGCGGACCTCAACTTTCAATTGTCTCATTTTCACTTTTTAGTTTTCATATTATTATTTATAGTTATTCACAGATTATTTCTTAATTGTGGCTGAATGCCGGACCGGACCTCCCATCAGATAACTCAACCTGGACTGTATATATAGGACACAAATCTTCATGCAGTTAAAATATGGTGTCCAAAATAAAAAAAATACAAATTCTAGAATAATGAAAAAAGACATACGGTGGCGCTTCATGTTTGATCTCTCGTATAGGTTGTTCTTTATCTTTATTCACCAGCGGCGATATTAGGCGCATTCGAATAATGTAACATTTGCATTACATTAGTGACTTTGAATATCTAATCTAGCAATTTTTGTAGAATTATTAAAGCCGATGTGCTGCGAAAGCGGTATAATCTGGATTATTATTTGGACTTAGACAAATATTTTCAACAATATCATGAATATGATTCATTTTTATATTACGTGTCATGTTTCATAGAATTAATATATTTATATTTTTTAAATCTGTATATAATAGGTAAACATCTACCAGAAATCTAGTGTGCAATAGAAAATAAAAAAGGAAGTCAATGCACACCATTCTTGTTTGTTCACTTGAATTTACCACTATTTCTCTTTCATCGTCAGAATCAGAATTAGAGATAATAAGCTATATTTTCTTATTCTATGATCTGGCTGAATGATAACGGACCTCAGGTCATCATCATAAACCCCTTCCATATATATCTATCACAGATCTCTGACCATTAAAATGTGGTGTTCAACATGTCGTCCACCCTTCTTGTATTGTCATTGTACGCTTTGACGCCCTTGTACAGCTTTGTTATCCTAAACATACGAAACTAAACCAGAATTTGAATGATTTTATAGCTGATGATATATTATCATAATAAAAAAGATGTCTACGTCCTTCCCACGCCCTCCACATGCCAGATTAAAGTTCACGATATATAATTACTTTTCGCTCACCAGACGTCGTGGTGGTGGACGAAGAGGTGCAATATATGACTAATGCTAAACAAAAAATATAATTTTTAAAAATCCATGTTTAGATGGTTTTTAGTGTTCTTTTGCAGGAACTTTATTTTATTTTTTCTATTAATAAAGTAAATTATAATAAATAATTAATAAGACATTTTTTAGGTAAAATATAATTATTCGCTGAAATTGCATTTAAACATTATCACTTAATCCACCGTATTTTAACTGCACGTGAAACTATGTCACACATATACAGACAGATTTGGGTTGATGAATCTGAGGTCCGTCGTCATTCAGCAAGTAAAACTGAAAAAGTAAAGCTTAATTGCTAAGAAAATAATGGACGCCTTTATGGTTGCAAAATCCGAATGGTTAGCATCGACCTCTTTTAAGAACACAACATTTTTCAAATAGTTTCTCAGCAGATAGTTTGTAAAATTTAAATTTATGCATACAAACTAGAATTCACATGATTATATAGCTGATGAAATATTATCATAATAAAAATATGTCTACACCCCATTCCCCGCTCTCCCAACTTGCCAAGTTTGCGCGCACTCCACTTGCTGAAGTGGATGAAAGTTCAAAATATAAAATTACTTTTCGTTCACCAGGCGTCGTGACGAAGGGGTTCAATATATGACTTTTGCTCAAAATGTAAATCCATTATTAAATGGAGTTTCAGTTTTCTAATGGAATAAATATATTTATAGATTTAGTAATAATAATAAAGTCGTGGTTTTTTTTTGGGTATAATATTAAAATATAATTATTCGCTAAAATTGCATCTAAACATTATCATTTAAGACACCGTATTTTAACTGCATGGGAAACTGTGTGATATATACAGACAGGCTTGAAATTCCATACCGGAGGTCCGTCGTCATTCAGCTAGAAAAACTGAAAAAGTATAGCTTAATTGCTAAGAAAATAATGGAGGCCTAAATGGCCATTAAATCCGAATGATCAACATTGACCTCTTTTTAAGAACACACACATTTTTGCAAATGGTTTCTCAGCAGTAGGTTTGTAAGATTGACATTTTTCTGTACAATCAGCTGTATGAATACCCTGATTACATGAAGTGGTTTTGAATATTTAATATTCAAAACTACCCGGTATAACTGGGCCGCCTAACTCATTTACTGCGTTTGCGATGTCATCAGGGTAGTTCAAAACCCCTTTACCCATCTATGAACCAAGTGCATTGTGATACTTTCGATCAAATAAATAGACCCATAATATGGTCTGCGGTCTTTATAAATAATTTACTCTTTCGGTGTGGGTATAATGTACCGTCAGATAATTATAGGCTGTCTCAAGTGCTAAAGTGAGTGAATGAAGGAAGCTTTAGGCCACTTTTGTGAACATATAGGATAGACTGGGCCAGGAAATGAATGAGATGACACTGCTCTGCAGAAATTCGTACCTTGACGGACTAAGGCCGAGATCGGTACCTTTCAGTCACTGAGGCTATCCACAATACTCAATCTTAAGGAAACTTGAATGCCAGAGCTGGGGACAAACCCGCGATCTCCGACTTTCCAGTCAGAGAGCTTTAACCAGTCCTGTTAACCGCGGTATCAGTTCCCCTGCCCTAGTATAGGGGAAGGGCGGGCAAAGGGGGCCACTTAACGTTTCCATGGTATTTAAGGAGAATATTTGAAATATTTTAAAACCAATGACTGTTCTATGTAGGCTACATGCAATGCAGATACATATAGAAGACCCACTTAGTGTTTCAAGGATACATTATTTTAATTATAAGTCAAATAGATTTGCTCTCAAAGGCCCCCTTTGCCCAATAGCTTGGGCAAAGGGGGCCAGAGCATTGGGCAAAGGGGGCCACCCTCAATTCGGGTACTTTTTTCATTTTGATACACAAGTGTGTACACTGAAGAAGGGATAATAAAATAGATATGAAAAAAACCTTTCATTTGATGTACATGGTGACATACTTCGTTGGACATAATACTAGGTAATATAACAAATATTTCGTTCACTGGGATTAGTTTGTGAAATATGTACCCATCGAAAGTTTGCGGGCAAAGGTGGCCATGCTGTATGGTCTTTGTATTGAAATGGGCTGGCCCCCTTTGCCCTGGCTCCCTTTGCCCAAGGGGTAGAGGTGGGAAATTTAGCTATTTTAACTGAATGCGGAAATGTGGCATATGTATACAGAGAGGGAGGGGCAACTTGACATCCCGGAGGTCTGTCGTAATTTATCAAGAAATACTGAAAAAGTACAACATAATTGCCAAGAAAATAATGGAGGTATTGAAGGCCATCACATCCGAATGGTAATCAGTGATCTCTTTTTAAGAAAAAGGCTATTTTTTAAAGTTTCACAGCAGTTCCAGTTGGCCAAATATTAATGTAGTCCTATGTACATACATTCAAATGTAGGCCTATAACAATTCAAAACACCATCTCCAATAATGATCCGCATGTAATTCCAAATATAGGCTAACGATATGGGAGTTTTGAGCTATAATTGTATATTTGTATTAGGAGGGCATACAAAATGGTATTTCATAGAATCAAAACATTTAAGCAAATACAAATATTAAATTATACTTGAAATATAAAATATGGATATCAAAAGGTGTATCTGCCACGTTAGGCCTACAAGGTGGCATTTCCACCCTTGTAGGCTATATTCAAATCAATCAGATGTAAGGCAGTGAAATTGTATGTAGATAATATTATGATAACTGTAATTAGAAAACGTGACAATAGAATAAAATTATCCTTTTATCTTTCCCTTTTTTTAATCTTTGACACATGGCTTGTTACTTTTATTGATCTTTACAGTTTAATTTTTCCTGTAGGTCCTATTCTGGAAGTCGGATTGTCACGTCGCCATCTTGGATTGGGGTGATTTGGCCCCCCTACCACACATTTAACAACACACAAACAACATATTTGAGCATTTAACTGGTGAATAAACAAATCACTTTGCTTTTCATATTGTATAATATTAAAATTAGAGTCTACCGAACGCTCATTTAAAAGCTGAAATGATATTTTGTCCCACAAGTTTTTTTCGCCCACCTGTGACGTCACGCCGTCTTACAGAATATTGCGTTATATTTTCTTTTTATGACATTTTGTGGCAACCTACGGCAGGGTCTATGCCTACTGTATATATTTTTAATCAGCTTTGAATTTCTGACACTTCAAGAATAGGGGAGGGGCGGTTCCAGGTTGAGGGGCGTTCACCCCCCCCCCCCCCCACCCGCCTTGATGTAGCTCAGTCTACTTTAGCCTATTGAGTAGCCTATCTGTATTTATTTGTGCATTTTTGGACCCAATATACCCTCGCGACTGAGGTTGGCCGAGGTTACTCTAACTCTTAGCGAGGGTCGCTCAGCCATAGGCTCTATAACACTTTAGGCTTAGCCTAATTTGGTAACACAACTAAAACGTTTCCTGTCTATCTGTCTAGGGTTAGGCCTTATATATATAGCAGGTAGGCCATGTAAGGCTACATGCATATTATAGACTAGGCCTAGGCCTATATGCCTACGGCTACCTTGGAAGCGTAACCTACCGGTTGGCTTTCATTTCCATGGAATGAGTGGGGGTAGGCCCTACATTTATAATAGGCCTATTGTATAATTAGGGCTATATCTACCCTGCGAAACACTTTTATGGCCTACACACACTACTAGGCCTACTGCCTGGTGTGTGTCTCAAGTGGTGCTACCCAGCGGATACCAGACGTTGAGCCATTGTTATTTTAAGGTTGTGCCAGCGTTGTCTACTCTGGACTAACATTAAGCCAACAGTGTTTGCCTGATATCAATTTCAGCCCCAGGACCCTCAAGCGCCCACAGGGAAACAGTCACTAGGTGGGGCTATCTATGGCGGTGGGAAGGGAAATGTAGGCCCAAGGCTAGGCCTCCATCAACCATGTCTATGACAAATTAGCCATAATATTAAACAAATCAAACATGCTCTCAAAGCAAAAAACTCCAAAAGGCCATGTAGAACTTTTTTTTAAATTATTTATAGACCTCATTTAGTAAAATGCAGCTTCTATAACTTGATGTTATATGATTATCAATAAGATTTGTTTATTAATGGGCACCACATTTTATCTACATGCGAAATATTGCGTGTTATAAAACAATGAGGTCATTGTCTAGCTCAGGATGTCGGATGTCATTTAGCCTACCCTGGTCTGACCACAATCCATTGTCAAGGCTATATCCAGCAGGGTATGGTAGTGGCTTTCTGAGGCGGCAAATTGGAAATCGACTTTCTAAACAGCCAGAGGGGATTCTGGGGTGCATGGGTTGCAATGATTTGAACTTTAACAGCCTTTAATTTCTTACTGTTGCTTTCTGTAATTTATTTTTACATCATGCCCACCATTCAATCATGGAATTTTTTGTGGCGGACAAATTATTTATTTCAACCCAGCGCTGAAAATTTTACATTTTATTAGGGCCTATATGTTGATATCGTCCCAAGGGCAGGGGGACAATAGAAGGTGCTAGACTGCCACTTTTTAACTTCAAGGGGACGATATAGTCTTGAAATAAATTATTTATTTCACGTCAAGTCTGCCCGAAATAAAAAAGCAAATATTTTATAAACTAGGCCTACTCCAGCCTAGTTACCTGCTTTGTAAGTAATATTTGTCTGTGTTTATTATTCATTTTATCGAGGCACATGTCAATTGTTTCCAATATGTAGTCGAGACCTCATGGAATGACTATATAGGGATATTAATATCAACCTCATTTTTGTCTCTTATTAGGCCTAATGTAATTTTAATTTCAATCTTAATGTATTTTAGGTAACCAGATAAAGTTTCAATTTGCATCAGGTCCCTATTCCTCCACCCACCCTGTTATTGTAATGTTGTTGCTTCAATTAGAATTTTAATTCGAATTTCAAATCATATTGTAATGTTTAAAGTTTTACATAGATATATCTCCTGTCGTGTAGCCAGGGTGATTATCTAATCAATAAATTATTAAATTATTAAAAATTTAATAACACTTTTTAGATCGAGAGGTTACAGGGTTCGCACTGGTCCTGGAAATCTTGGAAAGTCCTTGAATTTGAAAAATAAAAATCCAGGCCTTGAAAGTCCTGGAGTTTTGTTAAAAGTGATTGAAAGTCCTGAAATTTTAAATAGTGAGATATTAAAGAGCTTGCAAAAATGGTATTTGCTAGAGTGTAATAATTAATTACCCTTTTTAGAACAAGTTGAAATAGATCTACCTGCTCGATTTTATTATCATTTTTAAAAGATATAGAAAATGTAGTTTCAAGTTGTTTTTGGGAAATAAATGTACGAGTTATTGTGTACATTTAAGTCCTTGAAAAATCTGATTAGGTCCTGGAAAAGTCCTGGAATTCTGCTTCTTCATGAGAGTATGAACCCTGGGTTATTAGAATAATTCTTATCTAATTCTGAAAATGTGATGAACGAAATAAATAGCTACATAGGGTTCGATATAATAATAGGGCCTATGTTATGATGTAATTATGAAGTAGATGCTGTATGGGCCCATCGAAATATATTTTCTATGTGGGGGCACATTGGGCCAAAAGAGGTTGGAAGCGAGGTCACGTGACCACATTTTCGGGTCATATTATCAACGGGCGAGTAGCAGAATCATTCGCAAACAGCGTCAGCAGACGAGAAACATCTCCTGTCATATTTTGTCTGAAACTTCACTATTTATATTCATCACTAGATTGTTTTATATATAAAATAATTACGGACTAGTCTCTAATACAACCTCGGCGGCCGAAACCACATAAGATATTTCCAGCTAACATCTAATGAAAGTAGTTTTAATCGTTTTTCCTTTAATATCGCTCACTTGATTCCCTTATTATCATCAACCGACCTGGTCATAAAACCCCTAAATGTATCCCATACTCTGGGCATGAGCAGTTGGGGACGAATTCTCCTCACATAGATGTCACTGATGTCGCACCGGCAAAGATTGATGCAAAATATATCGCCGTGAATTGTAGTTGTATTTCACATAAATTCATGTCCAATATGCCACATCTCAACTTATGAATCACACAAATGTAACGAAATATATTCATTATAGGCAAGATGATGTCAGATTGGCCATAGCTCATCAGATTAAATCCGGAGTAGCATCGTCGGAAGGCCCGGGCAGCTCCATTCAGGGCTAGCTATCCCAAACATACACAAACCATCGCTAAATTTCAGGTTCTCAAAAAAAAATATTTTCGAAAGGAAGATAGAGGTATTTTGGTGCCAAAAATGACCATTACCATTAGCATTCCGTCCTTCACCTCAGAGCATTCCGAAATACTCGAATGTATAGAACAATGACCAAGTGCGCTTTTCGGCAGGTGTTCAACAGGAATTTGTGTAACCGTGTCCCAGTCATACGCATCTTAAACATTGATCGCACTTTGAAAAATCTATCAAATTATAATCAGCACTTAAATGGAATATCATTCTGTTATAATATTGTCACATTAAAGTATATCAACTTTATTTTAATGCTACGTAGCTTGCAGAAAAGAGGGATAAAGTATGCGGAAAAGCTCGTGTGTTTGTTTACTTTTTGACTTTGCCACGTGATTTCCGCTTCCAATCTCCTGTGGTAAGGGGCTACAGGCCTATGCTTTTTCATTTCAGGTGGAAGGATCTGATGAAAACGTTTTCTCAACTGATCGGGAATTTTACATAGGCCTACACATGACACGGATGTTCATGTATTTTGACATACACATGACACACATGTTCATGTAATAACGATATGATAGAGTTTTTGTTGCTTGATATCTGAGGGGGGGGGGGCTAGAATTTTTGTTGCTTGCAAACTTTTTTTTCACCTCCGATGGAAAACATAGCTTTTTTTTGGCGATCAACGTCCGACAATTTTTTTTTATGTTTCGTCGAATACATTTTTTGTTGTATGCTTCCCCTATTATATAGGTTACCATTTGGGGGGTTTTTCTGGTCAACATATTTTTCATCAATTTCGACAACAAACTTTTTTTTTCTGCTCACATTTTCTACAATTTTTTTTCTGATTTTTGTGGCGACAAACTATTTTTTTCAATTTTATTGTAGCCCCCCCCCCCCCCTCAGATATCAAATGGTGCGTCCCTAACTGTTCTCTGGGAGAAAGAGCTCATTGTAGGGCAAGTGACTGGCGCACGAGAATGGCTGGATTTGACTTCAATCCTTTTGGACCAAATTAATATTTTATCTGTTGGTATTGAGAGAAATATGAGTAATTTACCCCACTTCAAGTGGTTGAAGGTATCAAATTAAATAACTTGGCACCAAAAGGGTTAACATATGCACGAAATCAGACTAAATGGACATAATAAGGCCATTTTCACCCTCCTAATTCAAAGTTGTATTGTATTAATTTTCGATTACATAATTTTCGACATATTTTATAGCGGTAGGGTCACAGTCGAGAGTATGTGGGATGTCTCATCTAGGAATATTGATCATGTTCTAGCTTCATCCTTTAATTGTCTCTTATACCAAGGCAATTTTGTACATCAAAAATGTAATGCAATAATTGTTTTCATTAATTTTCGCTTTCCATAAGGGCATTTTTATCTCCCCGCCCTGTTATTGTAATGTTGTCAAATTGTGTTATCCGTGGTTTTATATTTAAAATTTTTAATATAGGCCTAATTATAATAGCCGATACAATTAATTGTACATTTATCTTAACTTAGATTGAGAAGCTCATAGAAACTATCACCATTTTCACAGACTGATCAAATTACAGAACGAAGTTATATGGGGCTTATGTTATGGGATAGCCTACCCTGCTCGCCCTAAAGTATCCCGCAGCTAGCTGCTCGGGCCGCGGAATAATCTTGTATTCAGGGCTAATACACAACACACACAAGATATACATTCAATGTCGGAATAATGTTGAGCCACCATTTATGACAATGGCCCAACATTAAGCCAACATGAGTAAATGTCTCGTGTCCACGGAATATAATGGTATGACATAATCCATGTAATAATAATAAAGATGTAGTTCAATTTAAACTTTTCGTTGTAATGAAATGGAGATGTTTCATGTTGAAAGTTTTGATGATAAAGTTGTATTTTCTGGCCTGAACGGAATTGTATTCAAGCAAACAAAATGCATCAACCCAATGTTGTCTTAATACTGGTCGACCGTCTACGACGCTGGCCAACATTGAAAGAACATTGGCTCAATGTCGGTTGTGTAATGAGCTGTGTTGGCTGTGCATTGGGCCTGCCAAGCCCAGGATGATTTAACCATTATCTTTTTCAAATACATTTCAAAAAAGGGTTTCCCCTCTGTTATTAGCTCCTTAATATACAATCTAAACAATATAGGTTCTTTAAAAAGAACCTTTCAGTACTATTGCCAAGCAACCCCAGGAGAACCCTGCAAGGGTTCTTATGGGGTTGCATGGTAATAGTACGGAGGGGTTCTTTTTAAAGAACCTATATCGTTTAAAGTGTACAAGTTGTCAAGTAATGCCACCACACAAGAAATGTAGTTTGATAAAAGTACAAGCATAGAACATACAGGTCTAGAGCTCCACTCCAACAGTCTGGTATAGATATGCCCTCACTGGATGTTCTCTGGATTGCAGGTCATCCTGTTGAAGGTGACCTAGAATGCGGTCGACCCGAGCTGAGAAAGCGAGAGACGAGTTAGAGTGTCTGACGAATGACCACGGACCTCCACAGTTCAGATTCGATCCCGATCCGTATTATATACAGTACGAAATATCATGCAGGTAAAATGTGGTGTGCACTACATTTATAAAACTAAGACAGCAAGATATTTAAAAAATTGTTAGCATGTAGCATTACTCGTAAAAATTAGGAAATACATGTAGACTAGCCATGCTTATTTTTTTGAATCTGCATTAATTTTAAACATCTTGACAAAATCAAGATTTCATAAATTGATAGGACCTACAACACAGGGACACCTGGTTGCAGAGTTTGAGTTCATGATACCAATGTAAATTACTTTTTTATTCTGAAAAAAATGTTACTGATTAATTTTGCAAAATATAAAACATATTACATTTAAAGACGAAATAAATCAATATTTGAAACTTGTCCTTACAGTTGAGAGAAACGTTGAATTTGGAGCTCATTTTGCACACATACAATTTTATATAAAACAAAACATCCAACTTGTAACATAATCATGATAATATATTATCAAAGTGTCAAAAATGCAATAAATCCTATATAAATTAACATTGTCTTCCGCAGAAATTACATAGTTAACATGACTAAATGCGCAGATACGTCTGATGGATGTCAACTTCGATGACTTCGATGACTGTTAGGCCTATATGAATAATAATATTTCTTTTTTTTTTGCATGCATTTTATCCCATTTAAAGAACTAAGAAGGCTAGGCCTATATCAAGGTAATGAAATGGACACCACATTTTATATGCTTGTCATTTCGTGCCCTATATATACGGTCAAGGTAGCACCTTCAAATGTTGAGGTCCATGGTCATCTACCCAGACCTGTTGGCAAACCTCGTGAGGTGATAAGACCGAGGTGATAAGTCCACATTAAAGGTCACCTCGGGTTAAGCTGGGTTAAACTGATGAACTTCAATCATAGATCATACAGCAGGAGCTGATCTACGGCAGTTCCCAAAATGGTAGTGACGTTACCACTCATGTAAATGTATGTTCTATCATTGTACCTTGACCTTCTTTTTTGTCGGTTCGAAGCTAAAATTTTAAATTTATTGCAATATTTTTGCAATATTCTCCCTACATAATATATTATATCATGGCTAAAGCTGGATCGTCCCGCATATCAGCCCGACCTAGTTGTAGGCTTATTCTCCAGAGGGTTATGGGCCCCTGTCTCGTACCAAGTACTCGTACTCATTTCTTTCCTAATAACAGATAACAGATCGGATAATAAAATGCATTAAACGATATCTGTTGTGCATAGCGGGGACCGAATCTAACGTTTGTAGACGTCAGATTGTGCCCTATGAAGACGGTCCCCGCACTGAAATAATTAAAATAGTTCTAATGGCCGCAGGACCATAACATAGGTAGCCTATTCAAATGAAACAGAAAGAGCTAATTAAGACATTAGGATGATTGCAAACTGAAGAAACCCTTTGATAGCCATCGTATAACCCTTTCAGGCCTGAATTTTCCATTGTCATCTTTATCCACTACTGTCGCAATTTTCGACTTGTAGTGGATGAAGATGATTTGATGTGGCTTAAAACTTAGAGAAAATTGCCATGTATTGGTAAACCAGTTTCATGGAAATTTTTGTTCTCAAACCCCTAGTTGTAGGGAAATTAAATCTGTCTTCAAGGATGTAAAATAATGCTCACAGCGTTGTAAGGGTTAAGCTCTCTCCTCGCATGTATGCATGGGGTGGGGGGGGGGGGCACACATCTATTTTGAATGAAATTAGTTGATTGAAAATGATATAATTCATCATAATAAGAAGGTTCTGAAAATACTATGTTCTGCTAAAAGCTACAATGTCAGACACCATATTTTATCTGCACGGGGCTTTGTGTCATATATATACAGACAATGTTGAACACAGATGCCGGAGGTCCGCTGTCATTCAGCAAGAACAACTGAAAAAGTATAGCTAAATATAGCTAAGAAAATAATGGAGGCCTTAAAGGCCATTAAACCCGAATGACGATGATCGACCTCTTTAGAAAAAACAATGCTTTTTTTCAAATAGTTTTAGATATGGCATTGAAGTAGACCTATTTTTTAATAATCGTGATAATAATTATACCTTAGAAGCTTATTTTCATATTTCAAACTCAATTGTTCCAGGAATGTTTTTACTAATATTTGAGTAATAAAATACAGAATACACCATTTCTAAAGATCTAAGGAATATATCTAACAAATGGAAAAATAACTCGCATTATGATTATCATCCAACCTAATTATTATATACAGAAAAATTATTTCCTCCAGATTTTTAGAAGGGGTATTTAGGAGGGGGGTCACGTGACGGAGGGGGGGGGAGAGATTGATATGACAGAATGTTAGAATGATAAGGTAATTGACTTTCATATCATAGTATGCATCAACTAACTAATTGATTCTACCTTCGATAAGCGTGTGACCCATCAAACATGCCAGTTGTCATGACGACAGACAGAGGTAGGCTACATCAAGGATCACCAGCGCCACCTAGTGATCACAACAATAGCTACCCATGATACACCCCCTACTGAGCATCAACACCATTTACCCGCCATGCACAGCGCACATGATACCTCGTCATATTGTTCAGGCCAGAATAATCAAAGGAGCTTTGTGATGAAAGATAATGTGTGTTTGTGAAGAGAAGCTCACACTGTTTGTTATTTTTATCATAGTTAGAAGATATTTACAAGTGAGGAGGACTGGCCCTAATTCATGGTAATATTGATGAAAACACAATCCACAGGAACTTCTAATGCACTTTATCTACCCTCGTTTTCACTTAATAGAAATACGGGACATATTTTCCTAAACATATCTGCAGAGAAGTAAACTGCAATTTAGTTTCAAGGTGTCATTTTTGAAGGAAACTTGTTTATAACTATATAGGTCTACGCTAGTATACATACAACCAAGAACTTTATAATAAAGTTCTTGATACAACGGATCATAAACATGTGCTTGTCTTCTATCATGCAGCCTATCCCTGGGTATGTCGACAATGAGCCATGTTCCTATTGCTAACAGCTTTAATAAAATATTTCGTCCATTTATTGTACACACTCACGTTTCAGCCACCAGGTGTCCCTGTGATTCTTAAAAGTGTGCAATCCTTAATTAGACCTGACGTTAGAAACTAAGTCTTGCTTTCAAAGAAGCCTATGGTTATATCATTACATTGATATTAATTTCATTTTATATTGAAAAAACATGCCATTTATACTAAATAACCAAGTAGGCCTATATAAATTTAAAAAATTGGACACCACATTTTAGCTGCATGTCTGTCATTTCGTGTCATATATATGCTGTCAAGGTCGCTACGTCTCTCGGGTCGAGCATCAGCCTTTAATGACCTTGCACCATGCAGCACGAGCTGATCTATGGCAGAACTCTATCTGGTAGTGAAGGTAAAACTCATGTATGATCTATGATTGTATGTTGACCTCCAATTTTGACAAAAAGCGAATATGTTCTTTCTAATTTGAAAATAATGTTCGTCTTATAAACTTCAACACTCCCACCGTCCTTGCATTTTGGTGACCTTCGGTTAACAGCCATACTGTTCAATACTCAAACACTATCCGATCTATTAGTAAAAGAGAAGTAAAGTAGAAATTTACTTACTATAGAAGGAGGGATGGGGTAAAGGAGTGGGGAAGTCGGTGGATGTTCGCTTAAATTTATGTAAGGATGTGCGCCCTCTACCGACCTGTCATGCAGATACGTTTTCTAACATGGTGTCATGCGTGATACTCTCTCTAACGTCGTGTCCTGCATTCTAATAAGCCGTCAACAAGCGCATATTATGACGACCAGTAATTCACAGTTTTGCTAGGCCTATATTTAACAATGCTGAAAGTGTTTTATTGTTTGCTTCGATATTCTAAGAATAGCTATTGTATCACCTTGAAAACACATGTATTAATTGAGATCGATTTGGTGTGTTAGGCTACCTAAAGTCAAATAGATGGCTGCTCATGAAGTATCGCATGGAAATTGAAGTAAATATTTTCGCGCCTTCTCTGCATGAAATAAATAATTCAACTCAAGAACTGTTTTATATAAACATGTAATCAAATTTCATTTTTTTAGCGCACTTTCGAGACGAGTTGAGAAAAATAATTTGTCTGCAACAAAAACGGGAGCCCCTCCCCCGTGTGATAGAATGGTTGCCCCCTTATAAGATTAAGGTTGAAACACAACTTTCTATAGGTCTTATAATATGTGACGAAACCACATGCTGATAACCTTTTCGGTTTTCACCATCATTTTTGCTCAATAGTGTGTGGTTGAAATGTCGCAGCCTAAATTAGTCCGGGGAATTAGCCACATGATTCTCAAAACTCAACCGTACGTCTAAGAATTCAATTTAGTTATTGCAAATATTTATCACACTGTTAAATTGTATGTTTATGAATTGTTTGCACGCAGATGTAGGCTATATATAGTTATTAATAAATATATCTATGTGTGAGCATTCAAATAAATATGCACAATTAAAAGTGGAGGTTAACACTACAACTTCCGGTGAACCAATAGAACGCCGTTAAGAAGAGAGAGGATCGGATAAGAATGACCGCGAACCTCTACACTTCACGACTAGAGGAGCGCGCAGCGCGAGGGCTGACGCGAGATTATGCACTAGTTCTGATATAAACCTTATAGTGCCTCTCTCTTTTCACCTGGTGAGGTAGGTGATTGTACAAGCAATGGCAAGAAGTCCAGGAGACAAGGAACCAGGGAAGAGGCGACCAGCCACCAGAGTAAGGGCAAGGACTGACCCTTTGAAATGTGCTCTGCTTTCTGAGCAGTGTGTTTGAAACCACCATCATGAACCGTCATCGTCAGCCAACCATCCGTGTCCGCCGTGCCATCACCCAAGCTAGCAATGTAATGATAGAGAGCTCATTGCTTAAGACCAGAATCTGTCTCCTTCGGTGCTATGATTGAAAGCCCACTGCCTTATGTGTCTCACAAAACGGCTCCTTTCAGAGCCCCTGCTCTCTGTGGGAACAGGAGTTCAGGAGTTCAACCGATATCCGTCAACCGTCAACCGTCAACTCCACTGCATGAGACACTTCACGAGAAACCTGGTCTGTACATATATGTCTTTAATTATCATGCAAGTTAAATGTGGTTTTTAATATAGGCCTATAAGCAAGTTCGTTATATATAAATTAAAAAGATAACGCCATTTCCCTGTATAAGAAATAATATCATAATTATGTTATATTATATAGCAAAAAAAAAACAAATCTTGTCAAGTTTTGAAAGCACTTTTGAATTTTTACCTTCTTGGTTAATACAATACTGCACCATTTTAACCGCGCCAGGGACACCTGGTGGCAAAATGTGAATGAACTTTGTGACTTCAAAGAGAGAAAAAATTGACTTGAGCGACATCTACGTGTGGAGAATGGCGAAAGCCATACGTTGGTAGTGTTGGTTAGGCCTCTATGTTTTTTTCTCTGTTTTAAATATGCGCGCGCAATAAATTTAGGCAGCGCATTACCAAAATAACATGTGTTTTTTCTGTCCAGCGCGCGCATTGGATTGCTGCCGATTTCTGAAAAAAACAGTTATTTTCAGGAGATAAAAAAAACATTCCGAGAAAAACAAGTTTATTTCAGGAGATTTAAAATCATTTTTCCAGCTATGTTTTTTTTTTGGCTTGTTTTTTTCGTCGCCCTCATTAACTTTGTTTGAAATAGATTAAAAGTTTTTTTTTATTTCGTCGCCCTCATTAACTTTTCTAGAAATTTATCCAATATGTTATTTTATTTCGTAGCCCTCATTAACTTTTCAAGAAATACATTCGATGTTTTTTTTCATTGATTCGATGTTTTGACATGTATTGTGTTTGTGGGACAATATCAACCATCGAGAGTCGTTGCATTAACCCTTTCAAGCCTGAATTTACCATTGTCATCTTCATCCACTACAAGCCACGAATTGCTGTCGCAATTCTCGACTTGTAGTGGATGAAGATGATTTGAAGTGGGTGAAAAATTAAAGAAAATTGCTATGTATTGTAAGCCAATTTCTTGGAAATTTCCATTCTAAAACCCCTGAGAAAATAAAGTCTATTTTCAGGGATGTTACATGGTGCTTTAATTCATCGTAAGGGCTTAAAGGGTTGAGCTAATGATTAACCCTTTGCGCGTTAGCCCTTACGTTGCTGAATTATTGTTATATAAACCATGGTGACCAAAGGGTTTTGTTCAATTTGAAATCATCGTAACATTCAGCTCTTTCCGCCTCATTTGAATACCTACAGACGTCTACAGACGTCAGATTCTGACGTATAACGACGTTCCCGCGCTGAAAGGGTTAATGACTACTATAATCATTCTCAATGCTTTTCATTGTCGAATATAATATGCCTATATCATGATATAGATACTTAATACTTAAAGGGACATGCCCAGGTCTGAAATCATAAAAAAATCGGTGATTTTATTTTAGCCTAATAATATGACCATATGATGTAAACATGTCCATATGGACTAGAACTGCAAAAGTGTTTTAATTTTTGTGCTGCGCATTTACCAGTTAGGCTAGATATAAAGACGATATTCCTGATTTCTAATTATTGACAACCATGTCAAAAATAAGAAATACGGGAACATGCTATTGCTTTTCAAGAACCGAGTAGGGCTATATAAATTTAATAAAGTGGACGCCACATTTTAGCTGCCTGTCATTTCGTGCTAAATATATACTGACCAGGTTGCTCTCTTTCACGGAGGTTCGTGGTCATTCGCCCAGACATCTACCTGATCATCGCTCTGATAATCGCTGTCTCAGATCGGCTCAGGCACCTATGGGTGTCACCTTGGGTTTAATGACCTTCAATCATACACCATGCAAAACGTGTTTTTTCATGTCAGAATTAATTTGGTAGTTAAGGTAAAACTCTGCATGATCTATGATTGTATCTTGACCTCCCTTTTTGAGGAAATTTAGCTGTACATGGTGTAAATTTTTTATATATTCCTTAAAGCGCTGAAATAAGCCTACTTTCGTATAAAACATGGAGACCAAAGGGTATTTTCAATTTGAAATGATTATAAATGTCTTAGTCAGCTCTTTCCGTTTCATATGAATACCTACATGTATGTTGTAGGTTTATGGCCATTATAAATATCGGTAGGCGTATTCTGTGAAACTCAATGACCTTGAGTGACCTCCTTTATTTTCACCGAGCTGGCTAATACAATGAAGTATGGGGGGGGGGTCCTATATAACCTCGTTTTCACCGAGTGACGTCACTGCGTTCCACAGAATCAAGTATGGGGGAGGGGATGTTATATAACCTTGTTTTCACAGAGTGACGTCACTGCGCTTCACAGAATACCCGAGATCGATAGGCCTATAGTAGATTAGGCCTACTAGGCATAGGCCCTACGCCATGTCCTCTGGCTGCTGTTATCAGGTTATATGCTACTGACGTTAAAACCGCTTTTTCACTGACGTTATTCTCGGAAACGAAATACACATTTGTTCTCAATTTTAAGACGTGCTTGGCTTGTTAAATCAGATAAGCCTACAAAAATATAATCTGTTTATAGCGGAATGCTTTTGAACTGTAACGCTGTGTAGGACTTGGTGTTTTTGGTCGATACAGGAAGTTATGAGTAACGTTAGGCTACAAGTTTCTAGACCTAAAATGTGCCTGAAAGTTTGTCAAACGTTTCAGTGAGGGGACGACACGGCAAACAAGTCTCGTCTTCAATAACACCTGTGGGAGTATGATATGCCTAATAACACGGTATCGGGGCTATAAGCATAAGCTGTTAAGGAAACATGGTCGCGGTTTTCCAGGAAAACTAAAGTTCGCGGTTTTCTGCGATCAAACAGACCTGATGATGTCACGAAACCGTCATCTTGCCCCATCAGGTCTGACAGTCAGACTACTGGTCTGAGTCTGCCGGTAGCAGACAACTGGATAGATGAAGATGCGTATGCCTTCCTTATTATGTAGGCCTACGTTGCCATTTGCTGGTTCATTCTGGTCAACATAGTTTTCATCAATTCCGTCAACAAACTTTTTTGCCCACATTTTTGCGACAAACTTTTTTCCCTATTTTTTGTAACACACCCGGCTCCCCCCCCCCTCTCCCGCGCGCGCCTCCTAGTAGCCATGATGGGCAATATAGACCCTATACAAATATGCTTCCAAAAAAATTATATTGTGCAGGCCCTATGTCTATGTTCTTATTTTTCTTATTTATTTGTACCACAGGCTAGGCTATGATTTTGGGATCTATGCTGTATTGACTTTGTGACACTAAGTGGGTATTAAACATAGTAATAAAACATTGAGGCATCATCAGGGTTTATGGTAAAACCATGGATTTATATATGAAGAGCCTACCAAAAGCGTTTTTATTTGCAAAAGTAAGAATTAAGGCGTTTCCTCGGGAAAATAAAATGCAATGTTTGAGCTGACCACTCTACAGAATTAGCAACTATAGAGCTAGTCGATAGAACCCCCCCCCCCCAAAAAAAAAAAAAAATTGATAAAGGTGAATTACCATTAGCTAGGTTTCTAGATTTCAATACATTAAATCACGAAATACTTTTCACTAAATTAAGGCACTACGGTATACTTTCCAACCAGTTAGACTTTTTTCAAAGTTATTTGGATAATCGCAGACAATTTGTCGATTTCAACGACACTATTTTAACAACAGCACACATTTGTAGAACAAGGTTCAATCCTAGGTTCACTTTTGTTCATTATATATTTAAATGATTTGCCTCTCGCTAACAATCTGTTCAAAATAATTATACATGCAGATGATACCACATTAATAACATCCTTTGATATGTCAAACTATACTTCCTCTCACATAAACAAAGAATTAGAAAATATCAGTAAATGACCTAAATTGAACAAACTATCACTTAACATTAAAAAATTAAAACTCATGGTATTCCACATCATCCATGACATGCAACAAAAAAATCATTTACCGTACTCTCTTTATTGATAATGTTAATATTGATTGCGTAGATGAATTTAACTTTCTAGGCTTCATTATACATAAACATTTGACATGGAACTCCCATACAAATATCATTGCATCCAAAATATCTTCAACAATTGGGATATTGAGCAGATTAAAACACCATTTTACGCCCAACATACTCGAAATTATATATAACTCACTAATCCTGTCGCACTTACATTACGGTATTCTATTGTGGGGCTACAATCACAAACGAATTGGTACTCTACAAAAAACTCCATTAGAATAATTACGCTTAGCAAATATTTAGCACACAGTGAACCGCTTTTCAAACGTTTAAATAAATTAACAATTGAAGATCTATTTACCCTCACTCAACTAAAATTCTGCTTTAAACTAATCAACAACAAAGTACCAGACTATTTTAAAAACATGAACTTAGTAAAATGGAGAGACACGCACAGACATGATACAAGAAAGAAAGATAGATTCCACACTTGGAAAATATCCCATGTATTAGCAGAAAAATGCATTCGTTTTTCTGTGCCACGTATTTTAAATAACACAAATACACATATCATGATAAAATCTATGCCCATAGCCTGGCTGGTTTTATTAATTATGTTAAAATATATCTTTTGAACAAGTACTCCTATCAATGCACTATTAATCTTAATTGCTATGTTTGGTCACAAATCTATATATGCAGTCCTCATCGCTGTTGTCCTCTCATTTTTTTCTGATTTGTATAATCATTTATGGGACCATCACCATTTGCCTAGCACTGCCTGCGTCCCCATCATTTCGCATCTATCATCCTTATTTTGTGACACAATATATCTTTGTATATCATGTATGTCTTCTTGTATTGTAATACTGTATTTTGTAATTTGTTTTGTGGGTGGTTGTCATGAAAGCGACTCCTGAGAGTTTTTTGACATCTCCAACTTTTCGAAGTGAATAAACGACTACTACTACAAATACTTTTCCTTTGAAGCGTAAAAAATTAGGTTTTCAGAATTAGGTGTGAGGAGCGAAATTAACGTCGAAATTAACGTCTTAAACTTAACTCGACGAGGCAATCATTAATGTAATCGCGAGGCCGCCATTAACGTGATCGCCTAGGCACATTGAGAAGGAGTTGTTTTTCTGAAAACCCCACATGGGAACAGAGACAACGAAAACTTCCCTAAACGGCCAAAATAAATCCAAAATCTGAGAGCAAATAGCCAGCCTTATATATATGGTAATAATTAAATCAAATCATGAAAGCATGATAATATGCGAACATCAGAACCTTCTACCCCCCCCCCCCCCCCCGATATCAACCGTTGATTAGGAGCGGAGATAAATATTTCAGCGTTGTAAGGGTAAATAGCCCATGGGGGTATTCTGTGAAACGCAGAGACGAAAACAAGGGTATATAACACCCCCTCCCCATACTTCATATTGTGAAACGCAGAGATATCACTCGGTGAAAACAAGGGTATATAACACCTCCTCCCCATACTTCATTCTGTAAAACGCAGTTACTTTACTCGGTGAAAATAAGGTTATATAACACCCCCTCCCCCATACTTCATTCTGTGAAACGCAGTGACGTCACTCGGTGAAAACAAGGTTATATAATACCCCTCCCCCATACTTGATTGTATTAGCCAGCTCGGTGAAAAAAAAGGAGGTCAAGGTCATTGAGTTCCACAGAATACTATTAAAATATTGTATCCTAGCAATCACGAGGCGTTGACCCAATGTTGTTCCAATGCTGGCTCGCCGTCTTCGACGTCGGCCCAACATTAAAACAACATTGGGTCAATGCCTCGTGTTAGCTGAGATGGTTTTGAGCATATGAATTGAGAGGTTTTGTCAAGTTGGAAAAAATACAAAAATCCGAGAAAAATTCGGATTGGCCAGACCCTACCCACCCCCAAATCATTTTTTTTGAAACATGTACAACAACAAAGAACAACACAAAAAAAAAACATTTCCACAAAAAAAAAAAATCCGAGTTGGGGCTTGACCCACCCCCCCATTTCCGAATTTTTCTCGGATTTTTTAACTTGACAAAACCTCTTAAAATCCACCATAAAAAGGAGGTTAACACGGCCGCCGTTCACTGAGAGAGTGAAGGTCATTTTAAATCAAGTGACATCAATTCTGGACGACCAACTGAAGCGGATACATATGAGACCTCAACATCAGCAGGAACATACTTGAAGAAGATGATCGGTTAAGAATGACCACGAACCTCCATCAATAGGTGATCCCCGGTTCGTATATATATGGCTTTAATTATCATGCAAGTAAAATGTGGTGTTTTATATAGGTCCATATTAAAAGCGAGATCATTGAATATTAAAAAGACAGCAGCACATATCCGCTTAAAAAAATATATATAATTATTTTATGTAGTAAATAAATATTCTTGTCAAATTTTAGAAGCACTTTTGACTTTTTACCATTTTGGCTGATTCAAAGCTGCACCATCTCAACCACGACAGGGACACCTGGTGGTACAGTCCAACAATTAGGCCCCCTTTGAGGCTAATGCCCAGAGAGGGGGGGGGGGGTTAAGCGAAGTGTTACGGACAGTGGTCAATTAAATATGAATAAGAATACTTTGTAAAGTCATGAATATGAATATGAATACTCCATTATGAAAATGTATTTCAATGCTAATTCATTGCTCTCCAAGTGTATTCGATTATGAATTTATTTAAAATGACTTTAATCCCTTTACTAAATAGTGAATTGGAAAATTAATAGCTAATAATGTCACTAGTGATATAATCTGTATAACATCACTAAAAGCATATGATTTCTATTGAATCTTTAATTATAGAAAATCATGCTACCACTTCCGTAATCATTTAAAATGTTAAATATCACGTTTTATTATATCAAACGGTTTAAATGATTATGTATTGTTACATCATTTTTTTTAGTAATTAGCCTACATATCAACTAACCACATAGATTGAGGTACAAGTCTGAGAATAACAGGCGAAGGTACATTAGGCCTATGTAACTTGTAGAAATAATGTGTTTATATGGATTGACAATTGGTGCAACATTGGATAAAATTCGAGAAGATAGGTACAGCATTAAATTGGAGCTCATTTAATAATCGTTAAATACTATGACATCTCTGGTTCCACTAAGTCACACTATATATGTTTTATACGGACATAGCTTGGTAAGGTGAAAAATAGAAATAACACACATGAACTCAAACATAATATAATATATATCTCAACATTTATACATGTATACAGTTTAGCAATTTAGTTGTAATATTTTATCACATAAAAAACATTGTTTTGAGGTGAATACTGAATAGGGTTCTTTCTTTTCATGTTTTGTGCATACTTATTCCAGAAAATTAAAAATGGTTTTAATAGTCTACTCCAGCACTGGGAGGGTTAATTACAGAGTCATTGTTAATTTGACCGCTGAGGTGTCCATCTTTGTGGATTTTTTTCTACGCATTTTTACGCACCTCTGGTCTCAGCAGGGGTGAAGAGGTGTTTCCTTGTTCTTTGTCAGACTGGTCAGGGTCGGGGTGGTGATGACGACCGGGGCTTGCAATCAATCAAATATTGAAATGCCGTCACCAAAAAGAGGGTGAACTGATTTGTCTACTGTCGGTGACAGCGGAAGGGCAATATCGATAATTTTCAATAGTTTGAACCTTCTGAAAATAAATAGTAATCCTTCTGTATAGAGTTATCGACCACCAATACTTTATATCGATCTTCTCACCAACAACGAAGGTGATCGTTTTTGATATAGATGACAGGGGAGGGGCAGTGTTGGTGACTGCTAGTACCACATTTTCGATGTCAAAATGCTAAGGTTAAGGGAGTAGCTTGTTGTCCAGTCAGGTGTGCGAAATCAGCCGTAACCAGTGATTTGTTTGGTTTAGTTAATTTTAGCGTCAATTAGCTCATGTTCAGTTTACAACGGCTTTAAAAATGTTATAACTGTGATATTGCACACAGTATGACAAACACATTTCTCAAAAATTGCCCTTTTTCACAACTCCTACTTGTGCGAAGTTATGTGTGTTAATGTTATGTATGTCGATCATAGCAAAAATATAAATTAGTTGTGGTAATGTAACACGTTTTATAGTTAATTAATCGCTGATTAACTACCGCTGGCGCATAAACTGTCTAGTGACGTGAAGTTATCCTAGTGTGCATTGTGTAACAGTTAAAGGAAGTTACGTAACATAGGCCTCCAAATGATGTAGGAAGGTGATTAGCTATTGGCCCTACTTATGTCAGACGAACGTCTCACGGCGTTGGTCCAGCATTGATACAGTTTTTAAAGCCTGATTATGGTTGTTTCGCTTGAAACACTCGACTTCTCAGCAGGAAATGGGCGGGGGCCCTAGGGTAGTGGTTAGCACCGCTGCCTTTCACGCCAGAGTTCGGGGTTCAGTTCCCGGTCTCGGCGGTTTGAAAGAAAAAAAAAAGTTTCTTCCCCATCCACGTGTGAAAGTCAGTATTGCGGGGAGCCTCCGTGACCGAGAGGTAGCGTGCTCGGCCTTAGACCGCCAGGGCTCGAATTTCGAATCCTGTGTCTGGAGGACAGTGTCATCTCAATCATCTCACCAGCCTCAGGAGGTTCTCCTGGCCCAGTTTAGCCTATATGTGCACAAAGGTGGCCTAAAGCCCAATTCATTTCATTTCATTTTCTCAGCAGGAAATACTGCACTTGCCGGCCTATTTCTCATGGAAAACAATTTTTATTATCTAATATTTTAATAATATAGATTGGAAAAGAGTTTGATTATAAAACATCGTACACACTCCCACTGCCCTGAGAAAATATTTTAAATCACACCGGCCTTGTATACCCATAAAATAAAATAAAAATGAAAAACATACTGGGAAATTATTACTTTTGATGACTAATCTCGGTGGAGGTTACTGTAGGACATGTATTCAAAATGTATTCAAAAATATTCATGAATACAGAGTTTTAAAAGAAGTATTTGAATAAAATATGAATACTTGTATTCATAATTTTTATTATATGAAACGGTTTAAATGATTGTGTTTTGTTACATCGATTGTTTTAGTAATTAACCTACATATCAACTAACCACATAGATTAAGGTACAAGTTTGAGAATAACTGGCGAAGGTACATTGGGCCTATGTAACTTGTAGGAATAATGTGTTTATGTGTATACTTATTCTAGAAAATTAAAAATGGGTTTTAATAGACATTTTAATGAGACGATTCTATTCTAGCACTGGAAGTGTTAATCACATAGTTATTGTTAAGTTGACCGCTGAGGTGTCCATCTGTTTGGATTATTTTTTACACATCTTTGGTCAATAACGTGTAGTGGTAGGGGTGAAGTGGTGTTTCTTTGTTCTTTGGCAGACTGGGAAGGGTCGGGACACGGTGATCCTGGTGATTTGATACAATCACCAGCGCCGCCTAGTGATCACTGCAGTAGCTACCCATGATGCACCGCTCTACTGATCTTCAACACCATTTACCCGACATGCACAGCGCACATGGCACATCATCACATAATCAAAAGGAGCCTTGTGATGAGAGAAAATGACATTGCTTTGTGGAAAACACAAACTGTTTTTTTACCAATTCCCAGCAGACAAAAGACGCAGAATAAATGTTGGTTTAACGTTGGTGCGACGTCGTAAACGGTAGACCAACGCTAAATCAACGTTGATTCAACGTTTGGTGTCTGATGGGTGGTATCTAAATCCCAAGGAGAACCACTCATTAGGCACACGACGTTGCTGCGAAGTTGAATCAACGTCAATAGACGTTGATTCAACGTCGCAACCGCGTCGTGTGCCCAGTGGAAAGTACTCATCAAACAGATAACACGGTTAGTCAATGTTGTTCTTTCATGTTGGCCAATAATCATTGTTTTTACTATAAAGGTTCGTGTAAAATGTTGTAGTAATAATTTGTTATTTACTCTGTTCAGGTAAATTGAACCCAATTCAAAATGCTGTCAAAATGTGATAATAAAAAGCTTCAAGCAGCGAAGTAATGGCGTTTTATGTTGACCACTTAATTAGCATTCACGTACATGTCTATAAGCCTACCTCTGTTATCTTATTAAAATTGTTTGAAAAAAACAGTTTCTGACTTAAAATAATTTAATGAATATCAAAATGTACTAAAACACAGCGAGGTGAGGTTTGTCAGGATTGTTAACAAGTTTCAAGTGTTTATTAACTGCTGTTTGTCTTTGTATGGCATATATTTGCATTTTTTTAATATAAAAAGTGCTTTGTAGTAAACAAAATACAAAATTATCAATAATTCAGTGAAAAAATCTGCAAAGTCTGATTAAATGGAAAAAATCACGATTGAAGATAATGTTGCTCAGAACAGCGTTGGCTCAATGTTGTGTCGCCGGCCGCATATATTAGCTAGGTGTGATAATCATTGATGCGAAACCTGACACATTGTTTTGTTAACAATCCTGACAAACCTCACCCCGCTATGTCTTAGTACATTTTGATATTCATTAAGTTAAATTATTTATCATTTGCATTTTTCTAATTCGTGATAGGAGGGTAACATGGGATTTTGGGGATCAAAAAGTAGTTCGTTAAAAACGAATTTCGCAGTAAACGACTTCGCAATAACCAAACTTTTAATACATGTAATCCTATGGGAAACAATCCGTTCCAGAAAAGTACGTTGTTATACTCAGAAAACCTAGAAAACGGACCTATATATGTCTAGGGATCAGGTTGTTAATAAATTAAGAATATTTTTATATTCTGCCACTTTCTGCACATTAAACAGATGCAACGACATGAGCGCTCTTATTAGGTGGAAGTGAGTGAGTGGGCTTAGCTTAACCATGTTGACGTCACTATCTGCATGGTGAGACCAAGGATGTTGTGGTATCCTTGGTGAGACAAAATCTCGCCATCCACCGAACGAACATATACCATTCTTCCATCCATCCATCCATCCACCCATCCATCCATCCATCCATCCAACAATCCATCCATCCATCCATCCATCCATCCATCCATCCATCCATCCATCCATCCATACATCCATCCATCCATCCATCCATCCATCCATCCATCATCCATCTATCCATCCATCTATCCATCCATCCATCCATCCATCCATCCATCCATCCATCCATCCATCCATCCATCCATCCATCCATCCCCATATTCATCCATCCATCCCCATATCCATCCATCCATCCATCCATCCATCCATCCATCCATCCATCCATCCATCCATCCATCCATCCATCCATCCATCCATCCATCCATCCATCCATCCATCCATCCATCCATCCATCCATCCATCCATCCATCCATCCATCCATCCATCCATTCATTCATCCATCCATCCATCCATCCATCCATCCATCCATCCATCCATTCATCCATGTATATGTGTTAATTCAAAGCAGTCTTTGCAGATAGGATGTATACAAGCCGCTTTGACTGAGGATGGTTCACGTATGTAGAGACACACTGCTCTATAAAGACAGATTGGATGCCGGCATTACACATGATAAATGTCTGACCGGCCACCCAGAAATCACACCTTTGTTTCATCCTTGGTCTTTTCTGCCAACAAATCTCTCGCACCAGAAAAAATAGTTTGTGTTGACAAGCAGGCTAATATAACACGTTGTCTCAACTAGTTTCAACGTTTGGACAGCGTTAAAGGCGCTTCCCACATCCCTCTGGATAATCTAGCGACTGCTGGATATGTGATCAGGAAGGTGTTTTGCTATACTGGAAATCGGTCGTGAATATCCTGCTCCTGGCCTATGCTTGTTTATGTATTTATCTGATCTCAAAGTCAACTTTTTAATGTCATCTCAGTATATACATGTATTCACATGTATATAATTTTACTTAAATTTAATTAATCTGCAGTTAAAATACAACAATATTTAACATTAGTGTAATATTGTCCTTGAGATCAAAAACAAAAACTGCTCCCAAACAGTTTGCTTGTAATATATTATCATTGCTTGGTGTCACGATCACACAATTATTAAATGCACTATTAGGCCTACTATGACTAACCATTAAATAAGTATTAAATAAATCAAGTATTTAGAAGCACTGTCCAGTCTTCTATTTGTTACACTATTATCTCAGACAAGCCTCAATCACTCACCACTATAATTGTGTGCATTGTATTAATCATTCTGAGCTAAAGGCTATGACATGACCCTGTCATTAATCGTCTTCAGTTGTCATTGCGGTTTACCACGGGTTGTAAGGACGATATGAAGGTCAGCCACAGATACCACATAGACCTTCTAATTGTTACATCGTTATCTCAGTCTAAGACAAGCCTGATCTTTGTAATTGTTTGCATTGTGAAATACAAGAGGATCCAGTCATTTATCGTCTTCAGTTGTCATCGCGGTGATACGGACGATCTGAAGGACCACCAGAAACACGATACAGAACACACAGAAATCAGTCGACACTGAGACAATGCTGTTTTAATGCTGGACCAGCGTAGCAGACGGGGCCCAGCATTAAACCAGCATTGGTTTACAGAAAAATTGGATCAATACAAAGTATTTATTTCTGTCTGTCTAATTTTAGCTTTTAAACTAAGTGAAATAAAACTTATAGCGATCGAATGTTTTGTGGAAGAAGCATAAATAATTAAATAATTAAATATGGCTGGTGTTTATTTTTCAAAAATAGAAATATTTTGGTAATTTAAAATTGGTTTTCGTACGTTGTTTGAAACTGGTAATATCGTCAGCAATCTCAGTTCGAATGAATGACAAAATCACAAGATGATAATTTAGCAAGGCAAATATTAAAGTAAATGACTTTTAGCTCATACATATTTGGCCAGAAATAATTAATTGCTCTCCTCCCAATATTATATTATCTGACTTTATCTGATATTTTTTTTAACTTTATCGCAAAATTTGAGTTAGAAGTTAGATGAATGACATATCTTCAGTTTTCATCATTGTTGTCCCGCTAGCGCCGTCGAGTAATTATTAAATAAAATGACAACTTTGTTAGTAATTTGATTCATCTTGACAACAGTAGCATTCTATTGAAAGTGAGAATTGCAAAATGGAATAGATTCAGGTCCTTGTTTCATGATTCTCACTTCTTCCAAAGTGTGGAATTTATACAGGCTATTCCATTAGAAAGCTTCTACGTCCAATCTTCACTCCCAAGTGAATAATTTACAAATTAGATCATCAATCACTGCAGTAGGATCAATATGGTTGTAGAAGGCCCCAGCAAACATGAGTCACTGAAACAAAGATGGGTGAATGTTGGGCCAGCGTCGAAGACGATGGGCCAACATTAAGCCATCATTGGTTCTCTTTGTTGCTTGCATGAACACATCAATACAGCGGACATGTAACCCTTTCAAGCCTGGATTTACCATTTTCATTTTGGGACAGTGCTGTGGATAAATATGCGTGCTTGGAAATTTTGAGATCACGGGTTCTTTTTCAGCTCTGGCAATCAAATTTCAATGAAACCAAATGTTTCTTCCACGCTCATTCGTAAAGAGACGCGGTAGCGAGACTGAAAAATACACCACTGGGTGAACGTGGTGATTGAAGCCTGGACGGGTGGTGCTTACAAAATTACTTCGTCTCAGGGGCGGGGGCCCTAGGGTAGTGCTCAGCGCTTTCACGCCAGAGTTCGGGGTTCGGTTCCCGGTCTCGGCGGTTTAAAAGAAACAAAAAATGTTTCTTCCCCATCCACGTGTGAAAGTTAGTATTATGGAGAGCCTCCGTGACCGAGAGGTAGCGTGCTCGGCCTCAGACCGCCAGGGCTCGAATTTCGAATCCTGTGTCTGGAGGAAAGTGTCATCTCACCATCCTCAGGAGATTCTCCTGGCCCAGTTTAGCCTAAAGCCTAAAGCTCGATTCATTTCATTACTTCGTCTCAGATGTGCTGAAATCTATTTTTTTCATTTAATTTGAAATGGCATTGAGAGAATTAAAATCGCACCCACTTCTCTGTTATCAATTATAATTTACACAAGTGATGTTTTAAAGATCGATAGTAGTAGCTCTTAAGATTTATAATAAGAATCTTCTAGATTCGTGCTTTAAACAATAACAAACTGGTTCAATAAGGCACTGGCATTATGATTTTTAAGCTGAATAAAGGCTAAACTGGGCTAGGAGGAGCTATTGAGAATGGTAAGATTATTATAAACACTACCAGACATTGAATATTATTCAAACTTCCAACCCTGTTTTTTGCAATGAAATTGTTAACCCTTGTCCTGCTAAGTTGATTTATTTTCAACCACGTGAGGGTGTGTCTCGCTACCGCGACCCACAATCTGAAGTGGTTGAAAATTACTATTTTTTGCCTAATTTGAGACCAAACATTAACAAATCTTGATGTTTAAATCCTCATTTCATTCCCAATAACAATGACTTATTCGGCTGATAAAACGGATCAAAAACGATAATAGCAGACGTTGAATCAACGTTAGTTTAACGTTGGTACACCGTCTACGACGTTAGACCAACGTTAAACCAACATTAATTCAACGTCTTGTGTCTGCTGGTTTGTGATCAGCAGGCAAATTGTTAGAAGCTGGCACACACACAACGCATTTTCAGGTTACTGCCCTAGGATCACACGTGCCACATAACAGTCCTGTCAACTTGCCTGTCTCATGACCTTCTGTAACAGGGTCAGGTCATCCCGGAATAAGCTGCAGATTAGACTAATTGCGGGAAGGTGTGGCAGATGGCGCTCGCGGCGGATTAGGGGAAAGCTCCCGAGAAGTCCGGCAAAATCATGGCCTGTATCCATGGCAACCACAGCGGAAAGTGATCAGCCTGCTGTTTGTCAGCCCTGATTTAATTGTCACCAAGCCGTCTATCACCATGACAACCCATAGTACCAGTCAGGCCGGGTCGAAAATGATTCCTTTGCTAAATCTAATATAGTGGCTGGATCTAGGGGGTGAACTTGTTTAGCGAGCAGGAATGTACAGGAGTTTGCCTCAGCTCAGATTGACTGGTGCTGAGAATGATGACTTATATTCACTTCGGAAGACGAGTAGGATGATAAAACAACTTTTATGCTGAAAAGTACTGACATTCTACTGTAGTAAAGGTTCTTGATCCACTCTTAGAACAAAGGGTTGTTGGAAATTCTTCCCCAACTTAATAGCCTATAGAGCAAGGGTCCACATACATTACCTTGTATGTGTGTGGAGCATTTCTGTATATCTATTACTATATAATATAGTAGAAAAGAATATTCAGTAACCTTTGTCTTAAGAGTGATAGTACACATATACAACCTTGGCAAAAGTTATCTATTGATACTAGAGCGCTTTTATACACTATGTCGGCGTATTAAACAGGGGTGGATCCAAACATTAGGGGGGGGGGCGATTTTGATGGGTTTTTTGTTTGGCTTTTTCAAAGTAATGAACATGCCAGGTTTGAGGCACCGCGTTAGTCAATAAAATACAAATATTTTGACAATTGAGAACGATCTTTAAGCTATTTCTTTTCTGAAAACGGGAGTTGAAGTCCCATGAACTGATTGGTATATCATAGTAAGCATATAGCGCCTGGGTAAAGGGGTATAAGTCTACCATTGTAAAAACTGAGGGGTATTTTTCATTGTTTTTTTTAGTACGTCTATACATGACTTATAGAACATTAGCCATAGCTTTCTATATATTCAGCAGTAAAGTACTGATGCTGTAATTTTTAAAGAAACAACTTCTCTGATTTTACTCCACTGCTTTCGCAAAGTTCAGTATACATGATACAGAGAACGTTTGACATTTGCCAACAATTTTTCCATGTATTTGACATTCAAAACTGAAACTTTCAAATGTACATGACATAGGTAGGCGATGATCATCATGATCATGCTGCATACTCGTATTACTGATACGATCAGATTTATATCAAACAATAAGCACCATTCAACTCTCGTTGTGTTCTACAAAATAACATTGTTATTAAACTTATTTTTCAGACGTCGTAAATAGAAGGATGTTTAACCCTTTCAGGCCTGAATTTACCATTGTCATCTTCATCCACTACAAGCCGCGAATTGCTGCCGCAATTCCCGACTTGTAGTAGGTGAAGATGATTTGATGTGGTTTACAAATTAAAAATAATTGCCATGTATTTGGAAACCAGTTTCATTGAAATTTCCATTCCAAAACCCTTGGTGTTAGGAAAATTAAGTCTGTTTATAGGGATGTAAAATGATGCTTTAATGCATCGTGAGGGCTTAAAGGGTTAAATGCACTCAATTATTTTCGAATTCATAGTGTAACGCACACTTTGCCTATACTGATCAAACGGATAAACTTCCAAGAAGATTTAGTATTATAAATTACAAATAAGATTAGGAGTATCTGTGTATTTGAATTGTTCTACACGCAAGGGAGATAGGATTCTAGGATACAAGCATATTTACTCCTGATTACAGCATGTCGGAGATATTTGATATTTGAAGACATTGTACTCGACGTGTAGAGGCTAGCTCTCAATCTTCACCACCTCAAAGACGCCCTGATACACATTCACAAGAGACATATGCTTCTGTTGTATCAGACTCTCGTCATCCACAGTGTATGTATCCTGCTCCTTTTCCCCAAAACAGACTGCTAATGAGAGACAAAATTAGTGCATGGCCTGTCCAGCCACTTCAAATGATAGCACCTCAACAGAACAACATAGTGTCGGTCCAAGCTCTGTTAGCAGCAGCATTGCAACAGGCAGGCATGACACAGACAATATGGTGAATATCACAGACATTAATACCACTGTGCATTATGATAATTTAATTTGTAATATAACTCCTGATATTTCTGATCAATCAAATTCTGGTCACCTCCTTCAATTAGAACAAGATTTTTCTATCGTCCATCATAATGTGAACAGACTATACAATAAATTAGATGAAATTAAATTATATCTTAAAATGCACTATTCTGTTACTATCTACTGCTGTGGTGAAACATTTTTAAACGATAATATATCTGATCACCAAATTACTATTGAAGGATACAATATCTTTAGAAGAGACAGAAATTCTAAGGAAGGAGGTGGCCTAATAATATATTTAAGAAATGATATAGAATGTAGTCGCCGTAAAGACCTAGAGCATGATATTGTTGAAGCCGTCTGGCTAGAAATTACTTTGAAACATAAAAAGATTTTATTGGCTGTTACTTACAGATCACCAAATGAGCATACTGTTTCTTATAATACCTGGTTAAATTATATGGATGAAGCCATCAGTAGCGCATATGTTGAAGACAAAAGTATAATAATCCTAGGAGATTTCAACATTGATTTATTAGGTAAACACCCACACCAAGAATCTTGGTTATCAGTCATAGACAATTACGAGCTTTCTCAACTTATCACAAATCATACCCGAGTCACTCCAACTAAAAAATCACTACTTGACCATATTTATGTATCAGAAAACATTTTAGTAAAATATTCTGGTGTCCTTCCGTGGGCACTGAGTGATCACTTTCCAGTTTATGTAGTTATTTCAAAATCGAAACTAACTGATAATAGAGGTGCAAAACATATGGAAATATCCTATCGAAAAACCAAACAATTAAATGAAGAATTATTTTGTAACGATATTGTAGCAGCAATGCTTGTTGACTTTCCTAAAAAAAATTGTGAAATAGAAAATGATGTAGATAGTGTTGTAAATCTCTGGACAAAATATTTCAATGAAATAAACAACAGGCATTGTCCCACAATAACGAAGCGTATTAAAAGGCAAACACAACCAAAGTGGATCACCGCTAAAATACTTGATTTAATGCGTAGGAGGGACTTTGAGAAAAAAGTAAATAATCATAATGAATACAAAAAGTTTCGCAATAAATGTAAATTATTAATTAAACAGAGTAAGACTACATTTTATAAAGAAACAATAGATAAATGTAAGAATGACCCGAGAGAATTAGTAAAATGCTTCAATGAATTAGGAGTTAAAAATGTTAATCGTGAGCGAATAAGTAAAATAAAGCACAATGAAGTCATTACTGAAAATATAGCAGATATTGTTAATTTATTCAACTATAATTTTGTAAATATCGGAGACAAATATTCTACTATTCTTTCACAAACAAATCATACATTTTGTCCAATTAAACTCGAGTAAATTATTGAAAAGAGAGTTCCTCCAAATAACAGTTTTGAAATTCCTTCAATTAGTCACCAGTTTGTTTATAATTACATTAAAGATATGAAAGGAAACAAATCAACAGGTGATGACGATATAAGTGCAAGATTTATCAAATTAGCAGGTCCTTATATAACGGATTCTATAGTGAAGATTTGTAATTGTAGCATTAAAACTGGGCGCTTTCCAGACACTTGGAAAGTGGCAAGAGTTACCCCCATCCATAAAAAAGATTCTAGAGATGATATTTCTACCCATATCAATTTTACCGATAGCCTCAAAAATATTAGAAAAACATGTATCAATTCATTTGTATGAATATATGACATCCTACAATTTGCTTCACCAAAAACAATCGGGTTTTAGAGCCAATCATTCATGCGAGACTGCACTTACTCTCATGGTAGACACGTGGCTCTCAGCATTAAATAGAGGCAATGAAATCGGCTTATTGCTAGTAGATTTATGCAAAGCATTTGATCTAGTAGATCATAATATCTTGATTAAAAAACTTAAACTTTACAAATGTAGCTCCGTAGCGTTAAACTGGTTTGAATCTTACGTTAGAAATAGAAAACAGTTTGTAGTCATAAATGGTACAAAATCAAACCCATTAAATATAAAATCAGGGGTACCCCAAGGATCGATCCTGGGCCCACTACTTTTTATTATTTTCATCAGCGATATATTTCTAGAAAAATACTTAAGTGACATCAACCTGTTCGCAGATGATGCAGTTGAGAGTGTTGAACACAAAACCAAGGATAAAATAATTAAAAAACTACAAGAATGTGCAGTCAGTTTGGATAGATGGTGTCTTCAAAACAAAATGGTACTTAGCATTGAAAAAACTAAAACCTTATTTATATCTAATAGAGAGAAATCTGTTCAGATAAATACTAATTGCAATTCAGCAAATATAGAAATAGGTAATACTATAATTGATGAAGTAAACAGTGCAAAACTACTAGGGGTTAATGTAGACAATACTCTCTCCTGGACTATGCAGGTCGCTCAGGTCAAAAAGTGTACCTCCTACCGTTTATTCCTGTTCAGAACGATTAGAAAATACTTGCCATTAGAAACCAGGATTAAATATTATGATTATTATGTTAAACCACTCATTGAATATTGTAGCTCAGTTTGGGGTATCTGCTCGAAAGAAAATCAGACTAAAATCATTAAAATCCAAAAGAAAGCAGCAAGATTAATATTAGAAGCACCTCCCCTAACCCCAAGTAAACAAATGTTTCAACAGCTAAAATGGTTACCGTTTAATGAAATAGTAAAATTTAAGCAGGTTAGTCTTGTCTATAAAGCAGTTAATGGTAATGCGCCTCAATATATACAGACTATGTTTACTAATATTAAAGACCATTCGAATTATTCACTTAGATCTTCAGCCAATAAAAAATTATTCGTTCCTAGAACACATCATAAATCCTTATCATACACAGGCGTAATTATATGGAATGCCTTACCAGAAAACATAAAATCTTCAAAAACATTTACCAAATTCAAGAACTTGTACATTAAAAAAACTTTAGAAGAAAATAAATATAGATAATATTAAGTAATTCGCCGATACAATGTAGCATATATTGTTCAACAACTATGTTATTCAATTTTGTATATATATTATCATTATTGCTTGTACATAGCTTACACTGCTCTGCAGAGACAAGAGGCAGTATATGCTTACTTGTATAGTAAGCAGATGCTGCTCTTTGCCTTTGCACGGCAGTACATATACATGTTTTAAAGACTCTTTTCTGATTATGCTGTATATATATTATTACTTTATTCATTATTACTTATGTATTATGTATTTTGTATTTTTGAATGTTTGAGGGCCCCAAGGCAGATGGGCAATCGCTCATTGGGCTTACCCTCTTTAAATAAAGATTTTATTATTATTATTATTATTGTTTTGATATTACAGTAGCCCTCTTTTAAGATATAATTCCAGTACTTGCCAATATTTCAAGGTCAATTTAAACCTTAGGCCTAATACTGTCTACTTCAAAACTACTTGAAAATATCATAGACCACAGTCATCTTTGCCCAAGGTTGTTTTAATGTGGTATATGTTTACCATTTTACGGATATGTACAGACCTCAGACGGTGTAGTTAAGGCTGACACTGTCAGGCGGGCTTGATTAGGGTCAGACGGGACGATGTTATCACGTGTGATCTAAGAGGGGAGATGTCCCAGTGGTCACCAGGTGACCTGTACTGGCTGATGGTCGGCGGAGAGATGTCCAACGGTCAGAAGATGACCTCTACAGGCTGATGATCAGCATTCCCAAGCAGGGCTCAGCTGTAGTGAAAGTGTCTGCTTTCTCAAAAATATTATCTAACGTTTCCGTAGTTTAGATATACGAAAATTAGATAAATTTACAGCAATAAAAACAAATTGAACCTCAATAATGAAATAATTGTACAACATTTAAAAAGGAGTAGGCGACAAAAATTATCCCGACAATGTCGAAGATGTAAAATACTATGACAAGTTGTCGTTCAGTGTGTTCTTTAAAATAGTGAACCGTAGCAAAAACGATGTGATCTTCTGGGGAGTGGAGAAGAGCAAAACGTCCAGAGCTCCCTGGACGAGGGCTACATGGCGCACATGCGCGTTTCTATATGGTATTGTATTAAGATTGGCCGGCCCTGATGGCTCATTCAAATGTCTGGTTCGATTTCCGGTCGGGCCAGTTATTTGTCATCGTGGTTTTGTATATACAGTGCTCCAAACTGTTCTAACGTCTGTAGTGTACAGTGCTGTCTATTGTACTGTGCACTATAAATAACCCTTGAAGTCATTCAAAATAAGACGCCTCGAGTTTGCTTCTGTCGCGGCTTTGCCCTGGTTGTGCAGAAAGCGACGTAAAACAATATTCACTCACTGTATTAAGATTATTTGAGTGTACAATAAATATAGTAGGCCAATACATTGAATCCAATATGAGCCCCCTAGCAATCTGCCTTTCTAGACTGTCATACAGATACGAACAGCAATAACTGCTTACTTTCCAAGTAAGAAGTTAAAGTTATTTTCCTGTGCAGGGCAGCATGGAGATTCTATTAGAGATTGAGGTCATTGTGTGACCTGTCTGAGGTCATTGTGTGACCTCTGGGGAGGACAGGAGGTGTCAACATGACTCGTCCAGCAATCTAGGGGTAACGAATGACCTGTATGGAGTACGTGACCTCCCCAGGGTCAGGAGGTCAGGGGATGACACGTAGTGTGTCAGGGGTCAGGAGATGGACCAGTCTGGACAGAGATATCACGCCTTCACGGCGGGTAATCAGTGCCAAGACGTGAATCCTGCAGATTGGATTGAAACCTCCAGAAGTGACCATGTATCCCATTACAGAGAGGGGATGACCTGTACTCTCAGAACACAAGGCTATGGAAGGTTCTTTATTGTATAGTAATAAATATAGACAAGAGTTCCACTACACATCAGTAGTATAGTACCCATCGCTGGGTACTATACTACTTAGCCGTGTCGTCCTCTCCGAGGCCGTGGATTGATGTATTTTCTTTACCCGAAAAATCCAACATGGCGGTGACTGAGAGCGATCCCGACCCCAAGGTCAGAAAAATGTCAGTAACTTTTTAATGACTGTGCGACCTCTGAGCTGAGCATGCGGGAATGGAACTGAAATGCTACTGATTCTAAAAAAAATATTTTTGACCTGATTATTCCCCGATATTTTCCGATATGACAGTTCAAAGAAATGTCCCACAAATTTGTACGCGGTCAATCTGTGGCTGAAACCTGTTTCAGCCACTGGGGCTATATAATACTCACATCTGGAATGTATGTGAAACCAAAGGTTTCGGAAGGTTCCTTACTGTACAGTGGTATAATTATTAGGTTCTTCGTGTGTAATATATGGAAACTAAAGGCTCTGGAATGCTCCTTACTGTATAGTAGTAAAACAGATTAGGTTATTGGGATGTAATATGTGGAAACAAAGAGAAATTAACGTTTCTGGTAGGTTTCATACTGCATAGTAGTATAAAGATCACCAGGTTCTTCGTATGTAATATGTGGAAAGAGGTTCCATATAGACAAATTCCTTGCAGATAATAATATAGAGAAAAATCCCACATACATACCTGGTATTATACCTTATGTATTTCTAATACCAGGTATGTATGTGGTTTTTTTCTCTATATCACTATTCTGCTGGTTTGTAGGTTGAAACAAAAGGTTCTTGGTCAGTGTTGACGTTTTTCAGCTTATCACGTTAATTTCTGTACTTTTAAGAACCTACAAGAGTCTTTTGTTCTACACTGTTCTAAGAGTGTATATTCGGCATGGCCGCTCTGACGTCACTACAGTCTACACATCATGTTGTGTAGACAGCACACGGTCTATTAACAATACCTAGACCTTTGTTCGATGACAAATAAACAATATACCCTTCAGCGCGGGGATTGTCCATATACGTTAGAATCTGCCGAGTATAGACGTCAGGTTATGACGTCTAAAATAGATCCCGTCACTGAAAGAATTAAAAGGGTAAAATGGCCGTAGAACCAGAACATAGGTATTCAAATAAAGCAGAAAGAGCTAAGTAAGACATTTATAATAATTTCAAAAAAAAACTAACAATTTTTTTCTTCTGTTTTATATAAACATATTTCAGCGCTTTAACCCTTTAACCGCCGGTGCCGCATATATTAGGGTTTTCGTTTTTATTAGCACATTAGGTATCACATTTTAAATATGTTACAGATAAATGTGACATAAACCAGCAAGATTTGAAAAGAGTTGACCTCCATTTTGTCAAATCTGAATAATTTTCACTCACTTGAAGTTGTGGATCGCGTCAGCGAGACACAACTTCAAGTGAGTGAAAATTCAGATTGAATAATTTGGCCGTGAAAGGGTTAAGGGTCTGGTTGGATACAGTGAGCGAAAATAAGATGAAATTTCCCAGTAAGCAAATCAGTGAAAACGAGACGCTGAGCCTGCTATGTTTTAATGCTGGTCCACCGTCTGCAACGTCGACCCAGCAATAAACAAACATCGGTTCAACGTCTCGTGTTCCCCAGGAATGATTCTCGCCAGAAAAAAGATACTCGCCAGTCGCCAGGGGATGTATATCTTCTCCGTGGGTTTCTTATTTTTCCATTTGTTCCTGGAAGTAGATGAGTAATTCCCCCAAGGTTCCACTATGGAGAAGGCACGCGCTCATAACAGAACGTAAATAATGCAAAAACACCTGCACCAGAATGGCAGAGAAATGACCCAAATGGCAGACAATTATTTAGCAGCACATTTCCCATGCCTGAACAACCATCACTGTTTAGCCGATAGGTAATATCTGGTAGTTGGTAAAGCGCCGGTCCCGTTGGCTCATTCGATTAGGGTCGACATGGAGATTCACAGCTACAGAGTTCGAATACCGGCCGGGGCCGGATGTTTATTAATGTGGCTCGACGTATACAGTGTTGCAAACTGTTCAAATGCCTGGGTTGTGAGTGCTGTATATGGTACTGTACATCTCAGAAAAAACGTTTGAAAAAATTCAAAAGTAGGCCATATTCCCCACTTCGTGTGTGCAGAACGCGACCTAAATTAATATTTGGTTGCACACATATAGTGTGCCAAACTGTTCAAAAGACCGGACTGTGAAGTGCTACATATGGTACAGTTCGCTATAGAAACATTCAGAAAAGTAGGTCATATTCCAGACTTCGTGTTTATTTCTGTGGCGATATTGCTGTACAAAAACAGTGTTCCAAACTGGTCAAAGGTCTGGTGCATGAAGTATTGTCTATGGTACTGTACAAATGTAAGAACACCTTTTGAAGGCATTCAAAACGAGTAGGTCATAATCCCAACTTCGGGCTTCTTTCTGTGGCGATATTGTGACAATGTACTGACAACGACGCAAATCAATAGTCACTCATTCGCTTGTTAAAAATGTTTAAGCATAGCAGTATATTATTGATTGGTTCCCGAGGGTTGATATACAGTGCTTCACTTTGAACCAATGTTGGTTTAATGCTGGGCCATCGTCTACGACTCTGTCCAGCATTAATCTAGCAATGGTTCAACATGTCCTATCCGAAATGAAGCATGTGGCTGAGAAATGAGGCAGAACACTGTATTATTTAGGTGAGTTAAGATGTATGGCACACCAAGCGCGTCCACCCCCCCCCCCCTCTGAAATGTCTGATGCCTCCTCGTGCTTCAACCCCTAAAGCACTAACCTTAAGTAAGCTGAAATATTTTTGTATAAACCATGGAGACCAGTGGATTATATCAACCATCACAAATGTGTTAGTCTTAGCTCTTTCCACTTCATTTGTATACCTATCGTATGGTCCACGGCCGAACCGAACAAACACCATCCTAAGCACGATAGAATACAAATAAATTCAATTTGAATAAAACAACTTAAACACACAACATTTTGAAATTCGTATAATTTAATTATTTAATTTTAAAGTGAAACTATTTCAAATTTGAATCCAGTATGTAAATATATGCATTTAAAGAGCTAAATCGTACAAGCTATCGTTCTAAATAATATATAATAGAATCTTTAGATTATCATATTCAAACGATGTACAATTATTACAAAAAAATAAGAGACTGTTTTCAGTGTAGTTATCATAATAAGGAGCTACGTATCCTCTGACAGATAGATTGCGAGAGGAATATTTCTTCTGTTCCTATAGAAAGCCCGATGACATTTAGTGTGTGTAAATCAAACTGAAAATAGCAGACGAGAAGTTGTTTAACCGTCAAACAAATCGAGTTTGGAAGCACACCGGAGAAACTAATGTTACCGTTCCGGAAAGGTAGACAAAGATTGCTGACGTCAGCAGAATACCACCTGGTGTGGTCAGTCAGATTCCTAATCTCTCTCCAGCTTCATAATCTCTCTCCAGATACCATGAAGTTGAAACGAATATATATGCCTATGAAAACTTGGCCATTTTCAGCAGGCGTAAACTTGTGATCTTTTTGAACTATTACATTTAAAAATGGAGGTCTCGGTGTCAGAGCTTGCGATGTCATCAGGTATAGTAGACAATATGTGTTTTTTTCAATTTTAAAGCATGATAAATGTCTTAGTTAGCTCTTTCCGTGTCAATTAAATATATGTGTTATGGATCTACGGCCATTGTATGTATTTTCACTCTTTCAGTGAGGAGATTAAAATTAGACGTCAGAATCTGACGTCTATGGACGTCAGATTCTGAAAGTCAGATTTTTAATCTCTCTCCAGCTGATATCACTGATCCTGAAGCCAGGAAGTGTATGTGCAACTTCATAAACAGGATCATGATAAAGTGCAAGATATAGCCTTTTATTTACAATGCTTTAACCCTTTAACCGCCAAATTATTCAATCGGAATTTTCACCCACTTGAAGTTGTGTATCGCTGACGCGACCCACAACTTCAAGTGAGTGAAAATTATGCATATTTGACAAAGATGGAGATCAACTGTTTTCAAATATTGCTGATTGATGTCACATTTTATCATTAACATGTTTAAAAGGTGGTACTTAATGTGCTAACAAAAATGGAAACCTGAATATATGCTGCACCGGCGGTTAAAGGGTTAAACCTTACAACGGTGATTTTTTTGTATCAACCATGGGGAGCAAAGTTTTTTTTAATTTGAAAGCATCATAAATGTCTTAGTTAGCTCTTTCTGCTTCATTTGAATGCTTATGTTATAGGTCTACGGCCATCGTATATATTTTCACTCTCTCGGTACGGACATCGACTTTGGACATCAGAATCTGACGTCTATGGACGTCAGACTGTGACGTATAAAGTCGTTCTCCGCGCTGAAAGGCTTAAAGCATCCAGGAGAGGAAATATCCGAGCTACATGGCTTTTAGAATCAAATAATCCAGGAATCAGGAGATAACTTGGATTGTCATGTTCACTGTGACGCCTCTGAGCTCAATATTTAGGCCCTACAGAGGTTGACAATTTCATCCTATGCATTACATACAAACGGATATACGAAAATACTTAACTTGTATTGCATAAAACACATTTAAAACTATTTTAGGTAACATACACAAATGTAACAATTGCTAATCCAGACTGATCAATATAATGATTCCTGGCTGGTTGTGTTGTTTAGATAACTTTGTCACACTTCAAACTTTACTCGTTTAACGAGAACACATCTAAGTAATGGTGACATGCTGCAACAATTATAAATGGTATGACAATAACTGTTGGTTTTTAAACTTATATAATATTTATCTGGAAAAATGTCATTGCGTAAGATCGGATTGCAAATTGGTTTAGAATCTTTAGCAAGAGAGGCAAATAATTGCGGGTGCCAGTTTTGACATTTATCAGAAACAGCATTTGTCTGGCTTCCTGACTGAGGCTGGGATGATTAACGGCGTATTGTCAGCTACTAGGGCTACTTTATGTAAGCATCTCATACTGCTCCTCCTCCCATCATGTCTAACGCATCTGGTGCTTCTCTTCTTAAGTTTATGGCATGTTCTTGGTTATTATTTCCAAGCCATAAACACGATACACAAATCCAATGCTAGTTAAATATTGGTCCACCGTCTGCGACGTTGGACAAACATCAAAATAAAATATGGTCAATGACTTGGGTTTTCTGACATTATAATTTGGTGGCTGTTTAGATATATATATATCTAGGTAAACTTACTTATTCATTTGGTCTATTATATATAGCTATACTCTATGGTTAACCGCTAAACGTTTAACGGTTTTTGCTGCTATGAGACTGCTACTCGTATATTACTTCCGCTGATGCTGCTGAACCTTTTCTGCTACTTCTGTTTCTTCTGTTGCTGAGCCTTCTGCTGCTGCTGCTGCTGCTGCTGCTGCTGTTTCTGCCGTTGCTACTTCTTGTACTACAGCTTATTTTGCTACTACTACTACTACCGCTCACAGCAAACACAGAACATCTCTATATAAATTTATACAACGTCAGCACCGAATTCTTCGACGCTGGTCCAACTTTGTATAACTGTGATTAGATACAGATGTTTTGTGTTTATTACGTCGGCTGTAGCTGCCTCTTCTACTACAGATAATATTTTGTTCAGTATCGCGTAACGAAAAGCTATTCAATTATGACCATTATAGCTAATCAAATTTAAATTGATTAGCGACACATTTATACATGAATAATAAGGATGAAGTGGTAGTCAAAGCTTGAAGATCAAAATCGCTGATCAGAGTTTAACAAATTTTTCCCTGTACTACCGCTTCTCTTGCTACTATTGCTACTGCCGCTGTTGCTGCTACTTCCAATGTTTCAACAGCAACTGCTACTCTTCTTGCTACCACCTGCTGTTTTTTGCTGCATCTGTTGCTGCTCCTTCTACGGCTGCTAGGTTGTCCTGTTGTTGCTGCTGCTTCTGGCTGCTGCTACCGTTACTTCTGCTTCTACAGCTGCTGCTGCTGGTATTGCTGCTCTTCATCCTGCTCCACCTAGTGCTGCTGGCTTTAGTTGCGTGTTCCGTGTCAAAGCACTCTGGTCTCTAGTTACCACAGCTGAGCGGCGTCAAATCTTCCCCAATCAATGATAACCTTTCTGACTCTGCCGTGACCAGAAATATAAGCATTTCACATTCCCTCGATGTAGAATGCATCATGCCGGAAGCAACCAAACGTCATACGGTACTTAAAATAAGTAGCAGATTTAACCATTTGGTCCCAACATACCGATTACCCAATTCAAGTGAACAGAGCATATAATTTATAGCCTATTTGTACACTCTCAGAACATAAGGTTCTCGTTTTTTTTTACTGAATGGTAATAGTAATATCAAGAAAGCGAATATTACCAATATATTGCGATATATTTGGTCTAAGATTATCATGGTTATATGCATTTTGCATAGAAGCGCGTTGTGATGAGCAAGCGGAGAATCCCATTGAGTGGTTTTGCATATATAGAGCCACCACTGAACACTCAATACATTTGAGCAGTTTGAAGTACTGAAGATATACACAACAAAAATGTCGAAGTCCAATTCTTCCCATATGACAAAACAAAACTGTATGGTGCAAAACAACATAGCAACCTACTATTCCTGTACATACGAAATCTCTTACATGTAAATGCAACAGTATAAAATCTATAACTGATGTGTTACAAAATTATATCAAAATAGACTAGTCACTACGCGAAATGTCGCATCACATAGCTTATTTTGTGTAGGCCTACTTCAACCCTTTCAGTGCGGGGATTGTTTTTAGACTTCAGAATCTGGGTCAGATTCTGACGTGTAAAAACGATCCCCGCACTGAAAGAGCGAATATTTATTTGGCGGTAAACCCATTAAAAAGGTAATCAAATGAAGCGAACGAGCCAACTAAGACATTTAGGCCTATGTTGATTTCAAATTGAAAAAAAGTGTCTCTTGCTTTATACAAGAACATTTCAGCGTTGTAAGGGTTAACCCTTTAACCGCCAAGTTATTTAATTTGAATTTTCACCCACTTGAAGTTGTGTCTCGCTGACGCGATCCACAACTTCAAGTGAGTGAAAAATATTAAGATTTGACCAAATGGAGGTCAGCTCTTTTCAAATCTTGCTGGTTAATGTCACATTTTATCTTTAACATATTTAAAATGTTGAACATGTACTTAATGTGCTAATAAAAAAATGAAAACTAGAATATATGCCTCACCGCGGTTAAAGGGTTAAAAGGTTAAATGGAGAATATGTATGACAAGTTGTTTGACCTTTAAATGAATATTGACGGTCACCCAGTTAAACATCCCTTAAGTGGGGCACAGCTCGAAGTGCATGACGTGTCATACATAATTTTGGATGACACGTCCAATTGCCATATCTAGTCTAGGTCTAGCACAGATAGGATGGTCCTGTCACTTTTGCCCTTCCACCACACAATTATGACTTGATGTCTAAACGTGACAGGAATGTCAATGAACACTCGATATTAAATCATGTGAAACTAGAGATGGAGAGCGCAACTCAAAGTGAATTCCTTATTTATGGCGCCTGTGTGATTCAAACTGGAACAAAAAAAAAAATCTCTCAGAAAGACATCTAAGCTTGGTCACATGTCGTAGATGATTTATGCCAGATCGATTTGATTTATATGTGTGAAGAATGATATAAACCTGATATAAAGCTTAGAAGTCAATTTCGGTTCGACTGACCTGTGTACGGATCTTTGCCGCTTATTTAGGATCATAACCATCCCAGCTGGCGACTCTCAGCTATTTCTTGTGATTTTTTAACACCTTAAAGGTGACCTATCACCCCATATATAGTATGAATAATGTTGTAACAAATAAAGCAAAGTTGCCACAAGATGGGGCACAATTGTTTCCGTATATGGGGTGATTGACTATCATGTGACCCATGTGAGGGTCACATGATAGCCAATCACCTCATATAAGGAAAGAATATTGTGCCCCATCAGGTGGCAACTTTGATTCATTTGTTACACAGTTATTCATACCATATACGGGGTGATAGGTCACATTTAGGCTGTGTATATTTGTGTATAAACCATGGAGACCAAAGAGTTTTGTTCAATCAGAAATCATCATATTAAAATGTCTTAGTTAGCTCTGCCCACTTCATTCAAATAGGCCTACCTATGTTATGGGTCTACGACCACTAGAAATATTTTAATTCTTTCAGCGCTGGGATCATCTTTATACGCCAGGAACTTACATATATACACAGACGTCAGATTTTGACGTAAAAAAACGGTCCCAGCGCGGACAGGGTTAAGTATAATATCCTAACCAATAACCCGCTACATTATCATATTTAATTTTCCACCCAGTGGAAGTTGTGTCTCGCTACCGCAAGACACAACTTCCAGTGGGTGAAAATTACTGATATTTCTTTAATTTGAGACCAGGCATTTTCAAATTGTGACGTGTAAATCCTTACTTCGTTCCCAATTACTGTGAAATTAAAGCTAGGAACGTCCCTATTGTGATTGAATATATATTTAAAGTATACTTATGTCATGTGGTTCATAAATACGACGAGAAATCTGTAATGTTTAAAGCAATATTATCAGTCTGTACTGTAAAAATATGCTACACTTCTAACATTGATAAATGTTGAATTGTGATAATGTAGTTAAGATCGGATAACCACGGTAGTTTTCTTAACACAGAAACCTAATTGTTGCAGAGAGTAGGCTTATACGTCTGCAAATTCTTGCAAATGTACTACCCTTAGGAAGCAATGAAAGTTGAATCATCAATGATCTATTGTCCGAGATACTGGCCCTACATATAAACAAAATTAAGTTAACGCATCGTGTTTGAAAAAAAGTGTGCTGTAACTCGGTACTGTCAACAATATAATTAACCGTAATATAAGCATGGCAACTACACAGCCCGAGGAGCTCTACATTCTTAGCTGTGGAAAAGACCGAGGCCGAAGGCCGAGGCTTTTTCCACAGCTAAGAATGTAGACCTCCGAGGGTTTTAACTGACTTAAAACACATCTGACCACAATGGTGATCCCTCATAGTCAACAGCTCTGTTACACCCGATTGATTATAGCACCATGGGCCTACCATGATAATTTGTCTGTACTTGGTCAACAATAACTCTCCATTCCCGGCTTAGAATGTAGCGGTCGGACAAAATAGTGTAGCGGTGTGTCTAATAGACAGATAAAGGACAGTTATCCGATCTACCAGGCTTTTATAAAGAAAGAATGAATACAATTCAATAGGGATAGATTCGTAGATCCGAATGTGAGTGGCGAGCAATGTCGAGTATATTCAGATATTATACGAATATTCTGATTGCGAATGTAGCAAAATTGAACTCATAACTAAGAATGTGCCTATTCAAGTCGCTTCGCCTGTATACAGACTTATACCCAGCATGAGGCAGACGAGGCAGTTTTTTTCCCTTTTTTAGCATTAAAGATTCGCAAAAAATTTAGCTTTTCAGAAATTTTGGTTTGGCCTCCGGCCTCGCCTCGTATGTTTCCGGACCCTGGCTATACGGCTTTGGTATAGTAGGAAGTGACATGAAACGTTAAATCAATCAAACACTGACTATACAGAGTGACTTGAAACGCAGAAAGACAGATCTGTGAGGAAAATGCCAGAAACAGTCCGAACACACAAACAGAGAAAGTAATGGACAGATCTGTAAATGTCAGATCTAGAGAGAGACAGATTTTAGGTAACTCTGTAATCTATCATAAACAGATAATAGCCGTCTCTCTTGTTATCATCCATCATGCAAACACCACAGTGTGTGAATGGTCTACTATCTCCATGGTCGCATTCACTATCACTGAATGCTACCCAGCAAACAAGAAACGTCGATCTCATTCTGGCTTAGTGTTGGGCTAGCGTCGGAGACGATGGCCCAACACTCAACCAGCATAGGCCCAACGTCTCTACTTTGCTGGTTTAGGCCTATGTTGACATCCATCATGTAGACACTACCATGTGAGAATGGTCGTATTCACTGAATGCTAGGTGTCTGTTATCATACACCCCGTAGACACTACCATGTGAGAATGGTCGTATTCACTGAATGCTAGGCCTATGTTATTATCAACGCTACATACACTACCATGTTGAATGATCGTATTCACTATCAATGCTAGACCTCTGTTATCATACATCCCGTAGACACTACCATGTGCGAATTGTCGTATTCACTGAATGCTAGGCCTCTGTTATCATACATCCCGTAGACACTACCATGTGTGAATTGTCGTATTCACTGAATGCTAGGCCTGTGTTATCATACATCCCGTAGACACTACCATGTGAGAATGGTCGTATTCACTATCAATGCTAGGCCTCTGTTATCATACATCCCGTAGACACTACCATGTGTGAATTGTCGTATTCACTGAATGCTAGGCCTGTGTTATCATACATCCCGTAGACACTACCATGTGTGAATGGTCGTATTCACTGAATGCTAGGCCTGTGTTATCATACATCCCGTAGACACTACCATGTGAGAATGGTCGTATTCACTGAATGCTAGGCCTCTGTTATCACCAACCCTGCAGACACCACAATGTATCAATGGTCGTATTCACTATCAATGCTAGGTCTCTGTTCAGTGGTGGATCCAGCATAGGGCGTATCCGGCGTACGCCCCCCCCTTCTTGGTAAAAATTTTGCATTTTCATGCATTTTTTGGAATAAAGTGAAGCTGACACCCCTTTTTCAGCCAAAATATGGCTTACGCCCCCTCTTCTTGCACATTCTGGATCCCCCACTGCTGTTATCAACCACCCTTTAGACACTACAATGTGTGAACGCTCGTATTCGCTATTATTGTTATCGTCCATCTTGTAGACACTACCATGTGTGAATAGTCGTATTCATTATCAGTGAATGTTAGGCTTTGCTTACAGATCGGTCGCGCAAGGAGTATTCGAAGTACAGCTTATTGAATGCAATTATAAGCTGTCATCCGAATTTACTGGCCGACCGTTTCTCCCACTGAGTCTAGATCTGTTCGAGTGTTCTAACCATTACACAAACCAGAACCGCCATTACGCTGATGATCATAGTCCAGTAATATAATGATAGGATGCAACGTAGACTACACCCAAACCTTGGAGTAGGCCTATATCAGTACAGTGTCGACTAGGAATATGACAGTAAATGAGGAATATGACATACATAGGCCTACAAGTCATAGACATAGACCATAGTCTGTAGTTTCTACTGATTAAATTTCTAATTACAACGTTTCTCAGCTCTATAAACATGACCAACCTATCTAAAATTGGTTTGAATTGAAGTCCAGATTTGTTTTACATGTCAAATAATGGTCTCCGTCTGGAATCTGCACTGGTAACCACTGCCACTGTCATGACTGCTCACTGATTGAATATTGTTGTAGGCCTATATTTTTGAAGTTAGGACCCGGCCACTGTAGGCCTAGATATCATGGTATAATTATGACGGTTTCGGAATGGTTCCAAGTAAGACAGGGTAGCCTTGTAGTCTACAGCCTACAGGCCACTGAAACTTTGACGTAGGTCATGTAGGTGGTAGGCGTATAGGCCTAGTGGTACTGCTGGCCTACATGGCCTAGTGCTGGACGGGACTGGTTGACAATGTTGACTAGCCTAGTGCTACTGAGTGCTATAATTAGCTACCGGTAGACTAGGCCTACTGTATAAGAATAGCTTAAAAAATGGAGCTATGACAAATGTTCTTAACAGTCACATATTAAAATAATGCATGTGTCTGCCAATTTGAACTTGTCAAACAGAAGGGGTGTGTTCAGTTCTGGGAACAGCCAAATTTAAATTTTATATCAATCCTCCTGCAATTCATGGCCTTATAAAAAATTCAATCTTTTAGTTGTATCTTTTTTGACTTATAGTGACTTTAATTCAATTTAGAATTTAATTAGTGTTGGTCTGTCATAATAGGAATCAAGTTTGGATATTGGAATGTGTTGGAGTTAGCCTACACTGTAGGCTAACTCCAACACATGTAGGCTACAGTCATGTTGTTGGCATTCGCAAATTCACAAAAGTCGTCGTGGCCCCTGACGCCCAGGGCTCCTGCCAACAACAGGTAAATCCAACACATTCCATTATATCCAAAATTAATCTACTATACCAATGATCAAAATGTAATCAGTCTTCAATTTTTCCCAATGTATTTTCTCTAGTTATAAAAAAAAATAGACAAACATTTTTTTCATATAGACTCTAGACCTAAAACACATTACCTTGGTTTTTTACTCTTTTATTTTGGACACCACATTTTATGTGCATGTAATTTGAAGCCATATATAACCGGACCAAGATAAGTTCTATGTCGGGAGGTCCGTAGTCATTCTGAAAGAGCCATTGCACTCTGGCTTTAGGGTGCAGAGCGCCTTGTCACTGTATACCTGTCGTAAGAAGTGTCCTGGTTGCGGTATGTTGCTAACATGAATGACTAGTTAAATTGACCTCCCTTTTGGCAGTGCTACTTTATCTGACATTCTAACAGTTGCATTGCACATTTTTGTCAAATTAGGCCTAACAACATAAAGCCTAGCGAGTGCTGAATGTTTTTTTTTATCTAAACCATGGAGATCGAAGGGTTTTATTTAATTCAAAATCACCATTAGGCCTATACTGCTATAGTCGGATTCACATTGACCGTGTTGAATGAATTTCGCCGATTTCTCAGTCAATTCTCAACCAATTTGAAAGTTTTGTTAAGTATTTTAGAAATTAGACCATTTGACTAGACTACATGTAAAAAATAAATGAAAATGTTGCTCTCTATAAACCCATTAGCTTCGTCTCAGAATTTTATTAGGCCTACATGTCAAATAATCTAACTTCAGGGTAGTCACGACATAAATGGAAAATAGTGTGTGTAAAATTTCATGAAAATTGGTTGAGAATTGACTGAGAAATCCGCGAAATTCAATAATCCTGGTTGATGAATTTAATGTAAATCTGACTATAATGTCTTAGTTAGCTCCCTCTGATTTATTGAATAGGGGGCTTACCTACATGTATGTTATGGGACTACGATCATATTAATATGTTTAGGCTACTCTCACAGCGCTAGGATGGACTTTAGACGTCATAATCTGCGTCTATAAAGACGTCAGATTCTGACGTCTAAAAATTATCCTCGCGTTGTAAGAGTATTAACCCCTACAGCGCTGAAATATGTCTGTATAAACCATGGAGACCTAAGAGTTTTCTACAATATGAAATCATAATAAATGTCTTAGTCAGCTTTTCTCGATTCATTTGAATAGGCCTACCTGTGTTATGGGTCTAGGGCCATTTAATAGCTTAATTCCGTTAGCACGGGGGGCCGTCTTTAGACGATTGAATCTGACGTCAGATTCGCAGGTCAAAAGACAGTCCCTGCACTGGAGGGGTTAATAGTTCTCACTTCATAAAGGTAGGCCTATCTGTGTTTGGGCTATGACATCTTAATATGAACGAAATATAGGCCCTACTATGATTTTTTTTCATATGCTTATTAAAAATCGTGCATATATATTATGACCTATTTAAAGCATCTACGTCGTCCCGAATAGGCATATATGTTTGGCTGACTAGGGGTCCGGAGCAAACCGCATGATGAATGCGACATAGGCGCAGGTGAAGCTGGTCGCAACTGAATGAAAAACTGATTTATGAAAAATTCGAACTAAAATAATGAATTAATTGGGCTTCAGGCCTCTTTTTTTCTACCAGAGCCCGAACTTTAGTGCCCCTCAAACTAGGCGAAGTTGGGAAGTGTGTAGCTTGACATAGGATAGGCTCTATAAATCAGATGATGTAGGATTATGTGTTTATTTACAACTATTTACGAATTGTGGTGCATATTGACTTGTGGGTGTGTTTCAGGTTATTAAAAACTGGTATTATTGACAGAATTGTCAGCCTTAGCCCTAGATAGAATGCAAATATAAGCCTACTCCTATTATTCAACTCTTTTCCTTTTGTATTGTACTTTATTACTATGGTGTGATTCAAATTAACCTTGGCGAATGATTTTCGCTAAATTCTCAGTCAATTCTCAATCTTGAAATTTTACAATTGATTGATGCAGATATTACCCTGACATAGTATGGGAAAACATTGTATAATTTAAGAGTTAGTAATAAATATGTGGCCAAATGTCGTCATATTTAAACTTATTGGCGTCCTCTCAGAATTTCAAGTAATTGTCAAGTAGTCTAACGTCTGAAAATAGTGTGTGTACAATTTCATGTAAACTAGTGTGAAAATTTACTGCATTAGCAATCAGCGAAATTCATTTAATTAATGTTTATCTGGGTATACTTACGCAATATCCAGCTTAAAATGTGGCAATAAACGAATAGGTATGGTAATATTTATGACAAATATCCCAAAATAAAATGTTTGATTAATTGAGCAGCTATAGACGAGACGCGAAGGCAATCCTGTTTTAATGTTTGCACACCGTCTACGACGCTGGCCCAACATTAAATTAACGTTGGTTCAAGGCCTCATGTTTGCTGGGTGAAGCTTAGCGACGATTCCGCCACCAGGTGTCTTGCTGGTGTTTAAACAACTTATTTAAATAATCATCAATAATCAGCCTTAACATTTCCCTGGTGTCTTTTCTCCACTTTTTTTAAATAAGGGAAACTAATGTTTTTTAAAAATACATTACCCCGATTTAATACCTTTTCATTTGTTTAATGAGGACACCACATTTTAAATGCATCAAATTTTATGTCCTATATAATCTGACCACGATTTGTTATATCTCCGGAGGTCCGTAGTCATTCTGAATGACCCTCGCACTCTGACTTTAAGGTAGTGGCCGCCTTGTAGCGTCACGGAATGCTTGTCGTAAGAAGTGTCCTGGGAGGAGTATGCTGCTAACATGAATGACTAATTAAATTGACATCCATTTTGTCAATGCTAGGCTTCCACATCCAGTGACACTAGGTATAAAGTTTAGATTTTTTTGTAAAACATTTGTATTGTTATTATCAATCCATATTAGTTAGTAACTAATAATTAAAAATATATAAAGCACTTCCATGTAAGGTACATGTTTATAAATCTTTTGAATTTCGTTAGATGACTTAGTTCCTATTTATGCCATTAAGATGTTCCCCAGAGGTTTAAATAATGTAGTAGATCATGAGCTACCTGAATTAGCTCCACACATTTTTCTTTCTTACGTGAAAGCAACAGTGGTCCGAAACAAACCGGATGATGGATGGACACAATAAAGGCCCCAGGTGAAGCTGGTATCATCTGTATGAAAAACTGAATTATTACAAAATAGATCCCGTTATCCTCAAAACTGAAAGAATGAATGAATTTTGCTTCAGGCCTTCTTTTTCACCTGAGCTTTCAACTGTTCATGGCCCTCATGTCTATTAACCCTTTCACGCCTGAATTTACTATTGCCATCATCATCCACTACAAGCCGCGAGTTGCCGGCGCAATTCTCGACTTGTAGTGGATGAAGATGAGTTGAAGTGGGTGAAAAATTGGTTCAATGTCTCGTGTTTGCTAGGTATAGCTTAAACTGGGCCAATTATGTGAGGGTGCAAAGTGTGTAACTTAACATAAATCAAATGGTGTTGACATATGTGTTTAATTAAAACTATATAAGCGTTGTGGTGCATATTGACTTGTGAGCGTGTTAGGTAATTTTAAACTGGTATTTTTGACAGAATTGCCAGCCTGGAACGAATGAAAATATACTCCTATGCTTTAACTCTGGTCCTTCTGTATCGTACTTTACTATAGTAGGATTCACATCGACCATGGTCAATGAGTTTCGCTGATTTCTCAATCATTTCTCAAACAATTTTATTCTAATTTTACAAGCACTATTTTCAAGTGGTGCGGAGACTACACTGAAAATATTAGGAAATATTGTGTACAGTTAAAAAGTTAGTAATAAATAAATGTGGCCAAAATGTCGCCCTCTATAAATCCATTAGCGACGTCTCATAATTTCATTACATGTCAAATGATTTAACTTTTGAAAATAGTGTATGTAAAATTTCAGGGAAATTGGTTGACAATTGAGTGCATCAGCTATCAGCGAAATTAATTTAAATAACGTGCATGTGTGTATGCTAACACAATACCCAACTTTAAAATGGGAAAACTCTTTTTATTAATAAAAAATCTCCCAAAGTAAATTATTTGATCAATCGAGCATACGACCCGCTAAACCAATGCTGGTTTAATGTTGGCACACCCTCCTAGACATTGACCCAAAATTAATTCACCATTGGTTCAATGCCTCATGTTTCTGAGAAAAGCCTAGCGACGTTTCTGCCACCAGGTGTCTCGCTTGTGTTTAAAAAAGCTCAAATTTAAATAATCACAAATGATCAAAATGTAATCAGCCTCAAAATTTTCCTGAGGTATTCTTCTACCTATCGATAGAGGTAAATGCAACTGTTTTTTTTAAAGTCACCTAGATTTAATGCCCTTTTATTTGTTTAATCAGGACACCACATTTTAAGAACATCTAATTTTATGCCCTATATAGCCGGATCATGATTTGATGTATCAGCGGAGGTCCGTAGTCATTTTGCATGAACCTTTGCACTCTGACATAAGGGTGGGCGGGGTAGTGGTTAGCACCGCTGCCTTTCACGCCAGAGTCCGGGGTTCGGTTCCCGGTCTCGGCGGTTTGAAAGAAACAAAAAATGTTTCTTCCCCATCCACGTGTGAAAGTCAGTATTGTGGGGAGCCTCCGTGACCGAGAGGTAGCGTGCTCGGCCTCAGACCGCCAGGGTTCGAATTTCGAATCCTGTGTCTGGAGGACAGTGTCATCTCAATCATCTCACCATCCTCAGGAGGTTCTCCTGGCCCAGTTTAGCCTATATGTGCACAAAGGTGGCCTAAAGCCCGATTCATCTCTCTATCTGACATAAGGGTAGTAGCTGCCTTGTATATCCTCGCAGCGTGCCTGTCGTAAGAAGTGCTCTGGGTTCGGCGAGATGCCAACTTGAATGATCCATTAAATCGACATCTGATATATTTTTTTGTTAGTGCTACCTTTATCTGACATTGTAACAATCTTATTCTTTTCTGCTATTACTGAATGCTGAGCCTCATCATGTAGTCTTAGGGTGTATTCGTTCTCACTCTACTTACGTGGTGTAGCTACACCTGCCAAAGACGGGATGGCTGAGCCTCTGTTATTATTTACCCTGGAGACACAGCCGTGAAAATAGTGTGTGTAAAATTTCATGACAATTGAATTTTAATTGAGCGAGGTGCGAAATGTATTTGCTAAGTGTGAATCTAGTAACGCATATCGACGTTCCCGACACCAGGTGTCACGAAGGTATTTAAAAAATACAGATTTCAATAATCAACAATAATCAAAATGTAATCAGCCTTCAAACTTTCTCAGGCTATTTTTTTACTTATTAATAATTATTGAGAAAAAGATGTCCGTTTTTTTCAAACACATTACCTAGCTTTGTTACTCTTTTTATTTGTTTAATCAGGACACCACATTTTAAGTACAGCTAATGTGATGCCCTATATAACCGAACCAGAAATGCTTGATATCGGAGGTCCGTAGTCATTCTGAAAGACCCTTTGCACCCTGACTTAAGGGTAGTGGCTGACATTGTAGCGTCACTGCTTCAACCTGTCGAATCGTCACAGTTTACCTGTTGTAAGTAGTGTGTAGGTATAGGTGAGGAACTTCCCACCACATGGATGACTAATTAAATCGACCTCACATCTATTTTGTTAGTGACATTCTGACAATGTCATTGCAAGCTCATGAATGTCAACATTTGGTCGATGTATTGTGTACGCTGAGATGTATTTTATAAACTAAATTATAAATTTCTGAGAAGAATTTATATATTTATCAACACAGCGGATGGTTATTTAGTCCTCATTTATAACATGTTTATTGTCATGGGGCTGTCATGAGTTGGTCTTCTGGCCTCTTTTTTTTCACCAGAATCCCCCCTTTGTGTCCCTCAAACTATGTGAGGGTGTGAAGTGTGCAACTTAACATAGGCTACATTAATCAAATAGTGTAGATCTTGACCTATATATGTGCTTTATTAAAACTATTTATGCGTTTTGGTGCATATTGAATTGTGGGCGTATTTTTTAAATAATTTGAAACTGGCATTGACGACGGAATTGCCAGTCTAGAACGAACAAAAATGTGTTTCTATGGTGTCTCGCTGGTATTTGAAATATACCAATTTAAATAATCACCAATAGTCAAAATGTTATCAGTCTGTACATTTAACTAAGGTATTTCCTCCACTTATCAATTGAGGAAAATACAACTGTTTTTTTTATCACATTACCTTGATATAATTGGTTTTCATTTGTTTATTCAAGACACCACATTTTAAGTGCATCCAATTTGATGCCCTATATAACCGGACCAAGATAGTCTGTACCTCATAGGTCCGTAGTCATTCTGCATGACCCTTTGCACTCTGACATAAGGGTAGTAGCTGCCTCGTGTATCCTCGCAGCGTTCCTGTCATAAGAAGTGTTCTGGGTTCGGCGAAATGCCAACTTGAATGATCCATTAAATCGACATCTGATATATTTTGTCAGTGCTACCTTTATCTGACATTGTATCGATCTTATTCTTTCCTGCTATTACTGAATGCTGAGCCTCATCCTGTAGTCTTCGGATGTATTCGTTCTCACTCTACTTACGTGGTGTAGCTACACCTGCCAAAGACGGGATGGCTGAGCCTCTGTTATTATTTACCCTGGAGACACAGCCGTGAAAATAGTGTGTGTAAAATTTCACGACAATTGAATTTTAATTGACCGAGCAGCGAAATGTATTTGCTTAGTGTGAATCTAGTAATGCATATCGACGTTCCCGACACCAGGTGTCACGATGGTACTTAAAAAATACAGATTTCAATAATCACCAATAATCAAAATGTAATCAGCCTTCAAACTTTCTCAGGCTATTTTCTTTACTTATTAATAATTATTGAGAAAAAGATGTCCGTTTTTTCAAACACATTACCTAGCTTTGTTACTCTTTTTATTTGTTTAATCAGGACACCACATTTTAAGTACATCTAATGTGATGCCCTATATAACCGAACCAGAAATGCTTGATATCGGAGGTCCGTAGTCATTCTGAAAAGACCCTTTGCACCCTGACTTAAGGGTAGTGGCTGACATTGTAGCGTCACTGCTTCAACCTGTCGAATCGTCACAGTTTACCTGTTGTAAGTAGTGTGTTGGTATAGGTGAGGAACTTCCCACCACATGGATGACTAATTAAATCGACCTCACATCTATTTTGTTAGTGACATTCTGACAATGTCATTGCAAGCTCATGAATGTCAACATTTGGTCGATGTATTGTGTACGCTGAGATGTATTTTATAAACTAAATTATAAATTTCTGAGAAAAAATTATATATTTATCAACACAGCGGATGGTTATTTAGTCCTCATTTATAACATGTTTATTGTCATGTGGCTGTCATGAGTTGGTCTTCTGGCCTCTTTTTTTTCACCAGAATCCCCCCTTCGTGTCCCTCAAACTATGTGAGGGTGTGAAGTGTGCAACTTAACATAGGCTACAATAATCAAATAGTGTGGATCTTGACCTATATATGTGCTTTATTAAAACTATTTATGCGTTGTGGTGCATATTGAATTGTGGGCGTATTTTTTAATAATTTGAAACTGGCATTGACGAAGGAATTGTCAGTCTAGAACGAACAAAAATGTGTTTCTATGATGTCACGCTGGTATTTAAAATATACCAATTTAAATAATCACCAATAGTCAAAATGTTATCAGTCTGTACATTTACCTAAGGTATTTTCTCTACTTATCAATTGAGGAAAATACAACTGTTTTTTTATTACCTTGATATTGGTTTTCATTTGTTTAATCAAGACACCACATTTTAAGTGCATCCAATTTGATGCCCTATATAACCGTACCAAGATAGTCTGTACCTAGGAGGTCAGTAGTCACATCCTGCAAGACCCTTTGCACTCTGACATAAGGGTAGTAGCTGTCTTGTATATCCTCGCAGAGTGCCTGTCGTATGAAGTGTCCTGGTTGCGGAGATGCCAACTTGGATCACTAAATAAATTGACATCTGATCTGCTCTGTAAGTGACACTTCTATATTATCTGACATTCTAACAATCTTATGCTTTTCTGTTATTACTGAATGCTGAGTCTCGGTTATTATCCACCCTGGAGACACAGCCGTGAAAATAGTGTGTGTAAAATGTCATGACAATTTTTTTTAATTGACTGAACAATCAGCAAAATTGATTTGCTTAAAGGGACTGGCTAGAACTGCAAATTTTACTGCTGCGCTATCACCAGTTAGGCTAGATATAGAGACGAAATTCCCGCATTTCCTATTTTTTGCAATGGTTGTCAATAATTAGAAATCAGGAATTTCGTCTCTATATCTAGCCTTTAGACTGGTGAATGCGCAGCACAAAAATTATAAAAAATTGCAGTTTTAGTCTATGTACATGTTTACATCATATGGTCATTTTAAGAACCCGAAATTAAATTACCGATTTTGATGATTTTAGCATGGGCCAGTCCCTTTAATGTTAATCTAGTAACGCATTTCGCCGTTTCCGCCACCAGGTGTCTCGCTGGTATTAGATAAATACAGATTTAAATAATCACCAATTTTCAAAATGTAATTAGCCTTCAAATTGTCCTAAGGTATTCTCTATAATTATAAATAATGTTTTATAAAACACATTACTTTGATTGTTAGTCTTTTTTTTGGTTTAATCAGGACACCACATTTTAAGTGCATCTAATGTGCTGCCCTATATTACCGAACCAAGAAATCCTTGATATCGGAGGTCCGTAGTCATCCTGAAAGACCCTACGCACTCTGACTTAAGGGTAGTGGCCAACAATGTAGCGTCACTGTTTCAACCTGTCGTAGCGTCATAGTGTACCTGTTATAAGTAGTGTGTTGGTAGGTGAGGAACTTCCCACCGCATGGATGACTAATTGAATCGACCTCCCATCTATTTTGTCAGTGCTATTCTGACAATATCATTGCAAACAACATTGAGAGAAGGGGCCCTAGGGTAGTGGTTAGCACCGCTGCCTTTCACGCCAGAGTTCGGGGCTCGGTTTCCGGACTCGTTGGTTTGAAAGAAAAAATGTTTCTTCCCCATCCACGTGTGAAAGTCAGTATTGTGGGGAGCCTGCGGGACCGTGAGGTAGCGTGCTCGGCCTCAGACCGCAAGGCCCGAATTTCGAATCCTGTGGCTGGAGGACAGTGTCATCTCAATCATCTCATCATCCTCAGGAGGTTCTCCTGGCCCAGTTTAGCCTATATGTGCACAAAACCCGATTCATTTCATTTCATTTTTGCAAACAACATCAGGGTCAACATTTGGTCTATATATTGTGTATGCTGAGAAGAATTTTACAAACTAAGTTATAAATTCCTAAAAAAGTATTTAAATATTTATAACATGTTTATTGTCATGTGGCTGTCATCACCACCACGGGGATTCGCTTTATGATTATTAACCCTTATAACGCTGACATTTGAAATCATCATAAATGTCTTACCTAGCTTTTTCCGCTGCATTTAAATATGCATCATAAAAAAATTATGCATCATAAAGTCATATAGTCTTCAGAAGTATTTGTCAGTGAACGCGCCAGGGGTCCGGAACAAAACGGATGACGTATGGACATGATAAAGGTCGCAGGTGAAGCTGATCTCATTTATATGAAACACTGAATTATTAAAAAGTAGATTCCGTTATCCTGAAAACTGACCTAATGAATGAATTGGGCTTCAGGCCTCTTTTTTCCACCAGAGCCCTCACCCAGTGTGAAACTTAACATAGGCTACGTAAATCAAATGGTGTAGGCCTTTGTGTTTAACCCTTTGACTTCCAGGCCGGGGTGCATGCCAGGATCCAGATATACTGGTGTACGAGTTCTATTTTTCGTCATTTGAAGCTGGAATTGCTAACGCAATTTCCAGCTTCAAATGACGAAAAATACATAAATGTAGTATATATTTGACGAAAATTTGTGTCATTTTATGGTTACGTTCATTGACGAATGACGACGGAAATTTCCGTCATGTATGATAGTGAAAAGGTTAATTAAAACTATTTAAGCGTCGTGGGCGTGTTTAAATTCATTTGAAACTGACATTGATGATGAGATTGCCAGCCTATAACGAATGGAAATATAGCCTACTCCTATGCTTTAACTCTGGTCCTTCTGTATTGTACGTTAATTACCATAGTATGATTCAAATTGCCCGTGGTGAATGATTTTCGCTGATTTCTCAGTCAATTCTCAACCGATTGGTATCAAATTTTACAAACATTGTGACTCCCCTGAACACATTATTGGAAAATATTGTTTAGTTTAAAAGTTATTGTAATAAATACATGTAAATGTCACCCCCTATAAACCCATTAGCATCGTCTCAGAAGGGTAACCTCTCAGAATGTCATCACATGTGAAATGGTCTAACTTCTGAAAATATTGTGTTTAAAATTTCATTAAAATAAATGAAAATTGCCTGAGAAATCAGTGAAATAAATTCAATTAATGTTTATCTGGTATGCTAACGCAATATCTGCTTAAAAAAAGGAAACAAAAATATACATACAAATTATCCCAAACTAAATTATTTGATTAATTGATAATCCACAACGCTAAACCAATGATTGTCTATGGCGCTGGCCCAACATTAAATAAACATTGGTTCAAAGTCTCTGTTGATCAACGCCTATCGACGTTTCCGCCACCAGGTGTCCCGCTGGTATTTAAAAAATACATTTTTTTTAAATAATCACCAATGTTCTAAATGTAATCAGGCTTTAAATTGTCCTAAGGTATTCTGTTTACTTATCAATTGAGGAAAATAAAACCTTGATTTAATGCTCTTTTATTTGTTTACCGGGACACCACATTTTGAGTGCATCTAATGTTATGCCCTATATAACCGGACCAAGATTCCTGTATTACGGAGGTGATCTTTTCAAACTTCAAAATGAATTAAGAGCTTCAAGAATTAAAAGAGGGCATAAAACACATTCGGACAAATTAATATCAGAATATGCCGAAATTTATGATGAAAATTGAGACTGCTGTGTGAATGCGGCTAGAGTTGTGTCAATGCCGGTCCGGCGTCAACAGCGTTGGGCCGACATTGACGCAATACTGGCAGCGCTGGCAGCATGCGTGTGTGACAGAAACACCGAAGTGCTTTCACAGTGTGGCTACCGCGGTGCCAATGTCGGTCCAGCGCTAACAACGCTGAGCCGGCATTGGCGCGACGCTGGCGGCGCTGACAAGCACTCGTGAGTGTGATAACAGCGTTGACGCGTTGACGGGCCAACACCTACGGCGTTGGTCAGCCACCGCGTCACGATAACAACAGACGTCACAGTCTGTTGTCACTCACCACATGTCATCGCAGGGGGTGATAATCAACATAATTGTCCCCCCCCCGCGAGGACTGTCATGGTGAGTGAAAGCAAGGGTTTAAATCCCCTGGTGGCTCTGAAAAGAGAACAAGCGAACTTTCTTAATTTCACAATTAAGATGACACGCTTCTAGGAATTTTCTATTTCTCAAATTATCAACTTTAGACACCTTTTAGACCATTCCACCCAAATTCAATGAAATTACATAACTCTGACGTTCTTTCTCAGGGTATGCGGGAGTATGGCGATGGCACACAGACAGTCAGGCAAACAACACGAGGTAAATTGATCACATTTGATCCAAAATTCAGAACGCAATTTTAAGTATGTCAAACATACTAAGTGAACTTAAGTGTACACGAGAGGCATAGGTTTAATAAAAGAAATGTCTCAAATGTTCATTTAAAGGATCTGTCAAAACTAAAACTTTATCGGCCTTTTCCATCCAGATTTCAAGAGTTAAGACACGAGATATAGGGTAGCTACCGGCTGATTCAACACCTCATTTAGACCACCGCGACCCTCTGTTCGCCGAGGGCGCATCAAAATTAATTAAATTCTAAAATGCTTCTGTTTCCAGGTTCCTTGCCTCCCTTGCCAACCAGACATTTTCTAATGAGTATTATATACTAATGAAATATTTGGATAGGCTAAGAGAAAGCTTTCATACAAGCTTCGAATGCCTTAATCCCACTCTCAGCACCCCTCGGGTGCTAGGGTTCACTCAGTATTACGGAAGTCCACAGTCATTCAGAAAGACCCTTTGTCTTAACGGTAGTGGCTGACATTGTAACGTCAATGGATATCTGTCATAAGTAGTGTGTTGATAGGTGAGGAACTTCCCACTGCATGTACGACTAATTAAATCGACCACCCATCTATTTTGTCAGGCCAATCAGCACCCGTCATTCAGTTTTGGTGTCGAGTACTACACTTGGGTCCAATATCATTGCAAACAAAGTTCATTTAACATTAGGATTCCATTTATTTTATTGTATTGTGTTTGCTGAGAAGTATTTTATATATACTAAATTATATATTCCTAAATATATTTATATATTTATCAACACAGCGGAGGTTTCTTTAATCCTTGTTTATTGTCTTGTGTCTGGCAGCATCATCGCTGAGCGATGGAGACCAAAGTGTTTTCTTCAATTTGAAATCATCATAAATGCCTTAGTGAGCTCTTTCTGCTTCATTTGAATACCTATGTTATACATCCTGTAGTCTTCCAAAGTATTCGTTCTCATTCGTAACGGGAAAACGCAGTAGCAGGTTGGTGTTATGGGTCTATGGCCATCATAATAATTATTGTTTAATTCTTTCAGCGCTGGGATCATCTTCACACGTCAGAGTTTGACTTTCCCCACCTCATAAGATAGGCCTATATGTGTTTGGGTTATAACATTTTATGAACGAAATGTAGGCCATATTATAAAATATTTTTCCATATTCTTATGACGAATCGTGCATATAAAGTATGCCCAGTTTAAATTATATTATTTATTTTATTTTGTCACATTACACTGATCGTCTTTAGACGTCAGAATCTGACGTAAATACAAAATTAGACGACTATTTAAATTCGATTATTTATTTTATTTTGTCACATTACAGTGATAAAGCATCTACGACGTCTCGACTAGAAATATCTGTTTGTGTAGTGGGGCCACCTGACCTCCCTTATATGTGTAATCTTCAGAAACCTCACGATAAGAAATCATGTTTTTTTGTTAAGCCGTAGCTCATTCTAAGCTCATTCTTTAAACAAGTAATCTAGAACGATATTCCACATTGGTAAACTAAGTAACATAAATTAATAGTATGGCCTGACCCAGAAATAACTTGTATATAGGTAAATCAATTTTCCTTTCACTCATCTGTACATTCAATCTTGCTTAAAATGAGTTGTTTTTAATCGATATTAAACTAGGATAACCATTTCAGTGCGGGGATCGACTGTAGACATTCTTGATGATTTCAAATTGTAAAAAAAACCTTGGACACCTGGTTTATATAAAATATATCTCAGCGCTTTAAAGTAAACATGGCCATTTAACATTGTGCCAACATGAAACCAACATTGTCTTAACGTATCATGATTATTGGGCTAACTGGGTGACATATTTCTCGACCCTTTAACCGCCAAATTATTCAATTTGAAGTTTCACCCACTTGAAGTTGTGTCTCGCTGACGCGATCCACAACTTTAAGCGAGTAAAAATTATTCGAATTTGATAAAATGAACGTGGACTATTTTCAAATCTTGCTGATTAATGTCCCATTTTATCTTCAATATGTTTGAAAACTGATATGGTACATACTGATAAAAAATAAAAAAACGAATATAAGCGGCACCGGCGGTTAAAAGGTTAAGTAATGACGGATCCTCCATATGTCATTGCTTGTCCTCTGACATAATAACAACCACTTACTGCACAATGACAGAACAAAATGTCAGATAGGCTTGTCCTGTCATCTTTGCTCTTAAATCACCCCGCTAATCACACAATGACTTAATCACACAATGGCTTTATTTCTAAACGTGATTTACATGTAAATGAATACTTCTGTAATTTAGTACGTGTAAGTCATATTAATTTTATCATATTAATTTCAATGACATGTCATTTGGTTTGAAACTTGAAACCGTATATAATTATTCGGACCTAGCAAAACAAGATTTTCAGTTACTGCCTAATCTATCATCAGCCTGTTACCATCCATTCTCCAGACACTGACATTCCAGCAAGTAGATTAAAGCAATATTTGTTTAATGTTGGTCCACCATCTGCGACGTTGGCCCAACATTAAACCAGCATTGGGTGAATAACCCGTGCTTCCTGTGATGTGCTATGGGCCGTATTCACTGTTACGTATAGGATAAACCCCTCGGAGCTTCACATTCTTAGCTGTGGAAAAAGCCGAGGCCGAAGGCCGTGGCCTTTTCCACAACTAAGAATGTAGAGCTCCGAGGATTTTAACTGACTTAAAACACATCCAACCATAATGAGGAGCTATCATAATCAACAGTTCGGTCGCGCCTGACTGATCATAGTAACATAGGCCTACCATGATAATAATGTTTTGTACTTGATGAACAATAACTCTCCATTTCCGGTTCAGAATGTAATGGTTGGACAAAGAAAACAATGTAGTGATGTGTTTTAATGAATGGATTACTTAGACACATCCCAGCAAAACGAGACATCAATACAATGCTGATTTAATGTTGGCCAACGTCTACGACTCTGGCCCAACAATAACCCGTTACCCGCTAAGTTATCTTATTTAAATTTTCACCTCACCCACTTGAAGTTGTGCATCGCTACCGCGATCCACAACTTCAAGTGGGTGAAAATTACTCATATTTGTTTGATTTAAGGTCGAACATTTGCCAATCGTGAAGTTTAAGCATCCATTTCATTCCCAATAACAGTGATTTTACCAGCTACTAAAACAGATGAAAAAAGACTATAGTTGTGATAAGTGGTGAGTAGGTTTACCAACATTGCACCAATCCTCGCGTTTACTGGGTTGCTGATAGATAGATAGATAATGCACAGTTGAGCAGCTCCTCCCACAAAGAGAGGGAGATCAAGGCATACCATAGCAATCTATCAGGAACTGACAAAATTCAGGTTTTGATATATTTTGCTGACATCTTGCGCCATTTAGGCCTACTTTGTACTTTTGGTTCCCATTACATGATTGTATACAGTCAAATAAGGCACGAAACGCCTCTTGGGACTTGCCTAATTGCGTGTTATGTCCTGCGAGCGATTTTTTCGCGATTTTTTATTACAATAATGCTTTAACGTGGGGATTTAAACGCGAGTCTTTATAAGTGTATTTATTAGAGAAACACACAATATATCTGTCGTTGACAGGGCAAGGCTCTGTATAATACAGCACATCCTGGTCCACCTACTATAGCTCCATCTAATTTAGATATGACAGATGAGATAGCTGTATAACCATGTTAAAGCCTGGTTCTGTTTTGTATATCAATCTGAATTATTAAATTGTTAGATTACCTGTCCCTCAAACTACATGCGTGATGCAGTGGATTGTAATCAATCATAAACCACATGATGTATATGCTTAGATTTTAATGTAATGCATTTGTTGACGCAAAACATTCTCACGTTCGAAAAAACACAAGCCCTGTTAGAATTTGTAAATTATTCAGAAATACAGTCTAAACATTTTCAATTACCCGTGGTGCAGAAAGGTCCAATATGATTTGATACACAATGCTTTTCTTGGTTGCACATTAGTTGAAAGGACTAAGCCACCATTTTGATTTAGTCATGGTTGTCGAACCTTGCCATGTGCAATCAAATAAATTTAATTTGAGGTTTTATTTTAATGATAGTTTAGCTAAATAACATCTAAAACATATACAAAATAAAACATCACCAATTATTAACCCTTTCAGTGATGGGACAGTCTTTTTACGTCAGCATCTGACGTCTGTAGACGTCAGATGCTGACGTATAAAAACGGATCCCGCACTGAAAGAATGGAAATATTCTAACGGCAGTAGGCCCGATAACATAGGTATTCAAATGAAGCGGAAACAGCTGACTAAGACATTTATAATGATTCCAAATTGACAATAACCCTTTGGTCTCCATGGTTTATACAAAAATATCTCAGCGTTGTAAAGATTAATGCACCAGGCACGTTTGACAAGTAAGTTGACAACCATAACTAAAACTAGGTGGATGATACAGACATCGTTTTGAATTCGTTGTATTGAAAATTTTCAGTTGCAATTGACCCTTAAAGCGCTGAATATTTTATATAAACCATGGAGACCAAAGGGTTTCATTCAATACAAAATCATTATAAATGTTTTAGTTGTCTTTCCGCTTCATTTGAATACCTATGGTATGGGTCTACGGTCATCATTATTAGTTTTACTCTTACAGTGCGGAGATCGACTTCAGACGTCAGAATCTGACGTCAGAATCTGATGTCTACAGACGTCAGATTCTGACGTCCAGAGTCGATCCCCGCACTGAAAGGGTTGATGGTAATGATTTTTTAATAATTTGAAATAGCCAATATCCGCGTCCGTAGCAGGAAACGGGTAATTTCTACGAGACTATATCAACTTAAGTAGTTATAAAAGATTAGTTGATTAAAAAAAGTGTAGGGTATTGCTCCAGTTTTGGGGTTATATGTCACATTATTCTGTTACTGCACAGATTCTAGAACGATACAATAACCATCGAGCACTATTGCAGACATGCTGATGATGTAAGAGTTGTAGTTAACGCCATTAAATTTGTCAGCCATACAGGCTGCGTGTCAATAGAGATATCACGACATTCTACAAATACTTTTTAGAGCATGCTCAGTTAATTGAATAATTCAGTATTGTAGATGTCTATTTTTTCATAAATAAATTATTTCTCGCCATTTGAAGCCGGAAATAGCCACAAACAATTCAGCAGCCCAAGAGCTTTGAGGGAAAGCAATAAATTTAATTACAATTGATTCTAGAACCATTCCAATTTTGGGACAGATATTGATAAAAGCTGTTCTCACGCCAAAGTGACTCGGCCTGGACACGCGAATAAAACACTGATATCGATTCTGGCCTGGAAAACATAATGTATAGATATATCCAAGGAAAGTGTAGCACAAATCACTCGTAAAAGCATCACATTCACATAAAGACGAGGGACAATTCCAATAAAATAACAAAAAACGAGATGAAATAAGCATATATTGTACTTTGCTGTCGTTAGAGTTCCACATGGATACATAGTGACCTTGCAGCACGACAAAGTACTCCACCATCGTTATGTGGTGGATTTACAGATTGAATTGTAAATCGTCTTTTGGGATATTTGTATTTTACTAAATATAGACAATGTGCACGGACTATTTCATTTATTTGCAATACTAAATTTTGATTGGGGTGAGTATATACATATATTGATGTACTGCATGGTAGGTATATGCGTTATAATAAGCATCTTGTGTTAGTATTGCAATATAATAGGCTATACTATATAATGCAATATAATTAAATTTAAATATTTCTATGCACACATTTCAAGCACATGGTACTACAATTTTTTTGAGAATGTTAAAGATCATTTAATGATCTATAATACTCTCAGCTTATAATGTTTTTGTTTCCGATTACGCGAACGGCAATATTTGAACCCCCGACCCTAAAGTTTTCAAGGCAATTTTTTGAAAAAAAATAATCTTTGATATGTTAGAGATTTCTTTCATCAGCCTGTATTTTTATGTGAACAGCCCTTAAGGGAGAATTTAACAGTTTTTTTCAAGTGAAATTGCAAAAAAAAAAAATCCCTGCTTGGGACGGCAGTGTAATCGGAAACAGAGGCATTTCGTCAGCCTAACTTACATATACCTTATATATACCTTGTCTACAGTCAGTTAGAGATGTGATTCGCTGTCGCAATTCCTAGCAGTGGCTGTAATGACTTCATTTTGTCAAATGCCAAGTATTTTGCCAGTTCAAATAAAAAGTCAGAATTTAATTCAGAATATATCACCTGATGCAATTAAATAGAATAGCTCTAAATTGTACAATTGAAATGTTAACATACTCGAAATTGTGTTTTGTTACCGCGACCCACAATTCCAAGTGGTTGAAGATGGCTTAAATATACACATTTCAAACAAAACATATACTAATCTAGCAAATTTAATACGCATTTCTATTTTAAATTGCTCATTTGAAGAAAAAATTAAAAGCCTAGAAACGACTATAGACTTTCTTAGCACCTAAAGGGTTAAAACATAAGTTCTTCTGGCACATCCTCTGGGGCTGTCGTCAGTGCCAGTGGAGCGTTTCCTGGTAGTAATGACTGGGGCCAGAGACCGGTACAAGACGGGAAATAACGTCCAAAAATAGGAATGGTTGGGATACCTGCCAGCTGCCGCGTAACACGCTATATTATACGTCTACTGTTTGTAGTACGAGGTGAATTTGTGGCACAAAGATAAATGTTTGTTGCAAAGAAACAAAAGAAAGGTATGCGGATGTTGATAATATTACCAAACAACCGATGATATCAACACGATGTTGCTCCAATGAGCCCTTTACAAGATATATATATGCGGCATGTGGCTTGCTTTCCATCAGACGAATTTCATAGAAAATGATACAGCTAACTAAAACAATTAGGCACCCCTAGGCTTTCCGTTTGATATATTACAATTCGATATTTTATGAAATATTGACTTGCAACTCACTCACTCACTCACTCACTCACTCACTCACTCACTCACTCACTCACTCACTCACTCACTCACTCACTCACTCACTCACTCACTCACTCACTCACTCACTCACTCACTCACTCACTCACTCACTCACTCACTCACTCACTCACTCACTCACTCACTCACTCACTCACTCACTCACTCACTCACTCACTCACTCACTCACTCACTCACTCACTCACTCACTCACTCACTCACTCACTCACTCACTCACTCACTCACTCACTCACTCACTCACTCACTCACTCACTCACTCACTCACTCACTCACTCACTCACTCACTCACTCACTCACTCACTCACTCACTCACTCACTCACTCACTCACTCACTCACTCACTCACTCACTCACTCACTCACTCACTCACTCACTCACTCACTCACTCACTCACTCACTCACTCACTCACTCACTCACTCACTCACTCACCCACCCACTCACTCACTCACTCACTCACTCACTCACTCACTCACTCACTCACTCACTCACTCACTCACTCACTCACTCACTCACTCACTCACTCACTCACTCACTCACTCACGAGGAGTGAAGCCATTAAGGTTTGTGGAATCCCCGGTAGAGCTTAAAAGAAATATGATTTTGCACATTTTATTCTGGTACGTGTTGTCCCAGTAATTTCAGTTGCTGATGGATGTGCAATAACATTTTTTTGCATTCATTTGACGATGACGACCTCAAAAAAATTTGATTTATGACCATTGATTGTGTTACATGGAATAGTAGGCCTACTATAATTGCATCTACTTCTCCGTTCTGTGTTAGCTCACTAGCAGGTAATACCAATTAAGATGACACGAATTAAAGCAAAGTGACAGTTTCTAATTAAAAAGTGATTTAATTTAGGACCTAACTTAAATAGTATTGCATGATAAACGCATTATATCTCCTCTAGTGTAATTAAAACAGTGGTGTAATGAAACAGCATTATTCCATCACGACAGAAAGGAGTTAAATAATTAATACAACAATTAATATTCCATCTAGATTTAAAGTAATTGGTCCATACTTCCTTGCTAACTTAATCGAATGATTAATTTATTCATTCAGCACGGGGTTGTCTTTAGACGTCCGAATCTGACGTCTTGAGACGTCAGATTCTGACGTCTCAAGACGGTCCCCGCGCTGAAAATATTTAATAATTATTAATGGCCCCTTAGACCCATAACCAGTGATACCATAGATATTGAAATGAAGCGGAAAGAGCTAACTAAGCCATTATGATGATTTAAATTGACAGAAACCCTTTAGTCCCCAGGGTTTATACAGCAATACTTCGGCGTTTGAAGGGTTAAACAAGGTCAGGGATAACCAGCCAATCTAGCGATATCAGTCAACCCCCTGCTGGTCTGTCATTTGAAAATAGATAGGATATTTTTTGGCAATGAATACGCCCTAGCATAGATATCTACGCATAGAGGTAGCAACGCTATAGCTCCATAAATCTCCACTACATCTACTCACAAGCGTATGATCATGCATAGCGCTGAAATACGAGTCTACAGTGGCCAACTGTTTGCTTTATATTGGACCAACACCTGGTTAGGGTTTCATGTTTCATGGGAACAACATCACAGCCGTTCTTTATAATTAAAAATATAAAAAAACACAGATAATGTGGTCTTTCAGTGCATGGTAATTGGAAAATTAGTCATATTCTATGTTTTTAAAACCCCGGCTATTACCATAGCCTCTCTTTCTTTGGTAGACATGTACATGTATAATACATAACATACAGCAGGGTAGATGTAGTATATGATCTGTCTATAACATTGTTTTCATCAATAGTAGTCATTTAATCGGAATCATTCACGGGGCATGCTCTACGTGACGGATACTATTTTTGATGAATACCTCTACAGTATTTTAACCTCTAACCCCCACAGCACTGACACATTTTTAGATAAGCCATGGAAACCAAAGGTTTTTTTTCAATTTGAAGGCATCACAATTGTCACAGTCAGTTCTTTCCGCTTAATTTGAATACCTACTTTATGGGTCTACGGCCATTATAGATCTGTTTACTATTATACAGTGCGGGGATCGACTTTAGCCGCCATAATCTGACGTCTACAGACGTCAGATTCTGACGACTAAAGTCGATCCCCGCGCTGTAAGGGTTAACCCTCATCGCGCTGACATATTTTTGTATAAACCATACGGAGACTAAAGGATTGTTTTTATTTTGAAATCATCAAGAGTTGTCTTAGTTGGGTCTTTGCGCTTCATTTGAATATATTATGTGTCTATGTTTACTTTCTAATTTTTTAATTATTACAGTGCGGCGATCGACTTCAGACCTCAGAATCATGAGGTCTATAGACGCTCCCCGCGCTTAAAGGGTTAAAGCGCTACATTGGAAATTATATTTTCACCCACTTCAAGTTGTGTCTCGTTAGAGCGACCGACAACTTCAAGTGGGCGAAAATTATCGATATTTGTTTAATTTGAGACCAAACTTTTGCAAATTTTACTGTTTTAATACTTTACGCATGTGATTCCAATAACTGTGATAGATTTAACCTGCTAATCAAACAGATTATAATTGAAGTCAACTTCTACCAGCGTTGAGAGTTTTTCGCTGATTTCTTAGTCAATTCACAATCAATTTTCATGAAATTTTGAAAGCTCTATTTGCAAGTATTCCGGCGCTTATCCTGAAAATTTTGTAAAATTTAAATACGTATTTCAAAAGTTAGACCATTTGACATGTAGTGACATTTCTTGATTGAATCCGATAGAAATCAATGTTTTTTCAGAGGAGCGTCATAATTCGCAAAAAACTACATGTCAAATAGTCTAACTTTTCAACTAAATAATATTTTTTTCTTGAAATTTTCAGGGTAGGAGCCGCAAGTCAAGAAACTAACGCTTGTCAAATTTCATGAAAATCGGATAAAAATCACAATATTCAGTTATTGTGCTACTAAAAAATTAAACCCGAATATATTCGGCGGTTAGAGGGTTGAAGGCGGACAGCGGTGTTTTTCAGAAAAAATTATGTGATAACAAGTGCGAATAAGACATGTAAATACCACTATCATGAACAACAGTGGTCTGCAGGTTGAATCATATATATACTCTTACACGGGAGGGGGGGGGGGGGTTAATTGCCATCATGAAATGCATGAAAATAAGCGAAAACTAATCAAATACTCATCAAAAATAGATTAAATTTTCGATCCAAACGTTCTGATTTCATTTGTTTATTCAAAAAATTTTACTCGAAATATGGTAGATGGCGCTAGTATATAAGGGGTTATTGGCACATATATATCTGCCACTTGTACTGAAAGGTTTAGCGACCACTCGACTATAAGAAGGCAAAATTTCAAAACAAAACGTCATCGTTTAATTAGTCAGAATTCAATTATCATGCGGTTAGAGTGCACGGCCTTTGTGTATAATGCAATCAGTCTGCTGGTCAACATGCTAAAGGTGGACTTCTAGTATTAGGTTTGACCGCTGCTTAGATTTATCAGAATTATCACACTTAACCTATTGTGTGTGGTGTCTGGTGGTTGAAACTTTCACAGTTGTAACGCGTTTGTGTTACTTATTCCAAGAACATGTTAATGATACTATACCATATATACCATGTATATATGATGCTTTACAAATTGTATATTTCAACCCCAGGTTTTATATACTAGTATATTGTGTACATATATGTGAATTATAATTAGGAAAACAAGGAGCGAGAAATATAAAAATGTTCAAATACTGGTTGAATTGATGAAGTAGAAGAAAGACACGACCGAACGGTTTACTGACCTAAAATTACTCATCAAGCTAATTGTTATTGTAATATTAATTACTGTTCAAATATAGTAACGTGAAGTCGAGCCTTGTTTAATATTGCTGTCCCATTATAATTCTCTTTCGATCATAGTTTGTTTTGACTAATTGTGTCTGCTGAGTTTGGTTGACTGCACATTATCAAGAAGACAAATGCGCTCGTGTGTGTAATAGCGCGGAAGCAGCGGGCAAATGAGCTGTTTTACCAGAAAACGATCAATTTCTCCCGTTTTTGTTCTGTTAAATGTGATCGTGCAAAGAGAAGCAATTCATCATCGGCTCAGTCTCTCGCTAGCAAACACAAAACATTGTACAATGTGTACATGTGTACAATGTTGGTCCAACGTTGAAGACGTTGGGCCCACGTTGTGCAAATGTTATACAAATGTTTTGTGTTTGCAATCTGCAGTGTCACTAGATTTACTGCACTGGTATGGAAACGTGTTGTTTTCTCTTGTGATATTTATTATCTCAAATTTAATTAAAAAATGATATTTAGACATATTACACTAAACTATTATAACGCTTTTATATTTGCTGTACGTAATAGAGGCACAATTAGTCAGTTAAAGTAAAGCTATTTGAGTCTTTAAATACGTTAAATGCACAAAATAATACCTTATTAAACATTATTTAAAGTACAAGCAATTTCTAACTATTTTACCGTAGTAAACCAAGAGAACAATGTCAAGTATTGTCGTTGCCTACTACTGTAACAATAAAATATTAGGATGTGATTCCAGTGATAGGCATTTGCTTGAATTTCATAATCATGATTAGCTGATACAGCCGATACTTATGGCATATACTTAGCGTCTATGAGCAGATTTTTTGCATATTAACCTGATAGCTCGAGACTAGTTTCATTTTGTAAGGACTACGAAATCTTTTCCCGGGTGGCTACCCATGGCATCAATGTTTTTTTTCAACAGTTAATGGAAAGTTATATTTATGATGTTTATACAAATATCCTAATTTGACATGCAAATCTTCCAATTTCACACGAACACGAGTGATTTGATGTGTGTAATCTGGCAAAAAGCTGGCCGGGGTTAATCAATTATTTAGGCTACTGGCTCTGAAATCATTTGATAGCCAACCACCCCATATAAGGAAACACTTGTGCCCCATCTTGTGGCAGCTTTGATTTATTTGTCACAAATTTATTCATACTATATAGGGGAGATAGATCACCTTTAATCTTCACTGCATGAACGCGACGTGGAGAGAGCATATCTATGTGTACTTTTATTATCCTTCACCAACAATCGTGAATATTGATAATCAATATTCACAGGGGATTGATCGATCTACTCTCGGTAATGATCGATCACCAGCATATTACACATTGGTAACTTTTATCTCCTTGCAAATTTCATCAAATTTCATCATATTTTCATTCATACTTTCCTAATTTGATACAATATCCTTATGTAAAAATGAAATGAAATGAAATTTAGGCCACCTTTGTGCACATATAGGCTAAATTGGGCCAGGAGAACCTCCTGAGGATGGTGAGATGATTGAGATGACACTCCAAACACAGGATTCGAAATTTGAGCCCTGGCGGTATGAGGCCGAGCACGCTACCTATTGGTCACAGAGGCTCCCCACAATACTTACTTTCTCATGTGGATGGGGAAAAACATTTTTTGTTTCTTGCAAACAGCCGAGAACGGGAACCGAACCCCGAACTCCAGGTGTAACACTGTATATCTGGTAATGTTCTCGAGATTTTAATTTTCGCGAATTTTGCGAGGACAAATTCGCGAATTCAAGAATCTCGCAACAAGTGTTATTATAATAATGCTACTGAAAAAAAAAAATCGCGAATTCTAATTTTCGTGAAAAGTCACAAAATCAGAAATTCGCGAAAATTTAAACATACGTACAATGAAACAACCTGCTTAGATTTGCGGGAACTGCTGACGATTTATCGATTACCTTCCCTATACATGTTAAAGCGGTAGACAAGCAAGGAAAAATAACGAGGAAATAAATCTCGTAGGCGTCAGGAATTAGATCACGACAAGACTGGAAATAAACGCGGTATAAATCTACCAAAAACGGGGCCCAGACGCGATAATTTAAATGCAGGATACCTTTTCCTGTTTGGGCAATAACAGGAGGCTAGTACATGTTTTACTGTCAAATTAAAAAAAGTATCATAGAAAACAAGATTCCTAATTAATCGTTGGTGCATGATACTACTATGGAGAAATAAGGACACTTCCTACACAAATGAGATCTTTGTGTTTAGCATGATAATGCTGTTGGAAGGATCTCGCCCTCCACTATGTTAGCATGTGTCTGAAACATACGATACTCACATCATCACAAATGGTTAAAATGGCCGAAATAGTTTTGTATATAATATTGTATATCAAAAGGCATTAAGCGGGGTAAAATCGATCGCGTGTCGCCGGCGGATTTTTACGGTTCAGATATGGAATGCTTGCTAACCGGTAACATGTTGTGGAGGGTGGCGCTTGCTAACTAGATAATGTTACAGCTCGCTAACATTTCCAGTCAGGGATTTGATGTCGATACCGTAGTTTGATTCACGACGCCCGCCATTCTTCGGCATTTTCCGGTGTTCTCCGCCGCTGAATAGGTTTCCGTTCGGCTGGACCGGTTTCCCTGGAGACCATGGGTTCCGGTTGGTGGGTGACCGGGTCCGTACACGCTCCAGCGCCTCCTGGTGGGAGGAGACCACACTTCGCACCTCCCAGGACCCCCTGTCAGCATCTCATTCAACGCAGCTTTCCTGTTAACCCTTTCAAGCCTGAGTTTACAATTGTCATGTTCATCCACCACAAGCCGTGAATTGCTATCGCAATTCTCGACTTGTAGTGGATGAAAATGATTTGATGTGGTTTAAAAATTAAAAAAAATGTCGTGTATTGGTAAACCAGTTTCATGGAAATTTTCGTTCTAAAACCCTTGGTTATTGGAAAATTAAGTCTGTTTTCAGGGATGTAAAATGATGCTTAAATGCATCGTGAGGACTTAAAGGGTTAAATGGCCAGACATAACCAGAAATCTTCCCTACAGCAAAGCCAGGATTATCGAGGTGACTGGGTCTGCAACTTCGAGAAACCTTAATGTCAAGAAAATGTAACCAGCCAACACAAGGCATATATATATAGTACACCACACAATCAAATCAGAGCACCATTTTGATATAATGCATTCGAGAGTTTTATGAAATAAACAATGTAACTTTCATTCTTTGTGAGGCAGGAATTGCGGTAATTCACAGATTAATGAATGAAAATATGTTTTCATATTCTGGTATGTACAACTTTACTAGACTTTCGTGAGGCCATCATATCAAGAAAACTAATATGATTGTCAGAATTGACATTTTCACCAGCTTGAAGTTGTGTCCAACCCCCGCGATCCACAACTTCAGGTGGTTAAACATATATGTTTACTTGATACAAAACATTTGCAAATATTGATATTTAAACACTCATCTTGTTTCCAATAAGTATCATTTAACCTGCTAATAAAACAGATTAAACACGACTAAAGCCATACTCAGCGCTTAAAGGGTTAACTTCACTAAAAGGCATGAACAAGTCGCGTGGGGGCGATTTGTGCGCGTAATTCAATCTATTATAAGGTCAGATGAGTTTACCATGTTTACGGAGGGAAATGAATGGATGAATGAATGAATTGGAGTTTATGCCACCTTTGTTCACGCATATATAATATATAGGCTAAACTGGGCCAGGAGAACCTCCTGTGGTCGGTGAGATGAATGAGATGACACTGCACAGAATTAGAAATTCGAGCCCTGTCGGTCTGAGGCCGAGCATGCTACATCTCCGTCACAGAGGCTCCCCACAGTACAATAATAGTCGTTTTAAATCTGTTTGATTAGCCAATTAAATCACAGTTATGCAAATGAAATATGTGTTTAAACATTAAGATTTTGCAAATGTTTCGTTTCAAATGGTTGCAAATGTTTGGTTTGGGAATATCACAATTTTCACCCACTTGAAGTCTTGCGTCGCGGTAGCGACACAACACTTCAAGTGGGTGAAAATTTAACTAAATTAACTTAGCGGGATAATGGTTAAAAGCCATTATGTAATGTCTCTCATATAGTAAGCCTACCCATGCATTTACGTTTATTTTTTCTTCACCTTCAGAGACAGCTGAAGGTGACTAAAAATATCCCGATTTATTAATCTTTCAAAATATAGTAGGCTGTGTGGCTGAAAGGGTCAATATTCTTTTACAGTTTGAGTTCCTATGGTATGGGTCTACGGCCATTATAAATGTTTAATTCTTGCAGTGCGGGGACCGACGTCTACAGACGTCAGATTCTAACTTATAAAAACGTTCCCCATACTAGCAGGGTTAACGTAATTAGTCCCGCAGCACGCAGAGGGTTTGACCGCTCTGAATACAGCCAATCAGAGCGAATTAGCCACGTGACGTCAGAGTGCGGCGGGCTGTGTCACGTGATTTAGCACATCTGTCACGTGACCTGTGACAAGCAGCACTGCGGATGGCGCCATCTGTCAAGATAACCACTAACTACAGATAAATGTGCCTCACACGAGCATAACGCCCTGAATAAGACGGCGCTGGACGGAGAACGCTTATGTAAATACAGCTCACTGAACACGAGGCTGGTTTAATGTCCTGACAACGTCGTAGTAACATTAAAGGTACAGGGCCAATCCCACTAGAAATCTTAAAATTAAGATTATCTCAACTTTCTGTTATTTTAATTACAAAAGTTAAGATAAATCTTAACTTTTCTAATTGGAATAAGAGAAACTTCAGATAATCTTAATAATAATTTTATTTTAGGACGTTTAGTGGGATGGGTCCCTTGTACCTCCACGGAAATTTTAGTCATGGTTGTCAAAAAGTCTAGACTTGCCTGATGCATTTATAGTTGGTTAATGTCATGTTTTAGTTAAAACATCATTAGATTAAAGCTAAATTCAATGGCTGTTGTTGACCTGGCAAGGTTTGACTTTTTGACAACAATGATTAAGACTAGGCGATGGCCTTGTCCATCTAAACTAGGCGGCGGCATTTAACCATTGTGCTATTGGATACGTTTTCAATCAAGTTTCAGGTTTCAGTCCAATTTAACTAAATGACACTGAAAATGATATGCTCAGTTAATCAAATAGTGCAATTTTACAGATGACCAATTTTCATAAATTAACGTATTTTTTGTCATTTGCAGCTTAAAATTGCGTCAGCAATTTCAAGCTGCAAATAACAAAAAAATAGAAACAAGCAGCTCGGCAGCATAAAGGTTAAACCTTTTTCTACTAGTGAGGTAAATAGCAGTCATAAAATAAGTATGGTATTCTACCCCTTAATTTAAATAACAAGCGACTAACGGCTTTGATTGGCTGATCTCGCATGTGGCAGGCTGAACCACTCTACCATTGGTCAGGGGTAGAATACCATACTTGGTCTGATTATTTTATATGAATGAGCAAGTTCTCAGCTCTCGTCTTGATAGAAATTATTATACTTGGGCATTTTATAAAATTTGCATATGCATGTGATTGTTGTGCAGGTTATGCGTCCAACCTAATTAGCGTCCCAGCAAACACGAAACTTGATCGAATGTTGAAATAACGTTGGCCCAACGTCAATTCAGCCTAGGGTCAACTTCTCGTGTTTGCCGGGATAGCAGTCATGGAAACCAGGAAACGACACATGGCGGGAACGGAGAAATGGTATAGATTTCAACTATGTATTTCTCCCATTTGTCGTTACCCTGGTTACGGTAACCATATTTTAAAGCCAGGAAGCGCCATCTGGCGGGGAGCTGGGGAACGATGTAGATTTTAACTGCGCAAGCGTCACGACACATCCGGTGTAGCAGCGTGGATGATTCAATGAGGGACACGTTTTGGTGTTAGTCTCTAATGCCCCGTTAATTTACATCACACCCTCTCACAGAGAGTAGCTGGGCACATGATTCAATCACCTCGTTTTTGTGTGAGATTCTAATGCCGCTATTAATTATTTGTCACAAGCTCCCAGATGGTGAAGCTGAGATAATGATTCACGCACCTAGTCTTAGTGTCGCTTGAACCACATTGATGGTAATTTATAATGTATTCACAATGGGTGGCACAGGGCTAATCATAATATACTGTGACAAGGTTTACAAGTGAATAAGTGAGTGAGTGCGTGAGTGAGTGAGTGAGTGAGTGAGTGAGTGAGTGAGTGAGTGAGTGAGCAAGCGAGCGAGCGAGCGAGCGAGCGAGCGAGTGCGTGAGTGAGTGCGTGAGTGAGTGAGTGAGTGAGTGAGTGAGTGAGTGAGTGAGTGAGTGAGTGAGTGAGTGAGTGAGTGAGTGAGTGAGTGAGTGAGTGAGTGAGTGAGTGAGTGAGTGAGTGAGTGGATGAGTGAGTGAGTGAGTGAGTGAGTGAGTGAGTGAGTGAGTGAGTGAGTGAGTGAGTCAGTCAGTCAGTCAGTCAGTCAGTCAGTCAGTCAGTCAGTCAGTCAGTCAGTCAGTCAGTCAGTCAGTCAGTCAGTCAGTCAGTCAGTCAGTCCGATAGCGAGTCAGATAATTGGTCAGTCAGTCAGTCAGTCAGTCAGTCAGTCAGTCAGTCAGTCAGTCAGTCAGTCAGTCAGTCAGTCAGTCAGTCAGTCAGTCAGTCAGTCAGTCCGATAGCGAGTCAGATAATTGGTCAGTCAGTCAGTCAGTCAGTCAGTCAGTCAGTCAGTCAGTCAGTCAGTCAGTCAGTCAGTCAGTCAGTCAGTCAGTCAGTCAGTCAGTCAGTCAGTCAGTCAGTCAGTCAGTCAGTCAGTCAGTCAGTCAGTCAGTCAGTCAGTCAGTCAGTCAGGCAGTCAGTCAGTCAGTCAGTCAGTCAGTCAGTCAGTCAGTCAGTCAGTCAGTCAGTCAGTCAGTCAGTCAGTCAGTCAGTCAGTCAGTATATTATGAATAATAGCTGACCTAGCACTGAGTTGCGTGGCAGGTATGTTGTTATCTCGCATACAATCGATCAAAGTTTAACGTTTTAAACTCCACACACTGATCCCTTACACATAAATAAATTACACCTATTTCATTTGACTACTTAACCCTTTGCCTACTGATCACAACAATAGTCGTTTTTAATCAGTGTTTCAGCCGATTGAATCACTGTTATTGAGAATAAATGGCTGCTTAAACAGCAATATTTGTAAATGTTTTTGTGTCCAATTAAACAAATATGGGTAATTTTCAACCACTTCAGGTTGTGGATCGCGGTAGCGAGACACAACCTGAAATGGTTAAAATATTCAGCAAATTAACAGGATAAGGTTTAGTAGTCTCGGTTACTTAATAAAATGAAAAAATGAATAGTTGTATAAACAATACAGTATTGTCTTATCTTACTACTTAGTTAGCTAAATTTACATTCTCACACAGATCGATCAATAGTAACTTGACTCTCAACAATAATATAGATGTATGCTGTAATTATTCCTCATTGACTCATCTCTACATGATGACATAACCATTGATAGAATAAGGCCAATTAGTAATTACGCTTATATAATTAGCTTAACCTTTTCAGTGCTGGGATCGACTTTAGACGTCAGAATCTGACGTCTAAAATCGATCCCCGCGCTGTAAGAGTAAAACATTTATTGTTGCCGTAGACCAATAACATAGAATATTCAAATGAAGCGGAAAGAGCTCACTCAGACATTCATTATGATTTCAAATTAAAAAAGCCCGTTGGTCTCTTGGTTTATATACAAATATTTCAGCGCGTTAACCCTTTAACCGCCGAATTATTCAATCTGAATTTTCACCCACTTGAAGTTGTGTCTCGCTGACGCGATCCACAACTTCAAGTGAGTGAAAATTATTCAGATTTGACAAAATGGAGGTCGACTGTTTTCAAATCTTGCTGATTGATATCACATTTTATTTTTAACATGTCTAAAATGTGGTACTTAATGTGCTAAAAAAAATGAAATCCTGAATACATGCGGCACCGTCGGGTAAAGGGTTAACTGTCAATGCTGGCTACAATTACTGCTGGATGCCACTCCCATACGACAATCAATTACCGCGAAACGTCGGAGCGATGTTAGTTTAATGTTGGGCCATCGTCGCCGCTGATGAGCCAAATTTAAATGTACATTGGTCCATCGTCTCTGGTAGAATGTCGTGCTAACCTATTTTTTCATCGAATGCTGTTTCAATGTAGGGCCAGCGTCGCAGACGTCGTGCAAATATAAAAGCAAGATTAAGCATTTCGTAAAATACAATAAGGTATGCTTTTCTGATAATCATATTATGCTATTTTACCACTGTGAAATGATTAAATGCTCCGGAACATTCCAGTCTATTAGCTTTCACAATAACCAGGAAAGGAGAAGTATCATCTGTTCACAGACGACATTCTATGAAACTATTACCATGATTATATCTATGACTGTTGAAGCACTTGTTGAGTATTTGTCATCTATTTATATCCCCCAGCAGCTTAGAAATGTCACGGTAAATGTTGCGCATACCATTCTCATACCTAGTCATTCTTGGCTAACTCTATATCTTAGCTAAATAACAGAAATGGGGATTTAGACTAACAGTAATTTAATTTTACTTTTATTCTTAAATCTAATATCAAGTTAAATAATGTACATATCATTCCGATACATAGTCATTCGTGGTTTGTTCCACATATTTCACACACTGTATTGTACCTTGAGGTTGACTCTTGGTAACGTGTAGGCCTTGTACGCAATACCGCCATTGACAATTTGAGCGACAATGGGAACAAACTTTAAATTGTAGAATGACATGTTTTAAAATAATAATAGCTATATAGCGATATCAAATACTCGTAATTTAGTGACACAATACATACAGTTAAAAAACTACAAAGGTCCAACCCATTAGAATATTAAGGTCACTTTATTTATGTATTTGCGAGATAATGTCATAGCCAGGAATAAATATTGTTTTGTCTAAATATTTGTCAATGCTACTTCTTAAAATTAATTTAAAAAAATCTGCTTGTCAACCATGGATTGTGATTGCATTCCGATTTATAATATTTATTTCAAATAGTTGTCACTTTGGTATTACGTATACAGGGGTCAAAACTGGACAAAAGTGACCTCTTAACAACCTCCGGAAACATAATATGAGTTAAACCCCTTGAGGTTGTAGGTCAAGTGAGGAGCCCCACTGCCAAAGCCGCTCCTTTCTAATGTGATATTTATCACAATTGCTCAGAAATAATGTTGTTATGGTAGGTGATATAGATTCCCGGCTTTTAGTGTGGTACACCGACATTACAGACTTCTCCATTAGGAAAATGCAGTAAATCTACTTTACAGCCTGCAAGACGTCCTCCCTGACGGACCTACGACGTCCATCAAGGATTGTTAAAATGTTGGGCCACCGTCTGCGACGTTGGCCCAACATTAATCCAACCCCGGGTCAACGTCCTATGCTTTCTGGGGATGGATGGCACCAAGGTCATTTCTACAATTAGGCTTTACCGATAGCTATGGTACATATATTATGGTATACCTAACTATGGTATATTTCTTACCAACATTTATAATGCAGGAATCCCTTTGTCCAAAACAAGCAAAACAATGAAGCAAATCTTGCAGACGAAAACCACGTGTACTTCACAAAGTGATTTCAATATACTAATATTGTTTATTTAATAAGACTAAATGTGATGTAAATAAACGATGAATAATGTCACGAAAAAAACATCTTTTCAGATGATTCTTTGAAAAATAAATGTCTTTTGATGATCGTCTTAAACATTTGACATCGTTTATTGTTACAATTTGCATCTAAAGCATTCCTTATGGTAACCTAACACCATTACGTGATCCCAGCTCATTATACACAACAATGTTATTGAGTATTACGTCACAGTTTGTAAACCTATCGAGCAGCCAGGGACAAAAGGAACTCGGTCTTTAACTATAGCTGTTGTCTGTGAGACGACTATGGCATATTTCTCTTTTCTACTCACCTTTGTGCGATCCACAACTTGATTTAAAAAAATGAAATGAATCGGGCTTTAGGCCACCTTTGTGCACACATAGGCTAAACTGGGCCAGGAGAACCTCCTGAGGATGGTGAGATGATTGAGAAGACACTGTCCTCCAGACACAGGATTCGAAATTCGAGCCCTGGCGGTCTGAGGCCGAGCACGCTACCTCTCGGTCACGGAGGCTCCCCACAATACTAACTCTCACACGTGGATGGGGAAGAAACAATTTTGTTTCTTTCAAACCGCCGAGACCGGGAACCGAACCCCGGACTCTTGCGTGAAAGGCAGCGGTGCTAACCACTACCCTAGGGCCCCCGCCCACAACTTGATTTGAGTGACATAACATTCAGATTTGTCCAAATAAAGCAAAAAAATTGAAGCAAATCTTACCGACGAAAAACATGTTTTACTTCAAAAGTTGGTTTCAATTTACCTAAATGTTTTATTTAATAAGGGTTAGGGTGTGGAAAAACGTCAATGCATACAGAAAAGCAGCGAAAAAAATCTTCTCTTCAAGAGCGAAACATAATAATTAGACATCAGTAATATGTTACGCCTGATATGGAAGGCTGGTTACCCAGCAAACACGACACATTGAAACAATGCTGGTTTGATGCTGGGCCAGAGTCGCAGACGATGGCCCAACATCAAACCAACATTGTTTTAATGTGTCGTGTTTGCTGGATAATGGGTTATTTAATACATCTAATAGCCGTCAACGTGCTATCAGGACGCATGGCCGAATTGAACGCTATACAGATAATAAAGCTTAGCATTTTTCCATGAATCATACAATATAAGATACATGTCCTAAATAGGTATGAACATTTAAAAGCAAAGGAAATAATACCCACTTTGTGTGTATATGTCCCAGCTTCATTATACATAACACAAAGAAAATTATCTGTACATGTAGATGTCAGTCCTATCTTATATATAACACGCCATCGAATCGCAATAAGAATTACATAGGAATTACATGATTTACATGAAATTCAGTGGGTATGCCTGTATGACGATATCCAACAACTATATATACAGCGTATCATCAGCTGTTAAATCAGAAAAAAGTGAGATTAAGACGTCTGATGCATTTACATTTATCAAAGCTGTATTTTTATCTGAAACCGTTCTAAATAGAACCCTGAAACTTATACGAGACGTGTTGCTTTCAACGGTAAAGACAACTCTGTTGATGTAGAATAAAGATACAGTATTAACCCTCTAAATAACGTATCACATGGTTGATTCAAATATGAAGATATCTGGTTACAAAATGTTATGTATGGAATTATTCAAAAAAACGACCATCTGATATTTTGTTTGCAAAATAAAAAATCAAGTGCTTTTATTATTTTTTTTAATTAGATACAAAATATAAGTGTGTATCTGCTATAAGCGCATTAAGCCATTCTACACAATAATAATGACATCAGCATTTAGCGGTCAACTTATGCAACAGTATAAACAGTCATATAAGTTATTTGAATACATTCGATTGGTACAATTTTGTCGTCAGCGTCGATCATTCCGCTTGTTCCAATGTTTGACTTATTCCTGTTCAATGTTGAGAAAACACGAGAAAATACATTTCAATGTCGCCCAAAGGCAAATAACGATAACTGTTGACTTTAAAAGTACGCAGTTATTGTTATTTATCTTTGTAGGCTGTAATAATATTAAATAAAAAATACATACACAGGATAGACCGTAGATGTCATACAAAGGCTGGGGGGGGGGGGGGTTAATATAATTACGAGACATTGGCACATTGTCAAAATGATGTGTAAATGTCGGTCTGCTATTAATTTGTCTGCCAAGTATAGTACCTCCCAGCAGGCAGAAGACGTTGAATCAATGTTTGATTAAAGTTAGTCCAACGTCGTAGACGGAAAGCATTGATTGGACCTCTTGCTGGGTAGGCCATAGTTTCGTACAAACTACGATATATCGTAGGCTTCAGATAGGTCTCGGCCAATCAAAAGCCTAAGATATATCATAACTTGGACGAGAATACTTGCCCAGAAATTCAACGAATCACCGGTGTCGATATAGTCAAGTGTTAGCAATATGATGGAGTGGGCGTGGTTTAGGGTAGAGTTCTTGGGTTCATTTGTTTTACACCCATCATGCTTACATACCTTGAGTGAATGTTGGAGTCTGGTAGGTAGCCCCCTCACATGCCTTCTCGTGCATGTTATTACAGCACACGAACATATGTTTGCTCACATGCAGAGCTCCAGACTTCTTGAAGTTATAGCTGAATGCCTGACAAAACCCTGATTGAGCAGACGCCACCTGGTGAGTCAGTGAGAACAACGCCGCCATCATCAGCCAGCCAATCCGCTCTCTCCTAATCCAAGGTCGCGTGATATCACCTGTGACGTCATTATATCCACTACTGACGTCAAATTTACCAGGGGTTAAATACTTGCTTGAGCACCTTTCACTTATGACGTTTTTCACATGAGGCATATCCTTGTTACTCTCACATAGTGTGACGTCATAATCCAACGTGTTATATTCCTGGTTATATTTCCCCTTCCTGGCGCGGTGTGCCATAGTGATATTCAGGTGAAATGACGATCATGCAAAATCACTCTTCTAAGTTAAGTGATATCTCGTACAGTAACAGTGGACAAATAACCACTCCTAATTAAGACTATCTGTTCCCAATAGTCACTTAGAATCGAAATTATCTTTAGACAAATAACCACTTCTGGTAAAATTAAGATCATGTAAAAAAGGCTAAGTTAAGTGATGTATCGTGCAGTAACAGTAGACAAAGAACACTATATGTTGATAATTGCCACTGACAAATAACCACTTGTGGCGTGAATAACTGATACAAACACGAGATGTAATATAATCCTACACACCGGAGAAGAATCCGATAACAGAAAGCGTGTCAGTCGCTACAAGACGGATCCGTTAGTGGTAAAGGATTTCTGCCAGATGTCTGTGTGGCTCAGACTGAGACTGCTGGCTGAGTGGATGCCACAATCACTGATGCTGTTGCCGCTGTCGTTGCTGCTGCTGCCGTTGCTGCTATTGTTCATGTTGTTAGTGCTGTCACTGCTGTGATCTTTCCAGCTATCAAACACGACACGTTCACTCGATGTTGGTTTAATATTGACTCTAGTCGTTTTAGTCTGTTTTATCATCCGTTTAAATCATAATTATTGGGAATAAAATGTGTGTTCAAACATCAAGATTTGCAAATGTTTGCTCTCAAATTAAAAAAATATGAGTAATTATCATCGACTTGAAGTTGTGGGTCACTGTAGCGAGATACAACTTCAAATGGGTGAAAATTTAAATTATTTATTAAGCAGTTTAAGGGTTTCGAGTTCCAAGTCAACGTTTCGTGTTTGTTGGGCAACCATGTCGCTGCTGCCATTTTTACCACTGCTGTTGCTGTTGCGATGTATTGTTGGTGTGTATGTGTAATTGCTGTTGTTTTTAACTGAGACACCTCTGGTCTTAATACTGTTTCGTCTGGTGATCTGCATGTTGTGCTCGCATAATTTGATAATGTGGACAAAGTGGATTTGGTAGCAAGGAATTTTAAAAAGCGTTGATCAGTTTGTAATATCAAGGAACATAATCCCTATAGATTCCATAATTCATATAGATTCCATGGTAAAATGATATAAAATTCCTCTCTACAGTCTCTATCCCACATTTTAAAAATCCTAAATTATTTTAGCTCACATTTTACATTTTATGTATCAGACATGCACAGTCTAGGTCTCCTCTATCAATTTCGATCACTGAACGAGGAGAACATGTTAATGCCAGACAGAATGAACTGTTCCATTTTTTATTTTATATAGCATGCAAATAAAATCTCGCATACAGTTACCCGTGTTAACTCTTGATCTTAAACCGAGCAACATACATTGAAATTGTAGAAATATATCTGTGGTTGGTGCCTAAAGATAAAAGAAAGTACCATATTAAAACAATAATTGTAGTTACATAATAGCATATATACATTGTGCTGTGGACTACATAAAATACTTTCTTTATTGGGTTATGTATGCTTACTAAAGTGAAAATTAATTGTGTCTACATGTGTCTACATGTGTCTTATAAATTGATTCTGTGAACACCCACTTTAAACGCACATGTCATATTTTAATTAAATAAATCCAATAATTTACAGTTTCACCTTTGATATATCACTAGAAGATAAACTAAATAAGACATAAATGCTATACTAATATGTCATGACATATTCCGCTGCCACAAGACCACAGCAGAAAACTTCTGTTGCTTGGTGTGTGATGGACCCACATCTACGACGCACATCCAACATAATAAGCTCAATGTATCGTGTGTTCCTGCCATTGCTGTTTTTCTCTAGCTTTTGACCAATACATATATTTAATACAGTTAAAAACATAAACATTATATCATTATAATATTACATACAACATTAGTCGTGCTGCGCGAGAACAGGCCTTTAAAAAACCAGCAAGCTATGCGGCAACCATATACATTTATATACGAAAAAACGCATGAGTAAAAGAAGTATAATAGATAATATACACAATACACTGCTTGCTCGAGTTGCGCGTGAACAGTTGTCTGATTAAAACAGTTCAGCGTTGCTCACTGTGTGGCGTGTTGTTATTGAAAAGGGTATATTATATATGTTTCCTGAGCCAAAACCGGACATAACTACATAATATTATAAGTAGGGAAACCTGTTTTCTGGTACTGTACGACCATCCCAACAGACATGGGAAATTGAGCCATGTTTGCTGGGTTATTGCTGGCCATTGCTGCTGTGTCAATAAATAAATGGATGAATGAATAAATGAATGAATAAAAGAATAAAAGAATGCAATAATGAGTAAATGAATGAATTGGGTCTTATCCCTTTAAGCCCTCACGATGCATTAAAGCACCATTTTACATCCCTGAGAACATACTTATTTTCCCCACAACTATGGGTTTCAGAACGAAAATTTCCGCGAAATTGGTTTACCAATACATGGTAATTTTCATTTTTTTTAAACCACATCAAATCATCTCCATCCACTACAAGTCGAGAATTGCTACAGCAATTCGCGGCTTGTAGTGGATGAAGATGACTATGGTAAGTTCAGGCTTGAAAGGGTTAAGGGCCACCTATGTTCACATATAGTCATTGCTGGCCATTGCTGCTGCGAAAAAGCTGTTAATATCTCTACACTGCTGTTGTATCTTTTTCCTGTCTGGCTGTGTTCTCCAGGGCTGGACTGTCACTGTCACACCAGGACAAGCCACCACATCTGCTGAGAGCCGTTCTCAATGTTGTCACCCGTCTTCAGACTCCCGTCTCAGGATTAACATTTTGTGTGCTACAAGCCTGATCTTAACTCCTGCCCTGCTAATATATACTGATTCAAGCATGTCTTAGATCTCTAAGGGCGGGGGTATAGGGTAGTGGTTAGCACCGCTGCCTTCCACGCCAGAGTTCGGCGTTCGTTTCCCTGTCTAGGCGGTTTGAAAGAAACAAAAAATGTTTCTGCCCCATACACGTGTGAAAGTCAGTATTGTGGGGAGCCTCCGTGACCGAGAGGTAGCGTGCTCGACCTCAGACCTCCAGGGCTCGAATTTCGAATCCTGTGTATGGAGGACAGTGTCATCTCAATCATCTCACCATCCTCAGGAGGTTCACATGGCCCAGTTTAGCCTATATGTGCACAAAGGTGGCCTAAAGCCCGACTCATTTCATTTAGATCTCTATATTTGATGAAAACTGTTTTCGTTAGATACTTAGTTAATCCAATAATTTAATATTGAAAATGTGTATTTTTCTTAAATATATATATATGTTTCGTCATTTGAAGCTGGACATTGCGTTAGCAATTCCAGCTTCAAATAAATGAAAAAAAGAAGCAAACAATGCAGCAGGACAAGGGTTGACTGTTGTCCTGCTGAATCGTTTGCTTCTAATCTTCACTCATTTAAGGCCGAAAAAAATGAAGAAATTCCCAGCCTCAATGAAACATGTGTGTTTTTAATAACAAACAGACTTTCCGAAATTAAATGATTTCATTAACGCATTATCATGAACTAATTACAGTGGTATTTTATTTGATTCGACACTTAAGTACGTGTAGGCCTATATATCGTAGGCCTACCAGATGGCCAGGGCGGGACCCTGGCGCAGTCGTTAAAGCTGCCTGCTTGGAAAGTCGGAGATCGCGGGTTCGAACCCCATTCTGGCCTTCAAGTTTCATAAAAACAAAATGTTTCTCACTCGTAAAGATTCACTATTGTGGGGAGCGACCGAGAGTTAGCGTGCTCGGCCTCAGACCGCCATGGCTTGGATTTCGAATTATGTGTCTAGATGGCAGTGTCATCTTATTCACCTCACCATCCTCAGGAGGTTCTCCTGGCCCAGTTTGGCTTACATGTGCACAAAGGTGGCCTAAAGAACCCATTCATTTCTTTTCATTTCATATATAAATACAGGTAAATATGGTGAATGGCGTGTGCCATCTGAAGAATCTCAGACACGTGGGTGTAAACTGATCAGAGCATCCGGTAAGCTTATTAGCTTGTTAGAATTTAGAATCAGGCGAGAAGAGTCATCAAACATGTCAGATTTATACGTCATGTCAGTCTCAAGAGACGAGGCATGTATTCTAGAAAGTATCACCAACGCAGCAAAAACGGCTACGTGTCCCAGCAAACAAGACACGTTGACTCAATGCTGGGTTAATGTTGGGCCAACGTCGTAGACGGTGGGCCAACATTGACCCAGCATTGGGTAACCTCCTCATGTTTGTTGGGACAGCGGTGTACCAGTGACGTGTATGGATCCTCCTTAGAGACAGGTATAATCCAGTTGTAGCCAGGATTGGAATCGTGGAGATGGCTGGTAAGTAGCTGTCATCTATTCCTGCATCTTATGTCTGGAGAACAGAGTCATCTGAGTACATTGTCTGGTCTGGTAATTTTTGCGTGTTTAGATTTTCGCTAAGGGGTTTTATCAAGTTAAAAACAATCCAAAAATCCGAGAAAAACTCGGACAGTGGGTGGGTAGGTCAAGCCCCAACTCGGATTGTTGTATGTGTGTCAAAAAAAAAAATGGATAGGGGCCGGGTGGGTGATGTCTGGCCTATCCGAGTTTTTCTCGGATTTTAGTATTTTTTTAATAGACAAACCCCTAAGTTGTGATATTGGGACGTTTCGTGAAGTCTAGAATTCGCATCTTCATCTATCCAGTTGTCTGCTACCGACCAGTGGTCTGACTGTCAGAGCTGATCAGGGGCAAGGTGAGAAATCGCGAATTATCAATTTCGATGAAAGTAGCGCTATCATAATAATAATTTTCGCGAGATTCTTCAATTCGCAAATTTGACCTCCTCGCGAAATTCTTGAAAATTAAGACCTCGTGAATATTACCAGATCTACAGTAATACCACCATCGGATCCTCTGAAGGTTCTCGTGGTTTGCACGTTCACGTGTCAAAAACACCATTCATCCATTAAATTCGTGGATAGCAATAAAAATCTATCCAGACTGTCATCAAAACTACTTTGAAAGTCATCTGAATTTAGCTTACAGAAATACTCGAGTGCTATATAATATTTGATAACCATATTGTTGTGATTATGGGATAATTATTCAACCATTTAACTAATCCATTCATTCATTCATTCATTCAATCATTCATTCATTCATTCATTCATTCATTCATTCATTCATTCATTCATTCATTCATTCATTCATTCATTCATTCATTCATTCATTCGTTCATTCTTTCATTCATTCACTCATTCATTCATTCATTTATTCATTTATTTATTCATTCATTCATTCATTCATTCATTCATTCATTTATTCGTTTCTTTTTTAATGCATTCATTCATTCTTTCATTCATTCATTCGATCATTCATTCATTCATTTATTCATTCATTTATACATTCATTCATTCATTAATTTATTAAGTAATTCATTCATTCATTCATACAATTAATTAATTAATTAAGTAATTCATTCATTCATTCATTCATTCATTCATTCATCCATTCATTCATTCATTCATTCATTCATTATTCATTCATTCATTCATTCATTCATTCATTCATTCATTCATTCATCCATGCATTCATTCATTCATTCATTTATTCATTCATTCATTCATTCATTCATTCATTCATTCATTCATTCATTCATTCATTCATTCATTCATTCATTCATTCATTCATTCATTCATTTATTCATTCATTCATTCATTCATTCATTCATTCATTCATTCATTCATTTATTCATTCATTCATTCATTTATTCATCCATGCATTCATTCATTTATTTTTTCATTTATTCATTAATTAATTAATTAATTAATTAATTCATTCATTCATTCATTCATTCATTCATTCATTCATTCATTCATTCATTCATTTATTCATTCATTCATTCATTCATCCATACATTTATTCATTCATTCATTCATTCATTCATTCATTCATTCATTCATTCATTCATTCATTCATTCATTCATTCATTCATTCATTCATTCATTCATACATTCATTCATTCAATTATTTATTTATTCATTCATTCATTCATTCATTCATTCATTCATTCATTCATTCATTCATTCATTCATTCATTCATTCATTCATTCATTCATTCATTCATTCATCCATTTATTCATTCATTCATTCATTCATTCATTCATTCATTCATTTATTTATGCATACATTCATTCATTCATTCATTCATTCATTAGCTCATTCATTTATTCCTTCATTCACTCAACTATTCAATCGTGTATTCACATAATTCAATCATCCATTCAACTGACCACCGTTTGCATACATACATCTCCAAGCTTCAGGTGCAGACGGCATTCGAAGTCTCAGTGAATCCTGTTGATTCAGTGACAATCCAATGCTACGATCTCCATCTAATCCCCTTTACAGCCTGGTTGATGGCCATCATTACCTCTAGGTACATGTAATTACAATTGCTCATTCGTCTGGCTTGGATCCTCAAGGTCTACACATTGATCTCACTGGCACTATATATACACCTTTTGGTGTTCACCTAAACCTAAACGTATATTTTCCCTTTGGATATGAAAAGGCACATCTGCCACTTTGCAAAGTGGCAGGTTAATTTACCTAAATTTATACAACTTCGCCCGCGCATCAGGGGATCGTCTGTCACCCCATGTGAAATGTGTTTCGCATAGTCCCATGCACTCCTTTATTTTAAAGTTATCATACTTTGTTCCCATCTTAGTGATACATACTAAGAATAATTGAATATACAAATAATGAATTGATGAATGAATGAATGAATGAATGAATGAATAAATGAATAAATGAATGAATGAATATATGAATGAATGAATGAATGAATGAATGAATGAATGAATGAATGAATGAATAAATGAATAAATGAATGAATATATGAATGAATGAATGAATGAATGAATGAATGAATGAATGAATGAATGAATGAATGAATGAATAAATAAATGAATGAATGAATGAATGAATGAATGAATGAATGAATGAATGAATGAATGAATGAATGAATGAAACAATGAACGAATTTAAAATAATAGATTGAATGAATGAATAATGAACAAATAAATAAAACAATGAATAAAACAATGAATGGATGCAAAAATAAATGATTGAATGAATGAATAAATAGATGATTGAAAGAATGTTTTAATAAATGAATGAATGACTGTATGAATGAATGTGATGAATGAATAATGGATGACTGAATGAATGAATGAATGAATAAATGAATGAATGAATGAATGAATGAAGAGATGAATGATTTTTTTAATTGATTTAAGGTAGAATGAGAGTGAGAAGAACACCTGTGTGTTGAGAGCGTTAGTATATTGGCTGTAGCGTATTGGTGGAATCCGATCACGTGTTTCAAGGTCAGACAAACCTCCCGGGTCAGCAGAAGAAGGTGAATTATATGGAGTGGATGGAATGAGATTCAAGTCAAGTCAGGATCTGATCAGGCATTCACCATTATCTGACTGTGAGGTCTGGGCCTGGTGTAGTTAAGTGCTGTCGTCTGTCACGCCGAAGCTCGCGAGTTCACCCCCTATTATCTAGTGAGGGAACCCATAATTTAAGTCATTTAAATTTTCGACCCCTTGAAATTGTGTGTCGCTACCGCGACCCACAACCTCAAGTGGGCGAAAATTACTCATAATTGTTTAATTTTGGACCAAATGTTTGAAAATCGTGAAGTTTGAACACTCATTTCGTTCCCAATAACTGTGATTTGCTCGGCTTGTAAAACGAAATACAAACGATTAATCGTAGCTAGAGCTTGAAGGGTTAATAGTCCAGTAAAATTATGACTTTTCATTGGAAAAAAAGGGGAGAGATGAAATTTTGGCGTTTGCATATTGAACCACACCTGAGAAACATACTAACAGTCCCCTAAATTTCATCTTGTGCGTTTGCCGATAGCGGGCAAAATCCAAAATGACCGCTATTGCAAAGTAACGAGCCATAACTTTGCTCCCAACAGGTGTCTACATGTAGGTTCCTCACACCCACAAAACTATAAAAGATAGAGTATGAATGAATGCCGATAGATCCAGATGGAAACTGTTCAGAGCACTGAATGCAGTATTGTGAGAAGTCTCTGCGTCCGAGAGGCAGCGTGCTCGGTCTTAGACCGCCAATGCCAAATTTAAAATCATTTGACCTCTGGTTTATCTCGCCATCATCAGGAGGTTCTCCTAGCCCAGTTTAGCTTGAATGTGCACAAAGGGGGCATAGGTTAACAGGCGTGAGAACAAATGAAATTGTTAATTATTGAGAAAGAAATGACGAAGAAGGATAAGATGATTTTGCCACATGGCTGTGTAAATGCTGCAATTCGCCAGTAGTAAACTTCGAGGCATCAGTCACTATTAACCAAAAAGATGAAATACTTTTTTTACAATAGTTCTCAATGTGATAATATACTAAATGTTATATGGATCACTGTATTCAATTTGAGATAAGACATATATTTTCTGTATTCCTGTGGATTCCTACAAGCGTGGTCAATTGGCATGTTTCACATCTGCTGACGCTATTTATCAACTTGAAGGACGCGTGGGACATTCTCAGAGCTTAGCAATTGGACTCCTAATCTCTAATCGGAGCAAGCATTCACAGACAGAGTTATGGATTTGAGCTGTAATAAATAACGCCCTCTGTCGAACCCGCAAGGTTAACGATTACGCATGCGTAATACGCAAGATTCAGATAAGAGAGCCTCATTTGGAGGACGGCACGTATCCCAGCAAATATGACACGTGTGGCCAACGTTGGCTTACTGTTGAGCCAGCGTCGTAGACGGTGGCCCAACAATAAGCCAACGTTGGGTTTCAACGTCTCATGTTTGCTGGCTTGTGGGTGAATTTTTATTTGTCCGTTTGTCAACTGTCAACAGGCACTAAGCGCCGACGGGTGCCGATTTCACATCTGAATAAATCGGTCAGTTATCAACAGGCTCTTATCACTGTTTATAAAACATTGGTACATTCTCACAGCAAAGATCTGGGGAGCTATTTAGAAGACCTCTTATCTAAAACTTAGATCTTGCTAGGTGCTGCATAGTGTTCCTACCATCAGGATTGAGGCAGGATTGAGGCAGTTGCGCAATTCCATTATAATGCAAATCACGCAAAAGAAAAAAAACATTCCCAGTGCTGGGACCGTATTCTCGTACAAATCACGATGTATCGAGATCGACCAATCCGAATCCACCACTAAAATATAATTTATAAAGTGTTAGGCGATTTTATGAAATGTTGAAATCGTTTTTAGTTGTTCGAGCTATCTTTGCTGAACACCTTGCATTGTATCTCAGCATATACTCAAACCTGAATATTTTGTTCAGTATATTTACTGAAAAGGAGCTGGTGCAGTAACCTAATCAACTGAAAAGAAAATAATTATTTTAGAATTATTTCGTCATTAATGAACTTAATAACCTTTAATTTTGGAACTATCAGTTTAGACAATATTTTGATTTGGTACAAAGAGTGTTGCATATTATATATAAGGATATGATATGTATCGATATGTAAACGAATCATGTCGGCAAGATTTTGAAATCAGCATCTGCCCGTGGTTGGTTCGCCGTCTTGTGTCTTCTTACATGTATGTCGGTGGCGATCTACTAACTGCAGAAGTCCATGCAGTTTGCTTATACAAAACATGGAGACCAAATGTTTCATAAAAACCATGGAGACCAAAACGTCAGAATCTGACATCCGCAGACGTCAGATTTTGACATTTAAAGTCGCTCCATGCGCTGTATATGAAAGAGATGTATGTGAGAAACTGAAACTGTCCGTCCTGGATGTATGTCAAAATGTTTCTTCCCTGCTCACTCGTAAAGATTCAATATTGTGGGGAGCCTCTGTGATGGAAAGGTAACGTGCTCGCTCTCAGACGGACAGGGCTCAAATTTCAAGTCCTGCGTCTGGAGGGCAGTGTCATCTTACCATCCTCAGGAGGTTCTCCTGACCGTGTTAAGCCTGTATGTGCATAAAAGGTTACCTGAAACCCCATTCATTTCATTTTGCTTCCTAGATGTATACGAATGAGCTTTTCAGAGACTTAGCTCTATAAACTTGTTTGAAACCATTTTGCTCCAGCAACACAAGTGTCAACCCTTAAAACGTTGAAATATAAATCATACATATACATATATATAAATGATGAGACAAAAAGTTATTTTTTCAATTTGAAATCATCATAAATGTCTAAGTTAGCTCTTTCTGCTTCATTTAAATACCTATGTTATGGGTCTACGAACTTTATAAATACTTTATTCTTTCAGCGCAGGGATCGACTATAGAATCTTATTGTCCATTGACGTCAGATTCTGATGTTTTAAGTCGATCCCGCGCTGAAAGCGTTGATACACCATGTCTGCTGGGGATGCGTTTCAAGGGTGCTAACACAGTCACCAAGGAAGGAACCATAGTTAGAAAAGAAGTCCACTGAGAAACTGCGAGTCAGACAATTCAATGAGATCTGCCAGAAGATCAAAACGAGGCTGTGCCGGCCACTGCAAAGCGAGGCTCAGCACGCGGCATGCTGGCGAGGTAATGCTCACTCAATGCTGCCTCAATGCTGGCCCATCGTCTGCGACGCTGGCCCAGCATTGCGCCAATTTTGGGCGAGTGTAGTGTATTTGCTATGTGGGCATTCAGGATTGTTCAGGATGCGGTCATTCATCCACAGGCGTCGTTGCCATGGGGATAATGTCCGGGGCGACAGTATGGCACGTTCCTGTTGTGAGATCACATGGCGTTTTTATTCCGCACACTTAAGGAGATGCTTTAACAATGCGAAGGGCCGTAATTTCTGGAGAAAGAGGAACCGCTCACTGCATTTTATTAGGGACGCCATATTTGTCTGTTTTCCTACAATTAACCCTTATAACGCTAAAATATTTTTGAATAAACCAGGAAACCAAATATTTTTCTCAATTTGAGATCATCATGAGTGTCTTAGTTAGTTCTTTCCACTCCATTTGAATACCTATGTTATGGGTCAACGGCCATTATAAATATTTCGATTTTTTTAGTGCGGTGACCGTCTTTATATGTCAGAATCTGACTTCTGTAGACGTCAGATTCTAACGTATCAAGACGGTCCAATAGGGTTAACACGTCGTGGTAAAGGCACATTCTCTGCCTAAGGCGATAATCTTTCCAAGTACGGAGTGAGTGATCTTATTTTTTTATTTTGATGTTAAATGATTGTGTGTGTACACCATCTTCATAGATTGTTTTATTTATGTTCTTGTAATGTGTATTGTGGTTATTTAGACCACAGACTAATTGACCAATCACTGGCAGAAAAACTTCGCCAACCCAAGGTCATTAACAATCTATTCTCCCCACAATCATGTTGCTCTGTTTATGACAGGTAGGGTGATGTATGGCCTCGTGGAACAGACATATATATACAGAGTGGAAATATATAATTACATAAGATGTCAAAATAGTACATTGATTTACATAATTTCATGATTATAGTTGTCAGCATGTTGCAATTTATCCAATATGCTATCTAAACTTGTATTGCCATGTTTTCAATTTCATTCAAATTCGCAACCCATTAGTTTTATTCTCACACACAATTATAATATTGGTACATTGTTAATTATTTTTTGTTTGGTTCACATTATGCTAATCAATAAATAATATTGAATAATTGATATCAATCAAGCATCATGATATTTTTACCTCACCTTAACCCTTTTCCTGCTAATCACGACTATTGTTTTATCAGTCCACCAAATCTATGTTGAATGGAAATGAATTGTGTGTCTAAGCGTAAAGATTTGCGTGCTCAAATTAAACAAATATGGATTAATTTTCAGCCACTTGAAGTTGTGGTTCGCGGTAGCGATACACAACTTCAAGTGAGTGAAAATTTAAATAAATTAACTTACCACGTTAAAGGTTGAGCTGACATTGCCACCTTAACATTAATTGAAACACGTCTATTGGACTTGTGTTTCAATATATCAATTTGTATATTTAATCTGTTAAGCATGTACATGCAATATCGCTGCAATGCGTCTCCCACAATGAAAATAGTAGCGGTAGTTTAGTTGTTGTTTTGTCGTTGTCAACAATCCAATAAAAGTCAGGAAATTACTTCTGCACCTGGCAACACCCCAGGAAGCCATAGGAAGACACCAATCATCAGCTCGTTCTCCTGGCTAACTATCCATGAACAGTGTGTTATAAAATGGTGGCAAGTTCATTCTGTGACGTTTTGATCCTTAGCGACATCATTCTGCTGTTTGTAGATTTGTAATAACCCTAATTATGACTGGGTAATAATACCACTCCCAAATATATATATTCTTCTTTTTCTTCTTCTTCTTCTTCTTCTTCTTTTTCTTCTTCTTCTTCTTCTTCTTCTTCTTCTTCTTCTTCTTCTTTTTCTTCTTCTTCTTCTTCATGGCAGCTCCTCACCACCCCCAACGCATACATCTAAGAACGACACACACACACGCACACCCAGCTGGGAAAGCCGTCAAACAGTAAATCACTCAGATTGTATCCCGTCTGATTTAGGGAGCCAAGGGATATCAGCCCCACAAGCTCATCCAATGTTCATTTAATGTTGGGCCAGAGTCGCAGATTAAACTAACATTGGGAGAACGTCTCGTGTTTGGCCAGGGAATATCAGCTCTTGGGGAGTGTTATGCCTAAATAATAGTGACGTAGTTTATGCTGGAAACTACAGACAATCATCCAATGGTTATATAATGTTGGGCCAGCGCGCAGACTGTGGGCCTTGTGCCTGTTGGGATGTGCTGTAAGGCAGCGCTACTTGTTGAAATTCAAGCAATGCTTCTAAGCTTAGTTGGGAAAATACCATAACTAACTCCATTTAGTCATACAATTAAGCATTAATTAGGCTTCGGGTAGTACTTCAGAATAAGGCATCTATAAACCGCTCATAATTATGTAAAAAAACATGATTTGTTTTGCATGTAAAGGCCAGGTTGATTTTTTTCAGATTTATTTTTGTGACATAATCTAAAACTATATGAACCAAATTTGTCCAGCAAAATTGTTTTTTAAGATAATGTTTGCACAAAATGGAGAAATGGACAACTAACCATTTGTCAACTTCTTGCGTAGGCCTAATTGCACCGATTTTTATGTGTTATTCAGTGCGGGGATCGAATTTAGACTTTAGAATTTAACGGCAGTTCCCGGGCTGAAAGGGTTAATCCACTAGACCCAGCAAACAAGACATTGAATCAATAATTTTTTAATGTTGACCCAGCGTCGTAGACGGTGGGCCAGCATTAAAACAACATTGGTTCAACGTCGTGTGTCTGCTGGAGAAGAGCATTGACATAATTTAGTCAGTAAACATGTACAGAAAGCCGCCATAACTCTCAGTGTCAGAGTTCTGTAATACCCAGAGATCTGTAACTATAGGACTGATGTCTCTCTCTGAGTGTTAGTGTTCTGTAATACCCAGAGATCTTTAACTCTAAAATTAATGTTTCCATCTGAGTGTCAGTGTTATGTAAAACCCAGAGATATGTAACTCTAAGACTAATGTCTCCCTCTGAGTGTCAGTGTTCTGTAATACCCAGAGATCTGTAACTATAAGACTAATGTCTCCCTCTGAGTGTCAGTGTTATGTAAAACCCAGAGATCTGTAACTATAGGACTGATGTCTCTCTCTGAGTGTCAGTGTTCTGTAATACTCAGATATCTGTAGCTATAGGACTATTGTCTCCCTCTAAGTGTCAGTGTTCTGTTAAAAACAGAGATCTGTAACTATAAGACTAATGTCTCCCTCTGAGTGCCAGTGTTCTGTAATACCCAGAGATATGTAACTCTAAGACTAATGTCTCCCTCTGAGTGTCAGTGTTATGTAAAACCCAGAGATATGTAACTCTAGGACTAATGTCTCCCTCTGAGTGTCAGTGTTATGTAAAACCCAGAGATATGTAACTCTAAGACTAATGTCTCCCTCTGAGTGTCAGTGTTCTGTAATACCCAGAGATCTGTAACTATAGGACTGATGTCTCTCTCTGAGTGTCAGTGTTCTGTAATACCCAGAGATCTGTAACTCTAAGACTAATGTATCCCTCTGAGTGTCAGTGTTACGTAAAACCCAGAGATCTGTAACTCTAAGACTAATGTCTCCCTCTGAGTGTCAGTGTTCTGTAATACCCAGAGATATGTAACGATAGGACTAATGTCTCCCTCTTATTGTCAGAGTTCTGTAATACCCAGAGATCTGTAACTATAGGACTGATGTCTCCCTCTGAGTGTCAGTGTTCTGTAATACTCAGATATCTGTAACTATAGGACTATTGTATCCCTCTAAGTGTCAGTGTTCTGTTAAAAACAGAGATCTGTAACTATATGACTTATGTCTCCCTCTGAGTGTCAGTGTTCTGTAATACCCAGAGATATGAAACTATAGGACTAATGTCTCCCTCTGAGTGTCAGTGTTCTGTAATACCCAGAGATCTGTAACTATAGGACTGATGTCTCCCTCTGAGTGTCAGTGTTCTGTAACACCCAGAGATCTGTAACTACCGCCCTGTCCTAGATGTATATACACTGGCTGGGTGGGTCTATTTCTCAGTTGTTGTCGGCCTATCATTCACAATGACATTTATTTGCATTTGGAGACTTAAGAGGAACATAAAATATGACATGATTCACGCTCCACACTGTGCTCGTGCGTGTTTTCATTAAGAAGAATATTTCGATATCAGCATATATTACAGTTGATTTCCGTTGAATAACAATCAATGACAGAAAATACAAATAAATAAGGTGTGTGCCTCAAGATCCACGCCTTATTCATTGAACGAGTGCTGTATTTTCTCACCACACTCAAATGGGTAACGACTGCACCCTCTCCAACGAGGATTGTAGAATTACATTTCTGTGGCGAAATCAGAGAGGGCAGTGATTTGGTATTTTTTCTGGGAATGCAATAATCTGGGGGTAAGCACGTGATTTCCCCTGTGGCTGTCATCTGATGGGAAAGCCATGTCTATCTGAACGCTACCTAGAGGTCAGTTCATGTACCAGCAATCTGTGAGGGTCTGCTGGGGGTCATCACGTGACTGGAACAATATATCCTGGGAAACCAGTCATACGTGAGACAGGAAATTCATTTTCAGCTGGTGACACTGATAGGTGAGAAGCAAAACGTAATTTGGACAAGGTGTCGAAGACGATGAGCCATCACTAAAAAAACTTTGAGGAGCAGATAATAAGATCGCCTTTTCCCTAGACAGCACCAGGCATTCCCTCAATGCTGGTTTGATGTTGGACCAGGGTCGTAGATAGTGGGCCTGCATTAAATCAGTATTCGGACAACGGCTTCGCTCGATCTTCACCTAAATCAGTCAACTGCCAACTGCAAAGTATCTAAATCCACGAATAATGAGGTCAAATTGCTGCTGGGGATTACCATTGGGCCGCGCCATGTCACCCACAAAGAAGTCTAGTCACTGTTTTACTTTTGTTCTGTATTTTTACTGTAGAGTGTGAGCTTATGGAGTCCGAAATGACCATTATAATATTTGCCTAATGGTAATTTATTGGCCGGCCTTGTGACCCTGAACATAGCTATGGTGTTCTGTTTTACCAACAGTCTGAGTTTGTTCAGATACATCCAGGAAGGAGAGTCGCAGTTCCTCACGATCCCCCAGATATACACCTAGGACGGACAATTATTGATTCTTGATTATATATCAAAGACATCTCAAAACGTCTTTACATTTTCTCTTAATACACTCTCACCCAAAGGGATTGAGATCTCCTGTTGAAATGGCACAGTCCTAGACACAATGACCAGAGCTGTTCTATTTCAACAGCGGGGGTGGGGGGGGGGGGGGTCTGATGCGTCGGTACTCAAACCCGGCTATTACTACAATGACCAGGGCTCTTCTATTTCAACAGTGTGGGGGGGGGGTATGTCCCATGCTCACACCCAGCTATTACTAACTACAATGACAAATGCTGTTCCATTTCCATTTATTCCCATGCCCCTGTGCTCAAACTCAACTATTTCATTTCATGTTTATTCACTTTGTAATGTGAATTACGTTCGTACTCTCGATGTTCCATATCTACATTACGATTTAACCCTTGCAACGCTGAAATATTTGTGAATAAACCATGGGGTTTTATTTAACTTGGCTTCATTATAAATGTCTTGGTTGACTCTCTTCCGCCTCATTTGAATACCTTCAAATGTTATGTTATATTTACTAACATGTATAAACACAAAAATGAATTTAGATGTTTATGTAAATACATATTAACACTGTGAGGCCTCTTCGCTCGACAGTACATTTTTTGGTATATATATTATACATGAACTAATATTTCAGATTATGTTTTATTCAACCAACGTTAAAACAAGCTATATTAAACAAGAAACAACTGCGGGTGAACAGTGTTATGTGTGGATAAGAACTATGAGAACTAATTAGATTGAGAAAAATCACTAACTATCTTGGGTTTTGATATGCAGAATACGTCACTGATGCTAACCTCGACCCTATTATGACGTGAATGTATTTAATGTTTCCAATTCTTGACTAAAATTGAGTGACATTATACTATAATATTGTTAAAACATATGAACGCATGATATCTGATTTGGTAGAAATGCTGCACTAGTCGAGAGCCACAATAACTCTGATTGTAAGTGTTCTGCAAAACGCATGATATCAGATTTGGTGGATGAAATATCTTGAGAAATGCTGCACCAGAAAAGAGCCACCGTAACTATGATTGTCAGTGTTCTATAATACCCAGAGATCTGTAACTATAAGACTAATGTCTCCCTCTACGTCACATCCGGATACCGCCCTGTCCTGGATGTATTCACTGGATCTATTACTCGACAGCACCGCAGTGTCCCGAGAGCACACACAGCGAGGGATAGTAGAATGTAGAGATTTCTGGAGATAATCCTTGATTTAGTGCGGACCAGGCATCAGTCTTAATCCAGCTACAGCGCCCCCGGGTGGTAAAGGGGGGAACGTCAGCCGTTTTGTAACAAGGTGTCCTGAGGGATTGACTCCCGTCAAAACACGGGATGTTGACCCGATGATGATTTAATGTTGGCCCATCATCTACGAGGCTGGACCACCATTAAACCAGCATTGGGTCAACATCTTGTCTGACGTGATACTCCAGGGGGATCAGCAGAGCTTTATATTTACTACAATATACTGACTCTACTGTGAGGAACAACTGACAAGAAAAATAACAATTATCGCAGCAAACACAAGACCTTCACCCAATGTTGGCTTAATGTTGGGCCAGTGGCGGAGATGCTGCCCATCGTAAACTCAACATTGGGTGAACGTCTTGATGTAGATAAAATTTCTATTGAATAGAACTGCAAGGATTTTTGTGCAAATACAGGCTAAACTGGGCCGAAAGAGCTTCCTGAGAACGCTACCCTCGGTCACGGCTCCCTTACCATAATACTGAATATTTTCGGGTGACTGAAAAGTAACAGCCATTTCCTTGACACCAAAACACAGCGAGCTCAGCAGAGCAATCAGAATAACACCATGCAATTCGCAATATATAGATAGCTACATCTCAGCCAGTCTATTTTTTGGTAGAGAATGTCCTTCAAAATAAAATGAGTTAGTTTCATTAGCACGTGTTGATTAGGAAATGTGTTTTTATGTTTTCAATAATAGCACAGAGTCCCATCAAAACAGCTGTGGCTAAATATGTTCTGAGTAAAGAAGATCACGCTGATAGCATAAGGAATTAGTAAAAGACTTTTAAATTTTACACTTGGTCATTAAGCTACTGATTGTGGGGAATCATAATTAACAAAAAAGTCCCAATTAACAAAACAACATAATTGGAAAACTATAATATGATGACGGAGAGATGAAATTCGAAATGTTTACGAGTGAGTGGGGGAGAAATTTTTGATTCTTTGTAACATGAATGGCAGATCTCCGACTTCCCAGGCAGCCCTTAAGCACTACATCATGCAAGGTCCCGCCCTACAAGTTGTGATTTTCGTCTAATATGTAGCTTGAACTCATGAAAATACTGATTACATATTACCAATGGACACCAATTGTATATCATTATGTTTGGATTTAAATCTTGGGGACATTGTCCTTTGAATGCTCAATTAAATAACTTGATTCGAGGCGCGTAACTCTGAAACCACTATAATAAATAACTTAAATTTTCATCAGCAATCCTCAACTCTAAGTGCTTGGATGAAAAATATTTCTATGTGTTTAATTTGAAGCCAAATATTTTCAAATCTGTATGTTCAACATATTCTCCACCAATTAATTTCCTTTGCTTTCATTCACTGTGAGGTTATAACGCAATTCCCATTTGAAAGTGAATGAAAATAAACTGTTTTTTAATTAATACAAAAGTGTGCTATATCGTTCACAATGAGAATGATTTGATCGGCTTATAAAGCAGGGTAATAGCGCGTCATGAACACCATCTTCAACGTAATTCATAATATCATGGTGTAGTGTAGCTTTTAGAAACTTACAGTGAAGATAAGATATCACATTTACTCTGTGCTGGTGTTTTCCTTATGTTAGATGTATATCGATATCAGCGCATAGCACACTTGGTTTTCGTTGAATAACAATCAATGACAGAAATAAAAATGAATAAGGTGTGTGCCTGAAGTCCTACTTTATTCATTGAAGGAGTGCTGTGTGGCATTGATTTGGTTATTTTTTTGCGAAGGTGGGAATTTTGAGGTAGGCGCGTGATTTCCCCAGTGGCTGTCATCTGATGGGGAATCCATGTCTATCCCCCCCCCCCCCCACCTGGTCATCAGTCCATGTACTAGCAATCTGTGAAGCTCTTCAGTGACTGGAGCAGTGTATACCGGGAATCAGGTCATATGTGAGACAGGTAGTTCCTCTCCAGCTGGTGACACTGATGGGTGAAGAGCAGGTAAAAAGCTTGTCTTATCCAGAGACAATCACCCAATGCTGTTTTAATGCTGGGCCACCATCGTAGCCGATGAGCCGAAAATAAAACAGCATTGAGGAGCAGGTGAAAAGCTGGTCTTCTCCCCAGATTTGAAATCATCATACATGTCTTAGCTAGCTCTTTCTGCTTCATTTGAATACCTATGCTATGGTTCTACGGTCCATTATAAATATGTTTACCCTTTCAATGTAGGAATCGACTTTAGACGTCAGGTTATGCCTGACGTCTACAGAGCGTCATATTCTGATGTCTAATGTCAATCTCCGCGCTGTAAGGGTTAATGTTGGTTCAGAGTGGTGGATGGTGGACCAACATTAAATCAGCATTGGGCCAACGTCTTCGCTTGTTCTTCACCTTAATCAGCCAACTGCCAAATGTAAAGTCTCTAAATCCAGGAATAATGAGGCCAAATTGCTACAGGGAATTACAACTGGACCGCGTTATGTCAGTCACTACGAACGTCTACCCAGCAAATACGTGACACTAAACCAATGTTGGTTTAATGTTAGCCCATCGTGTTCGACTCTGGCCCAACATTAAACCAACATTAGTTCAGCGTCTGGTGTTTGCTGGGTAGTCACTGTTTTGGTTTGACCAAGGAACATAGACTCTGTATTTTTTTACTGAAGGGCTTAAAGGGACCCCTTGGGATAAGACATTTTCAATGTTGTCAATTTTGACAATATAATTTATATAAAGCTATATAGCCTATTGATCTTAACTGAAAATACGAAAAAGTCAAAAAACAATTTTAAAGCACCGAAAAAGCGTGAAATAGTTGTATTTCCAGGTCGTATATTGCCATGTAAACAAAACAAGTCAGCAATATTCAGCACTTTACATCACATATTCCCACGTATCAGACGGTAAGATCAGAGCATTCCTCCTAATTGGTGTCTTAAAGTCAGGACACGGGAGGACACACCTGCCGCACTGATTGTCTACCCAACGCTGGGCCGATGCCATCAGCATGTGGCCCAATGCTGTGAAAACATTCAATCGTCCTCCAGGTATACAAATATTTTGTTTGGGTTACTTCTGGTTTCATAGAAATGTTGATTAAAAATATTTGTAAAAATATAAAAATTCTGAAAAAAATAAAAACATGATCCGTGGGATACACTACTTCAGTACGGAATTAAAAACGAAAATTGATGTCATCCCAAGGGGCTGCTTTAAACTTATGGAGTCGAAAATGACCATTAAAATATTTGCCTAATGGAGCTTTATTGGCAGGCCTTGTGACCCAATAACGCTATGGTGTTCTCTTTTTATTTTGTTTAGATGTTTGTTATTATAAACAAAACTGCACATAGGTTTAATATGTTATCAGATACCACACGGGCCAGAATTATACATTTCCTCATAGTAAAATCAATTTTAAATATTCTCGTATTATAAATGGTATTAGAAGATATACGAATGATTTTGTTTATACAGGGCATAGATTTTCTGTGATTGCATGTGATTTCCTTTGTCATTGTTAATAAATATAATACACTGTTTTTATCAGTGATTGTCAGTACAATTGCAGTTTATAAACGAAATATTATTATTATTAAGCCTTAAAGCGCTGAAATATAAAAATACCAGCAGGGTTTGTCCAGAACCAGATGTTATTATAAATGTATCAGTTAGCTCTTTAGCTCTTTCATTTGAATACCTATGTTATGGGTCCACGGCCAATATAAATGTATTTTACTTTTTCAATTCGGGGATCGACTTTAGGTGTCAGAATCTTCAAGTCCATAGATGTAACAAACATCATTCTTCATTTAGGTCAGGTCAACATGGTTTCTGGCACAGCCAATACGAGGAAAAACAATTCTGCTATCCAGAATTAATAATAATTAACAAACATAAGTCGTGAGTGAGAGTATGAAATAAAACAGAGAAAGTGTGATTTTCGCACAGATGAACATTACAAAGCTTTTCACCTGCTCCTCAATGCTGTTTTAATTCCGGCTCATCGGCTACAATTACAAAGCTCATGGTCACATTTATTAGGAATAAATAGATGTGTATGCATGATGAGAAGTATCTGATGATTCAGTTATGTCACAAAACAATACCAGGCTGAAGATGGCAAGACAAATAAATCTTGTTTTACACCATTTAAATGCAAGCAATTGCTTTGGATACACTTTTGCATTGACACAATAAAAAGCGAGCACAGTCTGGCAATCAGTCCCCGCTACAACAGATAGATTTTATCTATTATCGCTCAGATAATATGTCATTGGGAAGGCAATAACATATTATGCCCCATTCTTCTCCCTGAAGGTAACAACATATGAATGTCTCCTGGCGATCCATTCTATTCTGAGTCCCCCATGAGAAAACTTCAATGGGGAAAACTGGGACAATTCTGGTCTAAATCAAATGTGTTGCACTGACTTTGCATCACAGTTGGACCGGCACATAACAATGGATTGCATACATGTTGTGGAAGAGATCTTACCTTGGGATAACATGATGAATCTACTTCCAAGTAACAAGTTCCGTCCTTTGCTCAATCATGTAAAAATGATGTGCAAGCATATCGGATTGTACTGTTGGGCTTTGAATCACTTTTGCAACAAACTATATTTAATCAGCTTGAATAAACACAAATCATCGTAAATTGGAACACATATGGATTAAAGCTTTATTTCAGTTGGGAATTGTATAAAATCAGGACGCTGTCCTTCACCCTACAATAATTCACATCTCAAGGTGAATAATAATAAAAGTTAACATCAACATTAGACTTCAGAATCTTACGACGTCTAGAGGCGGTCAGTGCACTGCAATAAAAAGCCAGGGTGGGGTTCGAACCGCGATCTCCGACTTTCCAAGCAGACAACTTTAACCACTGCACAAAGGCCCCCGCCTTCCGAGAAGTAATAAAATGTACAATAGTACAATGATATCACGGTGTATTTTCTGGCATTCAACAGTAGCTCATTTGGTTTGACTGCTGGCCATCCTTATGCTGGCCTGGCTTGTCCAATCCCATTTTGTCACAGGTAACTGCGACCTTGCACCATGTATGGTTGATTGTCAAAATTTAGTTTCTGCACAATCACGGAAATATCGCGACAGAAAGAAGCCCAAAGTCGGTACTATTCTTACTGAATGTCTTCAATAGCTCTTTATGGAGCACAGTACCACAGACCAAGTAACATAGATGGAGCTGTACACTCAGACGTGTTCACACTCTCTGTCCTCCATGCTGGTTCAACTTGTCCCTCTGAAATGTTCGCTTTCATTTTTAATTTGAAATTATTAACAAAATGTCCAGCTTTAACTAATTGAAAATATTTATGAAAGATTTGGATTTGTAAAATTGAATGATTCGACCACCTGGGCATGTTTATAGATTTCATTTTATTTAGTTTAAAACTGGTTTGAAAAAGCATAGCTCCAGCAGCACAAGCATTTTACACCATGTCTGCTGGGAATGTGTTTCAAGTGTCCTAACTCAGGCACCGAGAAAGAATCCAAGTTAGGAAAAAGGACCACTAAGAAACTGCCAGCCAGACAACTCAACGAGATCTACCAGAAAATCAAAACGAGGCTGTGCCGGCCACTTAAAATCGAGGCTCAGCACGCGGAATGCTGCCGAGGAGCCGCTCACTCAAAGCTGTCTCAATGCTGGCCCATCGTCTGCGACGCTGTCCCAGCATAGCACCAACATCGGGCGAGTGTGGCATGTTTGCTTTGTGAGCATTCAGGATTGTTCAGGATGCAGTCATTCATCCACAGGCGTCGTTGCCATGGAGATAATGTCCGAGGCGACAGTATGGCATGTTCCCGTTGTGAGATCAGATGTTTTTTTTTATTTCGCACACTTAAGGAGCTGCTTTCATAATGCGAAAGGCTGTAATTTCTGGAGAAAGAGGAATCGCTCACTGCATTTTATCAGGGAGACCATATTTGTCTGTATTACTTCACTCAACCCTTATAACGCTGAAACATGTTTGCATGAACCAAGAAACCAAAGGTTTTTTTTATATATTTTTTTTCATTTTAAAATCATCAACAATGTCTTAGTTAGCTCTGCCCAACTCATTTGAATACTTATTTTACAGGTCTCCGGCCAAAAGAAATGTTTTTTTTTTCTTTCAGTGCGGGGATCGTCTGCATACGTCAGTATCAGACTCTGACTTATAAAGACGGTCCCCTTGCTGAAAAGGACAACCCGACGTGGAAAAGGGACTTATTCTGTCTAATGCAATAATCACATCCAGTGAGGAGTGGGTGAACCTTATTTTCTATTAGGTTTACATGATAAATAATTGTGTGAGTACACCGTCTTCATAACTGTTTTATTTATGTACTTATGTGCATCGTTGATATTTAGAACATAGACTAATGACCAATAATTATTACTCGCAGAAGGACTTCGCCAATCCAAGGTCTTTAACAATCTATTCTCACCACAAGCATGTCGCTCTGTTCATGACAGGTAGGGTGATGTATGGCCTCGGCAATATATATATATAATAGAGTAAATCTATATAGTTATATAAGATGTGAAAATAATACATTGGTTCACCTAATTTTATGATTATATTTGTCAGCATGTTGTAAATTACTGAATAGAATATGTAAATCAAAGCATCATTATTATATTAATTTGCTGATGGAATTGCGACCTTTAAATTAATTCAAACATGCTTAATTTTAAAACTGAAGTGGACTTGTTTCAATACATGCATTCGTACATTTAATAATGTACATGCAATATCTCTGCACAATGAAAATAGGAATACACAGGATTTTGTTACAGACAGGCCTGGGAGATCCGTCCTCCGATGTTCCGTCTTCTTCTACATCCGTCTTGGTTTTGACGGGAACGGATCTGCCCAGTGTATTTTTGCTTCTATGTTCCGTCATTCCGATGTCCGCCTCCGTCATCAAATTTCGGGGACGAAAGGGTTTAATCCCGTTGTTCTGTCACGTTGTCCGCCTCCGTCATCAAATTTCGGTGACGAAACGGTTAAATCAAGCATGACTTCAGAGTCTCATTGTTTTGTCACCAGATGACGGTCAGTCACGCTAATTGTGTGAACGCCACTTAGTGATTGTGGCATTGCTTATGTCCTTTTTAAAACATTTCCCCAACGCTGGCTAAATGCACCTAACGTGTAAGGGATTAGTGGGGGGCTAATTAGCAAATAAAACCCGGCAAACACATGTTCACGATGTCAACATTGGTTTAATGCTGGGCCACTGCCTTTGACACCGTACCCCAACAAAGGAGGAACCGCTGGTTCTACATAACACTTCTTGACGGCAGCAATATGATACAGCCCAGCAAACACGAGACGTTCACCCAATGTTGGGTCAGTGTCTGAGACTAAGGGTTCACATTGTACCAACATTGGCTGAATGTTTCCTTGGTCAAAGCCAACGTCTCGCACATTGAAACAATGTTCAGTCATAGGCCTACTTGACACAATGTTTAATTTCGTGTGTATATAGCCGCTAGATAAGCTCATAAAGATTAATTAATTTGACCTTCAATATGTCTGGTGTTGATATCAGTACTGAAATGTTTGATTTTGTTAATTACATCTATAGGTATCTAACAATTTCTGTGAACAGATCGTAATTATTCATGCCGTCATCTTCATCATGTTCGATTTTGTTAATTAAATCTATAGGTATCTAACAATTTCTGTGAACAGATCGTAATTATTCATGCCGTCATCAATTTCATAGATTAGGCCTATACTTTAAGCCGTGAACACCTTGTGTTTCGGCTAGCAGGAAGTGTCAACACCTATTTGAGCGTTGAACAGTTTACCATTGTGAAAAGAACAGTATGTAAAGCCCTACAATAACAGGAAGACAATAGTCGCACGTCCGGCAACTTATGGTAGTCATTCAGTTTCACGATGGCTTCGAATCCATGCAAACGACGACGCACTGACCTCAATGGAGATAAAAAACGAGAAATTTGTGCTTACAAAGACGCTCATCCTAAAGCTACGTGCTCTGATATTGCCGATAATTTTGCCAAAGAGTGGGACGTGACAGTGGGTCGCACAACAGTTGGTGATATTTTACGCAGCAAAGAAAAGTGGATGTCATGAGAACTCTGGTAGAGCAGCAAAATATGGCAAGCTTGAAGAAGCACTTATGTTGTGGTTTAATGACATTCGCTCACGTGGAGCACCAGTGAAAGATGCAATGCTAGTGCTGTGGATAAAGCACAATTTTTCGGCGAGCAGATGGATATTACAGATTTCAGCTATCCACGTGGTTGGCTTGCCAGATTCATGACCAGACATGGTCCACCTTTCGTGCACTAGACACTACCTTCACCATATCTAAAAAACAGACATGTGTCACCGACTTTTTCCAAAAATAAAGTCAGAATGTACAAATAATATTTAAAAAAAATCATGTAATTATATATTTGAAATAATAAAATCATACAATTATATATTTGAAATAATAAAATTATATTTGTATCATATTTATGTTGTTATTTTGTTCGCACAACCAATACATGTACTAATATAATAACATTACAGTATGAATCAGATATATATATCCTCGGTTCTAACACAGCTTGGAGGGGGGTGGGGGAGGTGCTCCGAAACTCTGCCATATTCAAAGTTCCGTCATATTTCTTGGGAACAGATGATGACGGAACATCGAGGTCTCTCTGTATTTTCTTGTTATTGTGCCGTTTACAACAATCCTATAATGGTCAGGAAATTACTTCTATGTCAGGCATCACCTAAGGAGGCCATATTAACCACCAATCATCAGCTCGTTTTCCTGGCTAACTGTATCCAGGAATTAATGAAAATTGAGTTAATGAGTTACCCTATTAGAAGGAAAGTGCATTGTCGCGCCTTTGAGCTCGGATCACTGATTTAGGCGCAATAGATTTAAATTATTACTGTCTCAACTCCTTTACATGCACCTAGGACGGATATTCTCTGTCGGTTCACATACACCCCTCCCCCTCCCATACCCAGCTGAGAAAGCCGTCAAACAGTAAATCAGTCAGATTGTATCCCGTCTGATTTAGGGCGCCAAGGGATATCAGCTCCAGAAACTGATACAATACTCGTTTAATGCTGGGCCAGCGTCGCAGACGATGGCCCAACATTAAACTAACATTGGGAGAACGTCTCGTGTTTGGCCAGAGAATATCAGCTCTTGGGGAGTGTTATGCCTAAATAATAGTGACGTAGTTTATGCTGGAAACTACAGACAATCATCCAATAGTGATATAATGCTGGAACAGCGTCGCAGACTGTGGGCATTGTGCCTGTTGTAATGTGCTGTAAGGCAGCGCTACTTGTTGAAATTCAAGCAACGCTTCTAAGTGTAGTTGGGAAAATACCCCAACTAACTCCATTTAGTCATACAATTAGGCATTAATCAGGCTTCGGGTAGACTTCAGAATAAGGCGTTTCTCATCTATAAACCGCTCATAATTATGTAAAATAACATGATTTGTTTTGCATGTAAAGGCCAGGCTGAATTTTTTCAGATTTATTTTTGTGACATAATCTAAAATTATGTGAACCCAATTTGTCCAGCAAAATTGCTTTTTAAGATAATGTTTGCACAAAATGGAGAAATGGACAACTGACCATTTGTCAACTTCTTGCCTAGGCCTAATTGCACCGATTTGTATGTGTTATTCTTACAATGCAGGGATCGAATTTAGGCTTCAGAATTTGATGTCGGTTCCCGCGCTAAAAGGGTCAATCCGCGAGACCCAGCAAACACGAGACATTGAATCAATGTTTCTAAAATGTTGACCCAGCGTCGTAGATGGTGGGCCAGCATTAAAACAACATTGGTTCAACGTCGTGTGTCTGCTGGAGAATAGCATTGACATAATTTAGTCTGTAAACATGCACAGAAAGCCGCCATAACTCTGTTTGTCGGTGTAATACCCAGAGATCTGTAACTCTAAGACTAATGTCTCCCTCAGGGTGTCAGTGCTCTGTAATACCCAGAGATATGTAACTCTAAAACTAATGTCGCTCTCTGATTGTCAGTGTTATTTAATACCCAGAGATCTGTAACTAAAAGACTAATGTCTCACTCCGAGTATCAGTGTTCTGTAATACCCATATATATGTAACTATAAGACTGATGTCTCCCTCTTAGTGTCAGTGTTCTGTAACACCCAAAGACCTGTAACTATTGGACTAATGTCTCCCTCTGAGTATCAGTGTTTTGTAATACCCAGAGATCTGTAACTATAGGACTAATATCTCTCTCTGAGTGTCAGTGTTCTGTAATACCCAGAACTCTGTAACTATAGGACTTATGTCTCCCTCTGAGAGTCAGTGTTCTGTTAAAACCAGAGATCTGTAACTATAGGACTAATGTCTCCCTCTGAGTGTCAGTGTTCTTAAATACCCAGAGATCTGTAACTATAGGACTAATGTCTCCCTCTGAGTGTCAGTGTTATGTAATACCCAGAACTCTGTAACTATAGGACTAATGTCTCCCTCTGAGTGTCAGTGTTCTGTAACATCCAGAGATTTGTAACTTTAAGGCTAATCTTGCTACCGCCCTGTCCCATATGTATACACTGGCTAGGTTGATATATTTCTCGGGTGCTGTCGGCCTATCGTTCACAATGACATTTATTTGCATTTGGAGACTTATAAAAATGAATCGGGCTTTAGGCCACCTTTGTGCACATATAGGCTAAACTGGGCCAGGAGAACCTCCTGAGGATGGTGAGATGATTGAGATGACACTGTCCTCCAGACACAGGATTCGAAATTCGAGCCCTGGCGGTCTGAGGCCGAGCACGCTACCTCTCGGTCACGGAGGCTCCCCACAATACTAACTTTCACACGTGGATGGGGAAGAAACAATTTTGTTTCTTTCAAACCGCCGAGACCGGGAACCGAACCCCGGACTCTGGCGTGAAAGGCAGCGGTGCTAACCACTACCCTAGGGCCCCCGCCCTGGAGACTTATAAGGAGCATAAAATATGACATGATTCACGTTCCACTCTGTGCTCGTGTTTTCATTATGAAGAATATTTCGATAACAGCATTTATTACAGTTGATTTCCGTTGAATACCAATCGATGACAGAATTTTTTTTTAATTAGGTGTGTGCTTCAAGATGTACGCCTTATTCATTGAACGAGTGCTTTATTTTCTCACCACACTCAAATGGGCAACGACTGCATCCTCTCCAACGATTTGGTTATTTTTTTCTGGGAATGTAAAAATCTGGGGGTAAGCACGTGATTCCCCCTGTGGCTGTCATCTGATGGGAAAGCCATGTCTATCTGAGCCCAACCTAGTGGTCAGTTCATGTACCAGCAATCTGTGAGGGTCTGCTGGGGGTCATCACGTGACTGGAGCAGTACATCCCGGGAATCAGGTCATATGTGAGACAGGAAATTCATTTTCAGCTGGTGACACTGATAGGTGAGAAGCAAAACGTAATTTTGGACCAGGGTCGAGGACGGTGGGCCATCACTAAAACAAGTTTGAGGAGCAGGTAATAAGAAAGCACCATACATTCCCTCAATGCTGGTTTGATGTTGGGCCTGCATTAAATCAGTATTTGGACAACGGCTTTGCTTGATCTTCACCTCAATCAGTCAACTGCCAACTGTAAAGTATCTAAATCCACGAATAATGAGTTCAAATAGCTACAGGGGATCAGCATTGGACCACGCCATGTCACCCACAAAGAAGTCTAGTCACTGTTTTACTTTTGTTCTATATTTGTACTGTAGAGTTTGAGCTTATGGAGTCCAAAATGACTATTAAAATATTTTCCAAATGGAGATTTGGCAGGCATTGTGACCCTAAAGATAGCTATGGTGTTCTGTTTTACGGACAGTCTCAGTTTGTTCAGATACATCCAGGAAGGAGAGTCGCAGTTCCTCACGATCCCCCAGATATACACCTAGGACGGACAATTCTTGATTCGTGATTATATATCGAAGACATTTCAAAACATCTTTACATTTTCTCTTCACACACTCTCACCCGAAGGGATTGAGATCTCCTGTTAAAAAGGGACAGTCCTAGACACAAGGACCAGAGCTTCTCTATTTCGACAGCAGGGGGGGGGGGGGGTCTGATGCGTCGGTACTCAAACCCGGCTATTACTAACTACAATGACCAGGGCTGTTCTATTTCAACAGTGTGTGTGTGTGTGGGGGGGGGGGGGTGGTCGTATGTCCGATGCTCGAACCCAGCTATTACTAACTACAATGACAAATGCTGTTCCATTTCCATTTATTCCCATGCCCCTGTGCTCAATTTTTATTTCATTTCATGTTTATTCACTTTGAAATGTGAATTACGTTCGTACTCTCGATGTTTCATATCTACAATAAGATTTAACCCTTGCAACGCTGATATATTTGTGAATAAACCATGGTTTTTTTTTTAATCTTTACGTCATTATAAATGTCTTGGTTGGCTCTTTCCCGCTTCATTTGAATACCTTCAAATGTTAATGGTCTACGCAGCCATTCTATTTTTTTAATTCTTTTAGTGTGGGGATCGTCTTTAGATGTCAGATCTCGTTTATTTACATGTTTAAGTAAATACAATCATATGTACTAAAATGTATAAACACAAAAATGAATTTAGATATTTATGTAAATACATATTTACACTGTGTGGTATCTTTGCCCAAAAGTACATTTTTTGTTATATATATAATACATGAACTAGTATTTCAGATTATGTTTTATTCAACCAACGTTAAAACAAGGTATATTAAACAAAAAAACAACTGCGGGTGAACAGTGCTATGTGCGGATAAGAACTATGAGAAATAATTAGATTGAGAAAAATCACTAACTATATTGGGTTTTGATATGCAGATTACGTCACTGATGCTAACCTCGACCCTATTATGACGGGCACGTGAATGTATTTAATGTTTCCAATTCTTGACTAATATTGAGTGACATTATACTATAATATTGTTAAAAAATATGAACGCATGATATCTGATTTGGTAGAAATGCTGCACTAGTCGAGAGCCACCATAAATCTGATTGTCAGTGTTTAGTAAAACGCATGCTATCAGATTTGGTGGATGAAAATCTTGAGAAATGCTGCACCAGAAAAGAGCCACCATAACTATGATTGTCAGTGTTCTATAATACCTAGAGATCTGTAACATAAGACTAATGTCTCCCTCTACGTCACATCTGGTTACCGCCCTGTCCCGGATGTACTCACTGGCAGGGTGGATCTATTTCTCGGAAGCTCCGATGTGTCCCCGGAGCACACACAGAGAGGGATAGTAGAATGTATATTTCTGGAGATAATCCTTGATTTAGAACGGACCAGGCGTCAGTCTTAATCCTGCTGTAGCGCCCCCGGGTGGTAAAGGGGGAAACGTCAGCCGTTTTGTAACAAGGTGTCCTGAGGGATTGACTCACGGCAAAACACGAAAAGCTGACCAGATGCTTGTTTAATTTTGGGCCATCCTCTGCGATGCTGGCCCAACATTAAGCCGACATTAAGTCGACATCTCTCCTGATGTGGTACTCCTGGGGATCAGCAAAGCTTTACATTTACTACAATTTACTGACTGCACTGTGAGGAGAACTGCAACTATCTCAGCAAACACAAGACATTTACCCAATGTTTACTTAATTTTGGGACAGCGTCGTAAACGATGGCCCACCGTTTAACCGACTACTTGTATTTGCTGAGATGTAGAGACAACTACTACTGGACGGTACTTGCTGATTTTTGTGTGAATATATTTGTTATTTTGTTATCTTTTACACCAGCATACCGGGAGCTCAATAGGGTTACCACCACTGTTTTTTTGTCATTCACCCTATAAATTGATGATAGAAGGAACTGTTTCTTCCTCGTCCACATATTTTTAATCCTTAAAGAGCTGAAATATATTTTTTTTTAAACGAAAGTATCATTTTTTTCACTTTGTAATCATCATAACTGTCTTAGTTAGCTCTTTCTGATTCATGTCATATAAATGTTTTGCACTTTCAGTGCAGGGACCGACTTTATCCATCATAATCTGATGTCTACAGACGTCACATTCTAACGTGTAAAGTCAGTCCCCGCCCGCGCTGAAAGGGTAATCTCATGAAATAGTTATTGTTCTCTAATTCAGGTCTAAATAATACGGATTCAAATACTATGTCCATAGGGTAGGTGAAAACAGTTCATGTTTTCATCTTTTTTTTAATCTAAGCTGAATCTCAGCCAATCTATGTTGTTTTTGTGAATGTTCTTAAAAATGAAATTAGTTAGTTTCTTTTGCATGAGTTAATCAGGAAAAGTGTCTTTATGTTTCACGTAATATTACACAATCCCAGCAAAGCAGCTGTGAATAATTAGGTTCTGAATAAGAAGATCACGCTAATAGCATAAAGAATAATTAAAACATTTTTATATTTTAGGTTTGGTGATTAAGCTAGTAATTGTAATAACACTTGATGAGCATATGATGATGTAACAATCTGTCGTGGGGCATCAGAATTAACAAAAAGACACAGTTAACAAGAAACCTTATTGGAAAACTTATGATGACACTGCCCTCCTGGATTGGAAATTCGAGCCCCAAGCGGTCTGAGACAGAGCACGCCACCTCTCGGTCACGCAAACTCCCCACAATACCGAATCTTCAAAAGTGAGTGGGGAAGAAACTTTTGATTCTCTGAAACATGAATGCCAGATCCCGCGATCTCCGACTTTCCACGCAGGCTTTACCTAATCACTCCCAATAGGGTCTGTAACAGCGAGAGTGAAGTCTTTATGATATCATTAACAATACAACATCACAATACAACAACGCAATACAACATTAGCATACAAATTAAATATAATTACTAATGCAATTATATAACAATGGCGGTGGGCTATTGTCGAGAGTGCCTTGTTAATAGAATATAACACAGCACCTCAATTGGGCGAAGATGATGTTAATTTGATGGACTAAGCAGACTGGCGATAAGACATGGAGAGCTTGACTTTTTGTAACAAACAGCTCATCCGCACTGGTCTTTTGTATCAACTCGTACTGGTCCGTTCCAGGTCGTATCATTTGGCACTGGCTCGAGTTGCATTCTACTTGCGTCATATTGGTTCGTATCAGTTCGCAGGCTTATTTGCATTAGATCATATAGATTCGCACAACTTTTCGTTTTAGTTTGTGTTAACCTACTCTGATTTGTATTGGTTCTAGTTCATTATTTTTAGTTCCTCTTTGTTCTATGTTACTCGTAATTTGCACCGTATTGATTCTAGTTGGTCTGTTTTTCAATAAATTATCCACCCCAGGAGCATTTTGATTCTCCATGATTCGCTCTCACATCCGTATTGTACATATCGCCAGCATTCTCACTGAATCGCCAGTGGATTCGTGACAGTGTGACTGGGGAATTAAACGTTGAAATATGTTTTTAAAAATCATGAGACGAAAAGTTTTTTTCAATTTGAAATCATCATAAATGGCTTAGTTATGTTTCTCTGCTTCATTTTAATACCCATGTTATGGGTCTACGGCCATTTGCTCTTTCAATGCGGGGATTACTTTAGACATCAGAATCTGACGTCTATAATGTATAAAGTCGATCCCCGCCATGACAGCTATAGTACACCATGTCTGCTGGGAATGCGTTCGGAGGGTCCTAGCTCAGTCACCGAGGAAGGAACCAGAGTTAGGAAAGAGAACCACTAAGAAACTGTCAGCCAGACAATTCAATGGCATCTGCCAGAAGATCAAAACGAGGCTGTGCCGACCACTTCAAAACCAGGCTCAGCACGCGGCATGCTGGCGAGGAGACGCTCACTCAATGCTGGCTCAACGCTGGCCCATCGTCTCTGACGCTGGCCCAGCATTTCGCCAACATCGGGGCGAGTGTGGCGTGTTTGCTTTGTGAGCATTGAGGATTGTTCAGGATGCGGTCATTCATCCACAGGCGCCGTTGCCATTTGGATAATGTCCGGGGCGACAGTATGGCACATTCCTGTTGTGAGATCAGATGCTGTTTTTATTCCGCACACTTAAGGAGCTGCTTTCACAATGCGAAGGGTCGTGATTTCTCGAGAAAGAGGTATCGCTCACTGCATTTTATTAGGGACGTCATATTTGTCTGTTTTCCTCCACTTAACCCTTACAACGCTGAAACATGTTGGCATAAACCAGGAAACCAAAGGCTTTTTTTCAATTTAAGATCATCATAATTGTCTTAGTTAGTTCTTCCCGTTTCATTAGAATACCTATGTTATAGGTCTACAGCCGGTATAAATGTTTAAATTCTTTCAGTGCAGGGACCATCTTAATACATCAAACTTTGACGTCTACAGACGTTAGTTTCTGACGTATAAAGACGGTCCCCGCGCTGAAAGGGTCAACTCATCGTGGAAAAGGCACCTCGTCTGTCTAATGCAATAAACACCCCGAGTGCGGAATGGGTGAACTTAATTTCATATTAGGTTTCCATGATAAATAGTTTTGTGAGTACCCCGTCTTCATAAATGTTGTATTTATGCTCTTTATGTTCTTATGTGTATCGTTGTTATTTAGACCACAGACTAATGACCAATCACAGGCAGAAGGACTTCGCCAACCCAAGGTCATTAACAATCTATTCTCACCACAAGCAGTCGCTCTGTTCATGACAGGTAGGTTGATGTATGGCTTGGTTGAATATATATATATAGAGAGAGAGTAGAAATATATATTTATATAACCTGTCAAAATAGCACATTAGTTTACCTAATTTTATGATTATATTTGTCAGCATGTTGTAAATTACCCAATAGGATATCTAAATTTGTATTGCTTTAGTTTCAATTTCATTTATATTCGCAACCTACATGTATTGGTTTTTGTTCGTACACATAAATATAATGTTGTCATATTGTTTTCATATGTTTTGTTTGGTTCGCATTATGCTTATCAATAATTATTTATATTGAATAATTTTTTATATGATTATGCTGATCAATATCAAGCAACATTATGATATTTTAACTCGCTTTAATTATTATCCTGCCAATCACGACTATTGTTTTATCAGTCGACCAAATCAATGTTGAATGGGAGTGAAATTAGTGTCTCTGAACATCACAATTAGCGTGCTCAAATTAAACAAATTGCGTATTTTTTAGCCACTTAAAGTTGTAGTTCGCGTTAGCGAGACACAACTTTAAGTGAGTGAAAATTTAAATAAATTAACTTAGCACGTTAAGGGTTGTTGGCGGGGGCCCTATGGTAGTGGTTAGCACCGCTGACTTTCACACCAGAGTTTGGGGTTCGTTTCACGGTCTCGGCGGTTTGAAAAAAACAAAAATGTTTCTTCCCCATCCACTCGTAAAACTTTGTATGTGGGGAGCCTCCGTGACCAAGAGGTAGCGTGCTCGGCCTCAGGGTTTGAATTTCGAATCCTGTGTCCGGAGGGCAGTGTCATCGCACTCATCTCACCATCCTCAGGAGGCTCTCCTGGCCCAATTTAGCCTGTATGTGCACAAAAGTGGCCTAAAGCCCGATTCATTTAATTTTTGTTAAGGGTTGAGCTGACACTGCCATCTTAAAAAGAATTCAAACACGCCTATTGGAAAAAAAATGGATTTGTGTTTCAATATAATAACTTGTACATTTATTCTGTTAATGATGTACATGCAATATCGCTGCATTGCGTCGCCCACAAGTAAAATAGAAATACACAGAATGTTTTTATAGTAGCACTTGGTGTTTTGTCGTTTTCAACCATCCTATAATAGTCAGGAAATTACTTCTATACCTGGAAACACCCCAGGAAGCCATATGAAGGCACCAATCATCAGCTCGCTTTCCTGGCTAACTGTCCATGAACTGTGTGTTATAAAATGGTGTCAAGTTCATTTTGTGACGTTTTGAACTCTAGTGATAACATTTTGCTGCTTGTAGATTTATAATAAGCCTAATTCTGACTGGGTAATAACACCAATCACCAAATATATATCTTCTTTTTTGTTTTCTTCTTCTTCTTCTTCTTCTTCTTCGTCTTCTTCTTCTTCTTCTTCTTCTTTTTTTTTCTTCTTCTTTTTCTTCTTCTATTCCTCAGCTCCTTCACCTACATCTGGGATCGACAGTCTCAGTCCGTTCGCATACAAGCAGGAAGGACAGTCTCAGCTGCTCACGATCTCCCACACTAGGAAGGACAGTCTCAGCTCATCACAATCCCCCACACCCAGCTGGAAAAGCCGCCAAACAGTAAATCAGTCAGATTGTATCCTGTCTGATTTAGGGCGCCAAGGGATATCAATTGGAGAAACTGACCCAATGTTTGTTTAATATTGGGCCAGCGTCGCAGACGGTGGCCCAACATTAAACTAACATTGGGGGGAATGGCTCATGTTTGGCCAAAAAATATCAGCTCTCAGGGAGTGTTATGGTTAGATAATAGTGACGTAGTTTATGCTTGAAAAATACAGACGTTCACCAATGTTGATATAATGTTGGGCCAGCGTGGCAGACTGTGGGCCTGGTGTTTGCTGGAATGTGCTGTGAGGCAGCGCTACTTGTTCACTTTTAAGCAAACGCTTACCGGTTTAGTTGAAGAAAATACCCCACTGATCTCATCTAACTCCATCTAATCATACAATTATATATTAATTAAGCATCAGATATTATTTGCGAATAAGATATTTCTTCTCTATCGGTCGCTTACATGTAAAACAAATCACTATTTTTTTTGTACGTAATGGCTGAGAGGACTTTTTTTCAGAATTGTTTTTGTGACATAATCTAAATATATGTGAACTCAATTTATCCAGCAGAATTGCCTTTTAGGATAATGTTTGCACAAAATGGGCAAATGGACAACTGATCATTTGTCAACTTCTTACTTAACGATTTTTAAAACCACATTGTTATTTATTACTTGGAGCTTCAAAGTAGAAGTACTGATTTTACACTTCACTACAGCTTATTTCTATAACTATTAATTCCACATTGAAATTGTGGTCGTCAGCTGGTTCAACAGTATATAATACCCAGTTTTTTATATCAAGTGACAGTACACGTGAATATGTTATGGTATAAGTGGCACATTAAGATATAATATCAAAGAATATTACATGCCAAAGAAATCTCAAAACGCCTTTACATTTCCTCTTCACACTCTCATGCCTCAAGGGATTGAGATCCCCTGTTGAAACGGGACAGTCCTGGTCATTGTAGTTAGTTATATGGTTAACTACAATAGAGGGATCTGATGCCTCTGTGTTCAAACACAGCTATGACTAACTACAATAGAGGGATCTGATGCCCCTGTGCTTAGACTCAGCTATGATTAACTACAATAAAGGGATCTGATGCCCCTGTGCTTAGACTCAGCTATGACTAACTACAATAAAGGGATTTGATGCCCCTGTGTTCAAACCCAGCTATGACTAACTACAATTACCAATGCTGCTCCATATCAAGAGGGGGGGGGGGGAGTCTCATGCCCATGTGCTTACACTCAGTTATTTCATTTCATGTTCATTTACTTTGAAATGTGAATTCCTGTCGTACTCCTGATGTTCCATATCTACATATACGATTTAACCCTTGCAATGCTGAAATATGTGTGTATAAATCATGGAGACCAATGGGCTTTTTCAACATGACGTTATCATAAATTTATTGGTTAACTTTTTCCGCTTTATTTGAATACCTATGTTAATGTTCTACAGTCATTATAATTTTTTTATTCTTCCAATGTGGGGAGCGACATTAGATGTCAGATCTCGTTTATTGACATGCTTAAGTAAATACAATCGTATTTACTGAAATTTGAAAACACAACAATGAATTGATATGTTTATGTAAAAAAAAAATCCATTGTGTGACATCTTTGCCCAACAGTACTTTTTTATTTCTTGATAGTATCTGAACTTATATTTCAGGTGATCTAAATTCAACAAGCATTTAAGCAGAAACAACAGAAACTAGAAACAAGTACGGCACTGTTTTTAATTGTAAAATCAGATGATAACAGATTTAAATATCTTGATAAATGCTACACCAGTCGAGATGTAGAGAGCAGCCATAACTCTGGTTGTCTGTGTTCTGTAAAACCCAGAGATCTGTAACTATAAGACTAATGTCTCCCTCTGCGTCACATCCGGATACCGCCCTGTCCCGTATGTATACACTGGCGGGGTGGATCTATTTCTCGGCAGCAGCGAGGTATCCCGGGAGCAAACACAGAGAGGGATAGTAGAATGTAGATTTCTAGAGATAATCTTTGATTTAGAACAAACCAGGCGTCAGTCACAATCCTACTGTAACGCCCCCGGATGGTAAAGGGGGAAACGTCAGCCGTTTTGTAACAAGGTGTCCTGAGGCATTGACTCCTGTGAAAACACGAGATATTGACCAGATGCTAGTTTAATGTTGGCTCATCGTCTACGACGCTGGCCCAACATCAAGCCAGCATTAGTTCAACATCTCGTCTGACGTGAGACTCCAGGGGGATCAGCAGAGCTTTATATTTACTACAATATACTGACTGCACTGTGAGGAAAACTGAGGAGAAAAATAACAATTATGTCAGCAAATGCAAGACGTTCACCCAATGTTTGTGTAATGTTTGGGCAGCGTCGTAAACCGTTAACCCGAAATTGGATGAACGTCTTGTTGTTGCTGGGATGTAGCGAAAATTACTACTGAATGGATCTGTAAGGTTTTTTGTGCAAATACAGTCGTTCTCAATGTTGTCACCCGTCTTCAGACTCCCGTCTGAGGACTAACACTCTGTGTGCTACAAGCCAGATCTTAACTCCCGCCTTGCTATATATACGGTTTCAAGCACGTCTTAGATCTAAAAAAATGATAAAACAGTTTTGAGTAGATGCTTAGCTAATCGATTAATTCAATATAGTAAATATTTATTTTCCTCAAATATAAATATTTTTCATCAAATTTATGAAGCTGGAAATTGCTTTAGTAATAAATGAAAAATAGAAGCAAGCAATTCAGCAGAATAAGGGTTAACCCTTGTCCTGCTGAATCGTTTGCTTATATTTTTGGCTCATTCAAGGCTGAAAATGATGAAGAAATTTCCATCTTCAACGAAACGCGTGTGTTTTAATAACAAACAGATTTTTCGAAATCAAATGATTTTATTAAAACATTTTCATGAACTAATTACAGTGGTATTTTATTTGATTCGACACTTGAGTATGTGTAGGCTTGTTACCGTAGGCCTACCAGATGGCCAGGGCGGTCACGGGTTCGAGCCCCATTCTGGCCTTCAAGTTTCATTAAAACAAAATGTTTTTTCACTCATAAAGACTTGATATCGTGGGGGGCTTCCGTGACCAAGAGTGTCTGGATGGCAGTGTCATCTCATTTATCTCACCATCCTCATGAGGTTCTCCTGGCAAAGTTTAGCTACATGTGTACAGGTGGCATAAAACATCCCATTCATTTCATTTCATTTGCTAATGATGCCTCAAAGATCATATATATATACAGGTAAACATGGCAAATGGCGTGTGCTATCTGACAACTCTCAGACACGTGGGTGTAAACTGATCAGAACATCCAGTAAGCTTATGAGCTTGTTAGAATCAGACGAGAAGTGTCTGCCATCAAACATGTCAGATTTATACGTCATGTCAGTCTCCAGAGACAAGGGTATACATCCTAGCAGACACAAGACGTTGAATCATTGTTGGTTTAACGTTGGTCCACCTTCTACGACGTTGGACCAACGTTAAGCAAACATTGATTCAACGTCTTGTGTCTGCTGAGTATGTATCCGAGAAAGTTTTACCGAAGCAGCAACAGCGGCTACGTGTCCCACAAAACAAGAGACTAGGCCCAATGCTGGTTTAATGTTGGGCCAACGTCAAAGACGGTGGGCCATCATTAAACCAGCATTGGGGCACCTCCTCGTGTTTGTTGGGACAGCGTTGAACCAGTGGCCTATATGAATCCTCCTTAGAGACAGGTATAATCCAGTTGTGGCCAGGATTTGAATCGTGGAGATGGCTGGTAAGTTGCTCTCATCTCTTCCTACATCTTATGTCTGGAGAGCAGTATCATCTGATTATACTGTCTGGTCTGGTATTTTTTGCGTGTTTAGATTTTCGCGAAGTTGTGATTTTGGGAATTTTCGTGAAGTCTAGAATTCGCAAATTATCAATTTCAATGAAAGTATCGCTTTTATGATAATAATTTTCGCGAAATTCTTCAATTCGCAAATTTGACCTCCTCGCGAAAGTGCTGAAAATTAAGACCTCGCGAATATTACCAGATCTACAGTAATATCAACATCGCATCCTCTTGAAGCTCTCGTGGTTTGCACACATATCAAATTAGTCTAAAACACCATTCATCCATTCATCCATTCTCGTTCGCTCATTCGTTTTTGTATTTTGTATTTTTCGCTCTTTTGTATTTGTATTTTGGATATTTGTTCGCTCGTTAACGGTTTATTCATTCATTCATTCATTCATTCATTCATTCATTCATTCATTCATTCATTCATTCATTCATTTATTCATTCATTCATTCATTCATTCATTCATTCATTTATTCATTTATTCATTTATTCATTTATTCATTTATTCATTTATTCATTTCTTTATTAAATTAATTTGTTCTTTAGTTAGTTCCTTCCTTTTTTTCTTCTCTCATTCGTTTGTCCTTTAACGGTTCATTCAGTTTTTCACTCATTCATTCACTCATTCATTCATTTATTTACTCATACATTTATTCATTTCTTCATGTATTCTTTCATTCATTCAATCAACCATTCAATCTTTCTTTCACACATTTAAACATTCATTTAGAAGATCCAGCCATTTCTAAGCTTCAGGTGCAGACGGCATGTGAAGTTCTAGTGAATCCTGTTGATTCATTGACAATCCATTGCTAAGATCTCCATGTAATCCCCTCTACAGCCTGGTTGATGGCCATCATTAGCTGCAGGTAATTACAATTGCTCATTCGTCTGGCTTGGATCCTCAAGGTCTACACACTGATCTCACTGACCCTATATATACACCTTTTGGTGTTCACCTAAACCTATATGTATATTTTCCCTTTGGATATGGCAGGGCACATCTGCCACTTTGCAAAGTGGCAGATACATCCTTTTATATCCAAGGGAACGATATACACTAATATATAAAACCCTGTAAGAAGGTTAATTTACCTAAAATGCTTCAACTTCACCCCACGTACCAGGGGATCGTCATGTGAAACGTGTCTTGTAGACTTCCATGTGCTCCCTAAATATAAATTAAGATTTCTTTTAAATCTTAGTGATGAATAATAATAATAATCGAATATGCAATGAATGAATGAATGAATAAAGAAATGAATGAATGAATGAATGAATGAATGAATGAATGAATGAATGAATGAATGAATGAATGAATGACTAAACAAACGAACGAACGAATGAATGAATCAAGGAGTAAATGAATGAATGAATGAATGAATGAATGAATGAATGAATGAATGAATGAATGAATGAATGAATGAATGAATGAATGAATGAATGGACGGATGAATGAATGCTTAATTAAATGAATAAATAAAACAAAGAATGGATGCAAAAATGAATGAATAAATGATTGAATAAATAAATAAATAAATAAATAAATGAATAGAAAAATAAATAAATAAATAAATAAATAAATAAATAAATAAATAAATAAATAAATAAATAAATAAATAAATAAATAAATAAATAAATAAATAAATGAATGAATGAATGAATGAATGAATGAATGAATGAATGAATGAATGAATGAATGAATGAATGAATGAATGAATGAATGAATGAATGAATGAATGAATGAATGAATGAATGAATGAATGAATGAATGAATGCATGAATGAATGAATGAAAGAATGAATGAATGAATAAATCAGCGCATTTTAATTAAGGTCAGTATTGCATAAGTCATTCACACCTCAATTCAAATGTGAATCAGAAGAACACCTGTGTGTTGAGAGTGTTAGTATATTGGCTGTAGCGTATTGGTGGAATCCGATCACGTGTTTCAATGTCAGACAAGCCACCCGGGTGAGGAGAAGAAGGTGGATTATATGGAGTGCGCGGAATGAGATTCAAGTCATGTCAGGATCTGATCAGGCATTCACCATTATCTGACTGGGAGGTCTTGGGCTGGTGTAGTTAAACACTGCCGTCTGTCACGCCGAAGCTCGCGGGTTCATCCCCTTTTCTCTTGTGAAGTAACCCATTAAGTAATTACATTTAAATGTTCACCCACTTGAAGTTGTGGGCGAAAATTACTCATACTTGTTCAATTTTAGACCAAATATTGGAAAATCTTGCTGTTTGAACACTCATATGGCTCCCAATAACTGTCATTTGGTCAGTTTGTGAAACGAATTACAAACGATTAATTGTGCTTATTGCTGGAAAAGATAAAATATAGATAAAATTGCATTGATGTATAAATCCCGATGAATCCAGGTGGAAACGGTTCAGAGAACTGAATGCAGTATTGCGAGAAGCCTCTGCGTCCAAGAGGTAGTGTGTTCGGCCTCAGACCGCCATGGCCAAATTTCAAATCTCTGATTTATCTCGCTATTCTCAGGAGGTTCTCATAGCACAGTTTAACTTGTATGTGCACAAAGGTGGCATCGGTGAACAGGACTGAGAACAAATGAAAAAGTAAATAATTGGGAAAGAAATGACTAAGTAGGATTAGATGATTTTTGCCACATGATTGTATAAATGCTGCAATTCGCCAGTTGTAAACTTCGACGCAATAGTCACTATTAATCTAAATATATTTAAATACTTGATTTTTTTACACTAGTTTTCAATGTGATATGATACTAAATGTTATATGGATCGCTGTATTCACTTCGAGATAAGAAATATATTTTCTGTATTTCCGTGAATTCCTATAAGCGTGGTCAATTGGCATGTTTCACATCTGCTGGCGCTATTTATCAACTTGAAGGACGCGTGGGACATTCTCGGAGCTTACCGGAAGCCATCGTTAACTAGGTCACCAGAAGCCCTCGTAAACCAGGTCACCAGAAGCCCGCGTAAACTAGGTCACCTGGTATAAACAAATCTACCATATTAATAAGTTTAGAATACAGTCTAATTATTTAAACTAATATATATATTGAATAATATCAATCGTTGATAATAAATCAGGCAAATTAACACTTTTCGTACAGAATTGATATAATTTATTTTTTTTCCTTCTTCTGCAAATGAAGATAATCTTATTTTGAATGCTAATTCCGATAACAATTGTACAATTGGAGCGAACATTCACAGACTGAGGTCTAGATCTGAGCAGTAATAAATAACGCCCTGTGTCGAGGCTGCAAGGTTAACGAATATGCATTCGTAATACCCAAGATTCAGATCAGAGAGCCTCATTTGGAGGACGGCACGTACCCCAGCTAACATGAGACGTGGGGCCAACGTTGGCTTACTGTTGGGCCAGCGTCGTGGACGATGGGCCAACAGTGAATCTACGTTGGGCCAGCGTCTCATGTTCTCTGGCTAGTGGGTGACTTTTAGTCGTCCGTTTGTCATCTGTCAACAGCCACTAAGCTCCGACGGGTGCCGATTTCACACCCAAATAAATCGGTCAGTTATCAACAGGATCTTATCACTGTTTATAAAACATCAGTACATTCTCACAGCAAAGATCTGGGCAGCTATTTAGAAGACCGCTTATCTAACACTTAGATCGTGCTAGGTGCCCCATAGTGTTCCAATCATCGATTGAGACAATTGCGCAAAAAACAATTTATTAATTAAAGTTTATTATTCGTACTCTGGGTACACATCATATATAAATATACATACATACTGCCCTCCAGACACATGATTCGAAATTCGAGCCATTACCATGTGAGGCTGAGCAGGCTACCTATCGATCACGGAAGCTCCCCGAAATATTGTATTATTATGAGTGAGCAGAGAAGAAACATTTTGTTTCTTTGAAACTTGAAGGCCAGAGTGGGCATATTTATAAATTGCATTAAAAAAACTGGTTTGAAACAGCATAGCTCTGGCAGCACCGGCGTTAGCGTTAATACACCATGTCTGCTGGGAATGTGTTACAAAGGTCCTAACTCACTGGGGAAGGAACCAGAGTTAAGAAATAGGACCACTAAGAAACTGTAGAGCCAGACAATTCAATGATATCTGCCAGAAGGTCAAAACGAGGCTGTGCCGGCCACTTCAAAGCGAGGCTCAGCTCGCGGCATGCTGGCGAGGAGATGCTCACTCAATGCTGCCTCAATGCTGGCCCATCGTCTGCGACGCTGGGCCAGCATTGCGCCAACATTGGGCGAGTGTGGAGTGTTTGCTTTGTGAGCATTCAGGATTGTTCAGGATACGGTCATCCATCCACAGGCGTCGTTGCCATGGGGATAATGTCTGGGGCGACAGTATGGCAAGTTTCCGCTGTGAGATCAGATGCTGTTTTCCTTCCGCACACTTAAGGAGCTGCTTTCACAATGCGAAGGGTCGTAATTTCTGGAGAATGAGGAATCGCTCACTGCATTTGACTAGGGACGCTATATTTGTCTGTTTTCCTACACTTACCCCTTATAACGCTAAAATATTTTGTTTGCATAAGCCAGGAAACCAAAGAGTTTTTTCAATTTGAGATCATCACAAATGTCTTAGCTAGTTCTACCTGTTTCATTTGCATACCTGTGTTATTGGTCCATCGTTGTAAAGGCACTTCATCTCTCTAATGCAATAATCTTTCCCAGTGATGAATAAGTGAACTTCATTTCTTACTAAATTTTCATGATAAATAGTTGTGTGAGTACAGACACCATCATCACAAATTGTTTTATTTATGTCCTTGCAATGTGTATTGTGGTTATTTAGACCACAGCCTAATGACCAATCACTGGCAGAAGGACTTGGCCAACCCAAGGTCATTAACAATCTATTCTCACCACAATCATGTTGCTCTGTTCATGACAGGTAGGTTGATGTACGGCTTCGTTGAATATATATATATATAGAGTAGAAATATATTGTTATAGGCTGTCAAAATAGTACACTGGTTTACATAATTTCATGATTATATGTTGTAAATTACTCAATATGATATCTAAATGTGTAATGTTATATTTTTAATTCCATTCATATTCGCAACTTACATGTATAAGTTTTATTCGTACATCTTAATATAATGTTGTCATATTGTTTTCATATTTTTTGCTTGGTTCGCATTATGCTAATTAATAATTGATATTGAATAATGGATAATGATTCTGCTAATCAAAATCAATCAACATGATGATATTTCTACCTCACTTTAACCCTCATCCTGCTAATCACGACTATTGTTTTATCAGTCGACCAAATAAATTTTGAATGGGGATGAAATGTGTGTCTAAGCATCAAGATTTGTGTGCTCAAATTAAACAAATATGAGTAATTTTTAGCCTCTTGAAGTTGTGGTTCGCGGTAGCGAGACACAACTTCAAGTGAGTGAAAATTTGAATAAATGTACTTAGCACGTTAAGGGTTGAGCTGATATCGCCACCTTAAAACGAATTCAAACACACCTATTTAAAAAAAACTGAAATGGACTTATGTTTCAATATACCAATTTGTACATTTAATCTGTTTATGATGTACATGTAATATCGCTGCATTGCGTCTCCCACAATGAAAAGAGAAATACAGTAATGTTTTTAGTAGCGTCAGTTTAGCTGTTGTTTTGTCGTATTCAACAATCCAATAATGGTCAGGAAATTACTTCGCTACCTGGCAACACCTCATGAAGCCATATGAAGACACCAATCATCAGCTCTTATATCACCTTGAGCTTCAAAGTAGAAATAAGAGATAGTCCTTGTGAACATGTAATGGTGTAAGTGCCATTTGTGAAGCGACAGATTGACATTTCATATACAAGAGCATTATATAGCATATGAAATCTGAGAATATCGTTACATTTTTTCTTCGCGCTCTCACACCCACAAGGGATTGAGACCTTTGTCATTCTAATTATGACTAGCTAGAATGATCAGGGCTGTTCCATTTTAGCAAGGGGGGGGGGGGTATCATGCCTCTGTGTTCACACTCCAGCTATTTCATTTAAAATGCGATCCTACCATATATAACATCAGAATTAGGACATCATGACGACATATACAGACACCTGAGCGAGTGACAGACACCTCAACAAAAAATATTATAAGATTAATCATAATCATAATGGTACCAGGAGAAGATTAGGCCAGGTGAAGAAAGTCAGTGTAAAAAGGCAGCAGCCTCTCCCATCCAAATCAACCAAACAGCCCGAAACCCGAAACGTAGCCTGTAGGTTTATGTGACATTGCACTCTTTGAGCCGTTATAATGATTATGTGGTGCTTGTCTGTAGGCAGCTTTGGTTTGAGAAGTAATGATTACATAGGAAGCTGTAGCAAGAAAACAACATCCAGCTTCCGCGGCATAAGCGTCTCCGTTATCCACTTTTTTCCTGGATCAGGCTCATTCCCATGTTCATCCTGGTTTTGGTGATCAGCTCGAAATAAAAGCTGCAGGACTGAGCTGCGTTTGTATATGCCCAACAGTTTGAAAGCAGTTGCCAACTTCGCTTCAAAGTCGAAATACTGACGCTACATGTTAACGACGAATTAAAGAGTCTACGACGACAGACACGTGCTCCTGAGCGAACAAGAGTCTTCAACAAGACACCCAGTGTTCATCTGACTGGTTAAACCGTCGCAAGTATGTTGCCCCACTGTTGTTAATCATTCATTATAGGCCACATTCGCTACATATTTGCACACATTCGTTAAGCAGTCGTTTAAAAACGCAGTCGTCAACAGTCGTGAGATCCCAGCTTTAACTGTTACACTCTTAAGTAAATACAATTATTCACTGAAACTTGTAAACACAAATTTGTTTATATGTTTGTGTAAACAAAAATACACAATATAGCATCCTTGCAAAACAGTACTTTTTTTAATTCACAGTATAATAACTGAACTGATATTACAGATAATCCTAATAGAAACAAGCTATAATAAACAAGAAACAACTACGGCTTTTCTGGAATTGTAAAATATTTAAAAAAATGTGTAAATAAATACATGATTTCAGATTTGGTAGTTGAAGTGTCCTGAGAAATGTTCCGCCAGTATACATGTAGAGAGCAGCCGCCATATCTCCGAGTGTCAGTGTTGTGTAATACCCAGAGATCTGTAACTCTAAGACTAATGCCTCCCTCTACGTCACATCCGGTTACCGCCCTGTCCTGGATGTATGCACTGGCGGGGTGGATCTATTTCTCGGCAGCAGCGAGGTGTCCCGGGAGCAAACACAGAGAGGGATAGTAGAATGTAGATTTCTAGAGATAATCTTTGATTTAGAACGGACCAGGCGCCAGTCTTAATCCCGCTGTAGCGCCCCCGGGTGGTAAGGGGGAGAACATCAGCCGTTTTGTAACAAGGTGTCCTGAGGGATTGACTCCCGTCAAAACACGAGATATCGACCCGATGCTGGTTTAATTTTGGGCCATCGTCTACGACGCTGGCCCAACATTTAACCAGCATCGGGTCAACATCTCGTCTGACCTTTAAATTTACTACAATATACTGACTGTACAGTGAAGAAAAATGACGAGAAAAAATAACAACTATGGAGGGATAATAATAAATGAAGTATCTGTAAGGATTTTTTCGCAGATACAGGCTAAACTGGGTCGTGAGAGTCTCCTGAGAACGCTACTCTCGATGATAAAGGCCCCCCATAATAAATAATATTTTGATGGAGTCAGTTGTTCCTTTGATATCGGAATACGGTGAGCTTAATTGGTTAACCACCACACCACGTTATTCGCCCCATAAATTTACACTTAAAGAAACTGGCTTTTCCCGTCCCCAGCTTTTTAACCCTTAAATAGCTGATATATTTTTATATAAACTAAAAAAAAAATTCAATTTGAATGTTAGCTGTTTTAGCTTCATTTGAATACCGATGTTATGGGTCTACAGCCATTATAAATGTTGTTTTTTTCACTACGGGGATTAACTTTAGACATAAAAGAATCTGACGTCTACATTGTACATATGTCAGATTCTAACGTCGGTCCCCGCGCTCAAAGGGTTAATGTCATGGTATAGGCCAATTCATCGTGCTTAACATTGTTCTAAATGATGCGGATTTAAATACTATGCCCAGAGGATAGTTGGACATTTTATTATCCCATCTGAATTTCAGCCAATCTATATTTGATTGTGAATGTCCCTAAAAAAAAATTAGTTTCATTAGCACGTGTTAATTAGGAAATGTTTTTTTATGTTACCCGTAATAGGACAAAATCACATCAAAGCAACTGTGGATAATTAGGCTCTGAATAAGAACACCACATTAACAATATAAAGAATAATTAAAATATTTTTTTACGTTCTGTCATTAATGTTGGGCCAGAGTCGCAGCCCATTGCTGTTTCAATGCTGGTCAATCGTGTACGACGCTGGCTCAACACTTCTCCAACACTGACCGAACACATGATTCTTCTACACCAGCGTCTACAGCAATCACTGGACAGATAACCGATGTTGCTTCAATGTTGGTCCAACTTGTCTGACGATGGCCCAACAACAACCCAGCATTATGTAGGTATACATAGGCTACTTTGCCGCAATTGCTATAGGTGTGACAATTTCATCCCCAGTAGCCAGAAAGGCCACTACTCAGATACATTGGCCCAATTGTGAAATAAAGTTGGACCACCGTCTGAGACGTTGGGCAAACATTACTCGACCAAAAAAAACAAATGATTTCTGAACACTTGGTAAAGACAAAAGTACTTAACCTAAGCACCTGAAACGTTATATTGCCCATGTTCATAAAGACTAGTGTAAAGAAATGTCAACAATTTCCCACACACAGCACCCATCTTTTCCGTAAATAGGACACAAACTCAGGCAAAATAAACTTAATAGGATACCGGCCTCCGGCCGGTCCTGATTAAAATACAATACTCGTATATTACCTATTCTTTTAATAATACAAAATGGTACAGTAGCGTTCACAATGACAGTGATTTGATCAGCTGATAAAACAAAGTAACAGAAACGAAAATAGTCGTGATTAACTTTGAAAGGGTTACTATAAAGCTGTTGATAACGTTAGCACCACCATTTCTCATCTTTCTTCAGAAATGAATGAAAGAATGAATGAATGAATGAATGAATGAATGAATGAATGAATGAATGAATGAATGAATGAATGAATGAATGAATGAATACATGAATGTAATGAATGAATAAATGAATGAATGAATGAATGAATGAATGAATGAATGAATGAGTGAATGAATGAATGAATGAATGAATGAATGAATGAATGAATGAATGAATGAATAATTTAGCTGGAAAATAAAATATGACTAAACAAAAAAAAATTGGTGCTGTTATTTTAGGTTGGTTTTAGATTGACTGGACTATAATAATAACTTTTTAAAATTATATACCGATCACACTGGCAATATACATGACACGATCGACGCAAAACAAATTACGGCTCCTACCATGGACAAGTATATCCGTTATTCAGAGGCTTCGAAAATGTCATGGTATCAATCAATACATGATAACCATTCTCCATAAATTAATATTTTAAATGAAATAAGCAAAACAATTATGCAGCTTTACCCGGGGTTTTGGCCACATCTCGAGTCAAATCCGTCGCTGAAAAGTAACCCGTGGCATTGGCCCACAGATTGCCCCGGGTCAAGCAATTCAGTGTTATCATTTTTTTGGTTTGTTTAACCCAGATAAAAATGCCACGGGTGATATTTATTTTTAACTCGGGCTCAGCCCTTGTTGTAACACGGGGTAGCCCGCTGTAATCTACGGGGTACACCCCGGGTCGATGGGGTCTTAAACTTTGGAATAGCAGTACTGTACCATGCTTACAAGGAACATATGGCATATGATCCACGTTTCATTCTTTTCTGAGTTTTCACTATGAGATGACTATAGATATATTCAGCTAATATCCCACTTGGTTAAGGTCGAATAACAATCGATTACAACCCATTAGGCTCCCGACATTGTTGTGATGTGTTGAATCAACGTTAATGACGTTGATTCAACGTTGCAACCACGTCATGTGCCCAGTGGGAGAAAATACAAATATTGTTTGCCTTAAAACCCACGCTTTATTATTAATTAACCCTTCAAGCGCCAAATTATTCTATTGGAATTTTCACCCACTTGAAGTTGTGTCTCGCTAACGCGATCCACAACTTCAAGTGAGTGAAAATTATTCAGGTTTGACAAATAGAGGTCTACTCTGTTCAAATCGTGCTGATTGCTGTCACATTATGGCTTTACCATGTTTAGAAGGCGGTACTAAATGTGGTAATAATTAGGTGAACAAAAAAAACAAATATATGCGGCACCAGCGGGTAAAGGGTTAAACGAGTTCTGTATTTTCTCACACCGAACTCGAATGTGAACAGACTGCATCATCTTCAACGCTTCTGAATCATTCAACCTTGTAGAATTCTAATTCTGTGATGAAATTAGAGACGGCAGTGACCTTTTTCTGAGAAATAAGAAATCTGGAAATAAGAGAGGACAGTGATTTGGTTATATTTTTTTCGTGAATTTAAAAACTGGAGGTAAGCAAGAGAACTCCCCCGTGGCTGTCATCTGATGGGGTAGCCATGTCTATCAGAGCCCCACCTAGTGGTCAGTCCATGTACTAGCAATATGTGAGGCTCTGCGGGGGGTAAGGCAGCATTTGGAGATTTTAAAATGAGCACAAAACATTACATGATTCACCTTTCATTCTGTGCTGGGTTTTTACGGTGTATGCTCCAAACTGCTTAAAGGCATGGAGTATACAGTGCTGTCTATGGTACTGTGCACTATAGAGAACCCTTGAAATCACTCGAAATACGAGTAGGGCACAGTCCCGGATACGGGCTTCCCTCCATCCCGATATTGCCATGATTGTGGATAAAGTGACGTAAAGCAATTTTCTCTCACTCTTTGAACGAGTGATGTATTCTCTCACACAGAGCTAAAATGAGAACTAAATGCATCCAACAGTGATTTTGTTGTGTTTTCTGAGAAGGTAGAAATCTAGAGGTAAGCGCGTGCTTTCCCCTGTGGCTGTCATCTGATGGGGAAGCCATGTCTATTTGAGCCACACCTAGTGGTCAGTCCATGTACTAGCAATATGTGAGGTTCTGCTGGGGGTCATCAAGAGACTGGAGTAGTGTATCCCGAGCATCAGGTCATATGTGAGACAGGCAGTTCATTTTCAGCTGGTGACACCGATAGATCAGGAGCAGGTGAAGACGACTTCTCTCCGGAAAGCATAAAACCTTCACCAATTGCTGGTTTAATTTTGAGCGAGCGTCACAGACGGTGGGCCAACATTAAATTAGCATCATTACAATTAATTTAACATTAAAGCTTCACCTCAATCAGTCAAATGTCAAAAGTAAGCAATAATGAGGGTAAATACCTTCAGAGAATCACCATTGGACTGCGCTATGTCGCCCACAACGAACGTCTGGTAATTGTTTCTCTTTGTTTCTATATTTTTTACTGGATTTTTTTAAGTTATGGACTCTGCAATGATCATTAAAATATAGGCCTAGTGGAGATTTATTGACAGGCCCTGTGACCCTATCTATAGTTATTATGTTATAAGATATCATGCAGTCCAGAATAATTTCATCATAGTACAATTTATTTAAAAAAGTCTCGTATTACAACTTGAATTTGAAGATAAATGATGATTTTTTCAATGATTTTCTTCTCGTATTACAAATCGGATGATTTTCTTCTTTATGGATTTTTAGGTGATTGTCATTGTGATTGTGAATTGATAAAAAATGAGCGGGTGATGCAGTCGAGTGCTGAAATATTTTTTTCAGCCCAGCAAACATGAGACGCTGGCCCAACGTTGGTTCACTGTTGGGACAACGTTGTAGATGGTGGGCCAACATTAAACCGTCACAGACTTACTTATGCCTCATTTTAGTAAACATATTAATCACTCTCAGTTTGTAGGAACGAGGGTCATGTATTGATGACTTCTGGAACAAAGTGTTTAGAATTAGCATAGCGCAAAATTGAGTATTGTTTTAGAAATTAAGATCATCAATGGTACACATGTCGCTAGAATATACTTTACTGAATGTGAAGAATATTTTTCATTATAAAAAACTAAACATTTATTTTAAATTTATACAAGTACATCTGCATGAAATTGCTAGTAATATTAAAAAACATAAACCTAACTGATAATAGTAGCTAAAAATGAATTTTATATATTATGTGATTATCACAGTACAGTGGAACTATTCATCCACACTAGCAGTATGAGTAGATAAATTATATTAATCCTTTGACCTTATGACTTGGTATGCTTTCAGCTACAAAAACATAGATAAGAAGCACTGATTACAGAAGCCACAACTCCGATACAAGTGATATTATATTTGTACTTTACCATTGACGAAATACATGACATTAAATTTCTAAAAATGACATTATTAACAAAAAACTTCAGCTTTAAATAATTGGAAATATCTAGGAAAAATATGGATTTGTAAAATTGAATGCTTTGACTACATGGGCATGTTTATAAATTTCCTTGCCATTTTCTTGCGTTTGAACTTGATTTGAAATAGTATAGATTCAGCTGTACACGCGTTCATATAGGCCTCTCATTTCTGATGGGAATGCGTTACAAGGGTTCTAACTCAGTCACTGGGGAAGGAATCAGAGCTAGGAAAAAGGACCACTAAAAAACGGCCAGCCAGACAACTCAACGAGATCTGCCAGAAGATCATAACGAGGCTGTGCCGGCCACTTCAAAGCGAGGCTCAGCACGCGGCATGCGGACCAGAAGACATGAGGCTCAATGCTGGCTTAATGCTGGCCGATCGTCTGCGACGCTGGCCCATCATTGCGCCAACATTGGGCGAGTGTGGCATGTTTGCTTTGTGAGCATTCAAGATTGTTCAGGATGCGGTCATTCATCCACAGGCGTCGTTGCCATGGGGATAATGTCTGGGGCGACAGTATGGCACGTTCTCGGTGCGAGATCAGATGACGTTTTTATTCCGCACACTTAAGGAGCTGCTTTCACAATGCGAAGGGCCGTAATTTCTGAAGAAAGAGGAATCGCTCACTGCATTCTATTAGGGACGCCATATTTGTCTGTTTTCCTACAATTAACCCTTATAATGCTAAAATATTTTTGAATAAACCAGGAAACCAAATATTTTTTTCAATTTGAGATCATCATGAGTGTCTTAGTTAGTTCTTTCCACTCCATTTGAATACCTATGTCATGGGTCAACGGCCATTATAAATATTTCGATTTTTTTTAGTGCGGTGACCGTCTTTATATGTCAGAATCTGACTTCTGTAGACATCAGATTCTAACGTATCAAGACGGTCCTATAGGGTTAACACGTCGTGGTAATGGCACATTCTCTGCCTAAGGCGATAATATTTTCAAGTACGGAGTGAGTGATCTTACTTTTTTATTTTGATGTTAAATGATTGTGTGTGTACACCATCTTCATGGACTGTTTGATTTATGTTCTTGTGATGTGCATTGTGGTTATTTAGACCACAGACTAATTGACCAATCACTGGCAGACAGACTTCGCCAACCCAAGGTCATTAACAATCTATTCTCTCCACAATCATGTTGCTCTGTTTATGACAGGTAGGGTGATGTATGGCCTCGTGGAACAGACATATATATACATAGTAGAAATATATAATTACATAAGATGTCAAAATAATACATTGATTTACATAATTTCATGATTATAGTTGTCAGCATGTTGCAATTTATCCAATATGCTATCTAAACTTGTAATGCCATGTTTTCATTTCATTCGAATTCGTAACCCATTTGTTTTATTCTCACACACAATTATAATATTGGTACATTGTTAATTATTTTTTGTTTGGTTCACATTGTGCTAATCAATAAATAATATTGAATGATTGATATCAATCAAGCATCATGATATTTTTACCTCACTTTAACCCTTATCTTGCTAATCACGACTATTGTTTTATCAGTTGACCAAATAAATGTTGAATAGGAATGAAATGTATGTCTAAGCGTAAAGATTTGCGTACTCAAATTAAACAAATATGATTAATTTTCAGCCACTTAAAGTTGTTCTTCGCTACCGCGAACCACAACTTTAAGTGATTGAAAATTTAAATAAGTTTACTTAGCACATTAAGGGTTGACTTGACATTGCAACCTTGAAAAACGGAAATGGATTTGTGTTTCAATATAAATTATATGTACTATACATTTAATTTGTTAATGATGTACATGCAATATCGCTGCATTTCGTCGCCCACAATGAAAATAGAAGTACAGAGAATGTTTAGTAGCACTTGTTGTTTTGTCGTTATCAACCATCCTATAATAGTCAGGAAATTACTTCTATACCTGGCAACACCCCAGGAAGCCATATGAAGACACCAATCATCAGCTCCTATTCCTGGCTAACTATCCATGAAAAATGGCATCGGTCAAGGTCATTCAGTGACGTTTTGAACATCATTCTGCTGTTTGTAGAATTGTAATAGCCCTAATTACGACTGCTTAATAACACTGATCACAAAATATATATTTAACAATTGGGCCTCTAGGCCTGTATGTATGTACAGTTCAGTCACTGGAATAGGTGGTGGAGTACATGCTCAGTTAGTCAAATATTGCAATTTAGAAAATGCCAATTTAAAAAAACAACACTATATTTCGTCTTTGTAAGCTTTTCTTGTTGTTGTTGTTGTTGTTGTTTGTTGTTGTTGTTGTTGTTGTTCTTCTTCTTCTTCTTCTTCTTCTTCTTCTTCTTCTTTTTCTTCTTCTTCTTTAATATCGGGCCAGCGTCGCAGACGATGGCCCGACATTTAATTAAAATTGGTAGAACGTCTCTTGTTTGTCCAGGGAATATCAGCTCATGGGGAGTGTTATGCCTAAATAATAGTGACGTAGTTTATGCTGGAAACTACAGACAATCATCCAATGGTGATATAATGTTGGGACAGCGTCGCAGACTGTGGGTCTTGTGCCTGTTGGGATGTGCTGTAAGGCAGCGCTACTTGTTGAAATTCAAGCAACGCTTCTAAGTTTAGTTGGGAAAATACCCCAACTAACTCCATTTAATCATACAATTAAAAGCTTTAATTTGGCTTCGAGTAGTCCTTCAGAATAAGGCATTTCTCATCTATAAACCGCTCATAATTATGTAAAAAAAAACATGATTTGTTTTGCATGTAAAGGCCAGTTTTTTTTCTTATTTATTTTTGTGACATAATCTAAAAATATGTGAACCCAATTTGTCCAGCAAAATTGCTTTTTAAGATAATGTTTGCACAAAATGGAGAAATGGACAATTGAACATTTGTCAACTTCTTGCGTAGGCCTAATTGCACCGATTATTGTGTGTTATTCTTTCAGTGTATGGATCGAATTTAGACTTCAGAATTTGACGTCGGTTCCCGCGCTGAAAGGGTTAATTCACACGAGACATTGAATCAATGTTTTTTTAATGTTGACCCAGCGACGTAGACGGTGTGCCGGTATAAAAACAACATTGGTTCAACGTCGTGTGTCTGCTGGAGAAGAGCATTGACATAATTTAGTCAGTAAACATGTACAGAAAGCAGCCATAACTCTGAGTGTAAGTGTTATGTAATACCCAGAGATCTGTAACTCTAAGACTAATGTCTCTCTCTGAGTGTCAGTGCTCTGTAATACCCAGAGATATGTAACTATACGACTAATGTCGCTCCCCAATTGTCAGTGTTATGTAATACCCAGAGATCTTTAACTCTAAGACTAATGTTTCCATCTGAGTGTCAGTGTTATGTAATACCCAGAGATCTTTAACTATATGACTAATGTCTCCCTCTGAGCGTCAGTGTTCTGTAATACCCAGAGATTTGTAACTATAAGACTAATGTCTCCCTCTGAGTGTCAGTGTTATGTAATACCCAGAGATCTGTAACTATAGGACTAATGTCGCTCCCCAATTGTCAGTGTTATGTAATACCCAGAGATCTTTAACTCTAAGACTAATGTTTCCATCTGAGTGTCAGTGTTATTTAAAACCCAGAGATCTGTAACTATAAGACTGATGTCTCCCTCCGAGTGTCAGTGTTCTGTAATACACAGAGATCTGAAACTATAAGACTAATGTCTCCCTCTGAGTGTCAGTGTTCTGTAATACCCAGAGATCTGTAACTCTAAGACTAATGTCTCCCTCTGTGTGTCAGTATTCTGTAATACCCAGAGATCTGTAACTCTAAGACTAATGTCTCCCTCGGAGTGTTAGTGTTCTGTAATACCCAGAGATCTGTAACCATAAGACTAATGTCTCTCTCTGAGTGTCAGTATTCTGTAATACCCAGAGATATGTTTGTAACTATAAGACTAATGTCTCTCTCTGAGTGTCAGTGTTCTGTAATACCCAGAGATCTGTAACTATAGGACTAATGTCTCCCTCTGAGTGTCAGTGTTCTGTTGAAACTAGAGATCTGTAACTATAGGACTAATGTCTCCCTCTGAGTGTCAGTGTTCTGTAACACCCAGAGATCTGTAACTATGGGACTAATGCCTCCCTCTAAGTGTCAGTGTTCTGTTAAAACCAGAGATCTGTAACTATATGAATAATGTCTCCCTCTGAGTGTCAGTGTTCTGTAACACCCAGAGATCTGTAACTATAGGACTTATGTCTCCCTCTGAGTGTCAGTGTTCTGTTAAAACCAGAGATCTGTAACTATAGGACTAATGTCTCCCTCTGAGTGTCAGTGTTCTGTTGAAACTAGAGATCTGTAACTATAGGACTAATGTCTCCCTCTGAGTGTCAGTGTTCTGTTAAAACCAGAGATCTGTAACTATAGGACTAATGTCTCCCTCTGAGTGTCAGTGTTCTGTTAAAAGCAGAGATCTGTAACTATAGGACTAATGTCTCCCTCTGAGTGTCAGTGTTCTGTTGAAACTAGAGATCAGTAACTATAGGACTAATGTCTCCCTCTGAGTGGCAGTGTTCTGAAATACCCAGAGATTTGTAACTATAGGACTAATGTCTCCCTTCGAATGTCAGTGTTCTGTAACACCCAGAGATTTGTAACTCTATGGCTAATTTCTCCCTCAGCGTCATATCCTGCTACCGCCCTGTCCCGGATGTATACACTGGCTGGGTGGATCTATTTCTCGGGTGCTGTCCGCCTATCGTTCACAATGACATTAATTTGCATTTGGAGACTTATAAGGAACATAAAATATGACATGATTCACGCTACACTCTGTGCTCGTGTTTTCATTATGAAAAATATTTCGATATCAGCATATATCACAGTTGATTTTTGTTGAAAAACAATCAATGACAGAAAATACAAATTAATAAGGTGTGTGCCTCAAGATCCACGTCTTATTCATTGAACGAGTGCTGTATATTCTCACCACACTCAAATGGGTAACGACTGCACCCTCTCCATTGTAGAATTACAATTCTGTGGCGAAATCAGAGATAGCAGTGATTTTTTTTTTTTCTGGGAATGTAAAAATCTGGGGGTAAGCACGTGATTTCCCCTGTGGCTGTCATCTGATGGGAAAGCCATGTCTATCTGAGCCCCACCTAGTGGTCAGTTCATGTACCAGCAATCTGTGAGGGTCTGCTGGGGGTCATCACGTGACTGGAGCAGTACATCCCGGGAATCAGGTCATATGTGAGACAGGAAATTAATTTTCAGCTGGTGACACTGATAGGTGAGAAGCAAAACGTAATTTTGGACCAGGGTCGAAGACGGTGGGCCATCACTAGAACAACTGTAGGGAGCAGATAATAAGATGGCCTTCTCCCTAGACAGCACCAGACATTCCCTCAATGCTGGTTTGATGTTGGACCAGCGTCGTAGATGGTGGGCCTGCATTAAATCAGTATTCTATTCTTCACCTAAATCAGTCAACTGCCAGCTGCAAAGTATCTAAATCCACAAATAATGACGTCAAATTGCTGCAGGGGATTATTATTGGACCGCGTCATGTCACCCACAAATACGTCTAGTCACTGTTTTACTTTTGTTCGGTATTTTTACTGTAGAGTGTGAGCTTATGGAGTCCGAAATGACCATTAAAATATTTGCCTATTGGAGATTTATTGGCCGGCCTTGTGACCCTAAACATAGCTATGGCGTTCTGTTTTACGGACAGTCTCAGTTTGTTCAGATACATCCAGGAAGGAGAGTCGCAGCTCCTCACGATCCTCCAGATATACACCTAGGACGGACAATTATTGATTCTTGATTATATATCAAAGACATCTCAAAGCGTCTTTACATTTTCTCTTCACACACTCTCACCCAAAGGGATTGAGATCTCCTGTTAAAATGGGACAGTCCTGGACACAATGACCAGAGCTGTTCTATTTCAACAGCAGGGGGGGGGGGGGGTCTGATGTGTCGGTACTCAGACCCGGCTATTACTAACTACAATGACCATGGCTGTTCTATTTCAACAGTGTGTGGGGGGGGGGGGGGATCTGATGTGTCGGTACTCAGACCCAGCTATTACTAACTACAATGACAAATGCTGTTCCATTTCCATTTATTCCCATGCCCCTCTGCTCAGACTCAGTTATTTCATTTCATGTTTATTCACTTTGAAATGTGAATTACGTTCGTACTCTCGATGTTTCATATCTACAATACGATTTAACCCTTGCAACGCTGATATATTTGTGAATAAACCATGGTTTTTTTTTTATCTTTGCGTCATTTTAAATGTCTTGGTTGGCTCTTTCCCGCTTCATTTGAATACCTTCAAATGTTAATGGTCTACGCAGCCATTCTATTTTTTTAATTGTTTTAGTGTGGGGATCGACTTTTGATGTCAGATCTCGTTTATTTACATGTTTAAGTAAATACAATCATATGTACAAAAATGAATTTAGATATTTATGCAAATACATATTTACACTGTGTGGTATCTTTGCCCGAAAGTACATTTTTGGTATATATATAATACATGAACTAATATTTCAGATTATGTTTTATTCAACCAACGTTAAAACAAGCTATATTAAACAAGAAACAACTGCGGGTGAACAGTGTTATGTGTGGTTAAGAACTATGAGAAATAATTAGATTGAGAAAAATCACTAACTATATTGGGTTTTGATATGCAGAATACGTCACTGATGCTAACCTCGACCCTATTATGACGTGAATGTATTTAATGTTTCCAATTCTTGACTAAAATTGAGTGACAATATACTATAATATTGAAAAAAATATGAACGCATGATATCTGATTTGATAGAAATGCTGCACTAGTCGAGAGCCACCATCAATCTGATTGTCAGTGTTCAGTAAACCGCATGCTATCAGATTTAGTGGATAAAATATCCTGAGAAATGTTGCACCAGAAAAGAGCCACCGTAACTATGATTGTCAGTGTTCTATAATACCCAGAGATCTGTAACTATAAGCCTAACGTCTCCCTCTGCGTCACATCCGGTTACCGCCCTGTCCCGGATGTGTACACTTGCGGGGTGGATCTATTTCTCGGCAGCACCGATGTGTCTAGGGAGCACACACAAAGAGGAATAGTAGAATGTAGATTTCTGGAGATAATCTTTGATTTAGTGCGGACCAGGCATCAGTCTTAATCCTGCCGTAGCGCCTCCGGGTGGTAAAGGGGGAAACGTCAGCCGTTTTGTTACAAGGTGTCCTGAGGGATTGACTCACGTCAAAACACGGGGTATTGACCAGATGCTGGTTTAATTTTGGCCCATCGTCTACGACGCTGGCCCAACATTTAACCAGCATTGGGTCAACATATTGTCTGACGTGATACTCATGGGTATCAGCAGAGCTTTAAATTTACTACAATATACTGACTGTACAGTGAAGAAATATGACGAGAAAAAATAACAGCTATGGAGGGAAAATAACAAAAGAAGTAACTGTAAAGATTTTTTCGCAGATACAGGATAAACTGGGCCGTGAGAGCCTCCTGAGAACGCTACCCTCGATGATAAAGGCTCCCCATAATAATTAATATTTTGATGGAGTCAGTTTCTCCTTTAATATCGGAATACGGTGAGCTTAATAGGGTTAACCACCACACCACGTTATTCGCCCCATAAATTTACACTTGTAGAAACTGGTTCTTCCCGTCCCCAGCTTTTAAACCCTTAAATATCTGATATATTTTTATATAAACTAAAAATATTTTTTTTCAATTTGAAAGTTAGCTGTTTTAGCTTCATTTGAATACCTATGTTATGGGTCTACAGCCATTATAAATGTTTTACTTTTTCAGTACGGGGACAGACTTTAGACATAAAAGAATCTGACGTCTACATTGTACATATGTCAGATTTTCACGTCGGTCCCCGTCGGTTAATGTCATATTATAGGCCAAATCATCGTGCTTTACATTGTTCTAAAGGATGCAGATTTAAATACTATGCCCAGAGGATAGTTGGACATTCTATTATCCCATCTGAATTTCAGCCAATCTATATTTGATTGTGAATGTCCTTAAAAATAAATTAGTTTTATTAGCACGTGTTAATTAGGAAATGTTTTTTTATGTTACCCGTAATAGGACAAAATCACATCAAAGCAACTGTGGATAATTAGGCTCTGAATAAGAACACCACATTAACAATATAAAGAATAATTAAAATATATTTTTACGTTTTGTCATTAATGTTGGGCCAGAGTCGCAGCCCATTGCTGTTTCAATGCTGGTCAATCGTGTACGACGCTGGCTCAACACTTCTCCAACACAGACCGAACACATGATTCTTCTACACCAGCGTCTACAGCAATCACTGGACGGCTAACCAATGTTACTTCAATGTTGATCCAACTTGTCTGACGATGGCCCAACAACAACCCAGCATTATGTATGTATACATAGGCTACTTTGCCGCAATTGCTATAGGTGTGACAATTTCGTCCCCAGTAGCCAGAAAGGCCACTACTCAGATACATTGGCCCAATTGTGAAATAATGTTGGACCACCGTCTGAGACGCTGGGAAAACATTACTCAACCAAAAAAACAAATGATTTCTCAACAATTTCCCACACACAGCACCCCTATTTTCCCTAAATAGGACACAAACTCATGCAAAATAAACTTAATAGGATACCGGCCTCCGGCCGGTCCTGATTAAAATACAATACTCGTATATTACCTATTCTTTTAATAATACAAAATGGTACAGTAGCGTTCACAATGACAGTGATTTGATCAGCTGATAAAACAAAGTAACAAAAACGAAAATAGTCGTGATTAACTTTGAAAGGGTTACTATAAAGCTGTTGATAACGTCAGCACCACCATTTCCCATATTTCTTCAGAAATGAATGAATGAATGAATGAATGAATGAATGAATGAATGAATGAATGAATGAATGAATGAATACATGAATGTAATGAATGAATGCATGAATGAATAAATAAATGAATGAATGAATGAATGAATGAATGAATGAATGAATGAATGAATGAATGAATGAATGAATGAATGAATGAATGAATAATTTAGCTGTATAATAAAGTATGACTAAACAAAAAAAAAAATTGGTGCTGTTATTTTAGGTTGGTTTTAGATTGACTGGACTATAATAATAACATCTTAAAATTATATACCGATCACACTGGCAATATACATGACACGATAGACTTAAAACAAATTCCTACCATGGACAAGTATATTCGTTATTCAGAGGCTTCGAAAATATCATGGTATCAATCAATACATGATAACCATTCTCCATAAATTAATATTTTAAATAAAATAAGCAAAACAATTATGCAGCTTTAACCCGGGGTTTTGGCCACATCTCGAGTCAAATCCGTCGCTGAAAAGTAACCCGTGGCATTGCGCCACAGATTGCCCCGGGTCGAGCAATTCAGTGTTATCATTTTGTTGGTTTGTTTAACCCAGATAAAATGCCACGGGTGATATTTATTTTTAACTCGGGCTTAGCCCGTGTTGTAACATGGGGTAACCCGATGTAATCTGCGGGGAACACCCCGGGTCGATGGGGTGTTCAACTTTGGAATAGCATGCTGTACCATGCTTACAAGGAACATATGGCATATGATTCACGTTTCATTCTTTTCTGAGTTTCACTATGAGATGACCATAGATATATTCAGCCAATATCCCACTTGGTTAAGGTCGAATAACAATCGATTACAACTCATTAGGCTCCCGACATTGTTGTGATGTGTTGAATCAACGTTAATGACGTTAATTCAACGTTGCAACCACGTCATGTGCCCAGTGGGGGAAAATACAAATATTGTTTGCCTTAAAACCCACGCTTTATTATTAATTAACCCTTCAAGCGCCAAATTATTCTATTGGAATTTTCACCCACTTGAAAGTTGTGTTTCGCTAACGCGATCCACAACTTCAAGTGAGTGAAAATTATTCAGGTTTGACAAATAAAGGTCTACTCTGTTCAAATCGTGCTGATTGATGTCACATTATGGCTTTACCATGTTTAGAAGGCGGTACTAAATGTGGTAATTATTAAGTGAACAAAAAAACGAAATATATGCGGCACCGGCGGTTAAAGGGTTAAACGAGTTCTGTATTTTCTCACACCGCACTCGAATGTGAACAGACTGCATCATCTTCAACGCTTCTGAATCATTCCACCTTGTAGAATTCCAATTCTGTGATGAAATTAGAGACGGCAGTGACCTTTTTCTGAGAAATAAGAAATCTGGAAATCAGAGAGGACAGTGATTTGGTTATATTTTTTTCGTGAATTTAAAAACTGGAGGTAAGCAAGAGCATTCCCCCGTGGCTGTCATCTGATGGGGAAGCCATGGCTATCAGAGCCCCACCTAGTGGTCAGTCCATGTACTTGCAATATGTGAGGCTCTGCGGGGGGTAAGGCAGCATTTGGAGATTTTAAAATGAGCACAAAACATGACATGATTCACCTTTCATTCTGTGCTGGGTTTTTACTATGTATGCTCCAAACTGCTTAAAGGCATGGAGTATACAGTGCTGTCTATGGTACTGTGCACTATAGAGAACCCTTGAAATCATTCGAAGTACGAGTAGGGCATAGTCCCGGATTCGGGCTTCCCTCCATCCCGATATTGCCATGATTGTGCAGAAAGTGACATAAAGCAATATTCTCTCACTCTTTGAACGAGTGTTGTATTTTTTCACACAGAACTAAAATGAGAACAGAATGCATCTTCTTCAACCGTTCTCAATCCACTTTTGAATAAATCAAATTCCGTGACGAAATCAAAGAAAAGAGTGATTTTGCTGTGTTTTCTGAGAAGGTAGAAATCTAGAGGTAAGCGCGTGCTTTCCCCTGTGGCTGTCATCTGAAGGGGAAGCCATGTCTATTTGAGCCACACCTAGTGGTCAGTCCATGTACTAGCAATATGTGAGGTTCTGCTGGGGGTCATCAAGAGACTTGAGTAGTAGTGTACCGAGAATCAGGTCATATGTGAGACAGGAAGTTCATTTTCGGTTGGTGACACCGATAGATCAGGAGCAGGTGAAAACGACTTCTCTCCGAAAAGCATAAAACCTTCACCAATTGCTGGTTTAATGTTGAGCGAGCGTCACAGACGGTGGGCCAACATTAAATTAGCATCATTACAATTAATTTAACATTAAACCTTCACCTCAATCAGTCAAATGTCAAAAGTAAGCAATAATAAGGGTAAATACCTTCAGAGAATCACCATTGGACTGCGCTATGTCGCCCACAACGAACGTCTGGTAATTGTTTCTCTTTGTTTCTATATTTTTTACTGGATTTTTTTAAGTTATGGACTCTGCAATGATCATTGAAATATGGGCCTAGTGGAGATTTATTGACAGGCCCTGTGACCCTATCTATAGTTATTGTGTTCTGTTTTTGCTTCATTAAGATGTTTGTTATTCTAAGTAAAGCTGCACGTAGGTTAAATATGTTATAAGATATCATGCAGTCCAGAATAATTTCATCATGGTACAATTTATTTTAAAAAGTCTCGTATTACAACTTGAATTTGAAGATAAATGAATGATTTTTTCAATGATTTTCTTCTCGTATTACAAATCTTCTTTATGGATTTTTAGGTGATTGTCATTGTGATTGTGAATTGATAAAAAATGAGCGGGTGATGCAGTCGAGTGCTGAAATATTTTTTTCAGCCCAGCAAACATGAGACGTTGGCCCAACGTTAGTTCACTGTTGGGACAACGTTGAAGACGGTGGGCCAACATTAAACCAACACAGACTTACTTATACCTCATTTTAGTAAACATATTAATCACTCTCAGTTTGTAGGAACGAGGGTCATGTATTGATGACTTCTGGAACAAAGTGTTTAGAATTAGCATAGCGCAAAATTGAGTATTGTTTTAGAAATTAAGATCATCAATGGTACACATGTCGCCAGAATATACTTTACTGAATGTGAAAAATATTTTTCATTATAAAACAAATAAACATTGATTTTAAATTTATACAAGTACATCTGAATGAAACTGCTAGTAATATTAAAAAAAAACATAAACTTAACTGATAATAGTAGCTAAAAATGAATTTTATATATTATGTGATTTTCACAGTACAGTGGAACTATTCATCCACACTAACAGTATGAGTAGATAAATTATATTAATCTTTTGACCTTATGACTTGGTTTGCTTTCAGCTACAAAAACATAGATAAGAAGCACTGATTACAGAAGCCACAACTCCGATAAAAGTGATATTATATATGTACTTTACCATTGACGAAATACATAACATTATATTTTTAAATATGACATTATTAACAAAAAACTTCAGCTTAAAATAATTGGAAATATCTAGGATAAATATGGATTTATAAAATTGAATGCTTTGACTACATGGGCATGTTTATAAATTTCCTTGCCATTTCCTTGCGTTTGAAACTGATTTGAAATAGTATAGATTCAGCTGTACACGCGTTCATATAGGCCTCTCATTTCTGATGGGAATGCGTTACAAGGGTTCTAACTCAGTCACTGGGGAAGGAATCAGAGTTAGGAAAAAGGACCACTAAAAAACTGCCAGCCAGACAACTCCACGAGATCTGCCAGAAGATCATAACGAGGCTGTGCCGGCCACTTCAAAGCGAAGCTCAGCACGCGGAATGCGGACCAAAAGACACGAGGCTCAATGCTGGCTTAATGCTGGCCGATCGTCTGCGACGCTGGCCCAGCATTGCGCCAACATTGGGCGAGTGTGGCATGTTTGCTTTGTGATCATTGAGGATTGTTCAGGATGCGGTCATTCATCCACAGGCGTCGTTGCCATGGGGATAATTTCTGGGGCGACAGTATGGCACGTTCCCGGTGTGAGATCAGATGCTGTTTTTATTCCGCACACTTAAGGAGCTGCTTTCACAATGCGAAGGGCCGTAATTTCTGGTGAAAGAGGAATCGCTCACTGCCTTTTATTAGGGACGCCATATTTTTCTGTTTTCCTACACTTGTTTGCATAAACCAGGAAACCAAAGGGTTTTTTCAATTTGATGTCATCATAAATGTCTTAGTTAGCCTTTTACGCTTCATTTGAATATCTATGTTATCGGTCTATGACGAATATGATGTTTTAATTCTTTCAGTGCGGATGCCGTCTCTATACATCAGAATCTGACGTCACCAGGCGTCAGATTTTGACGTAGAGAGACGGTCCCCGCGCTGTAAGGGTTAACCCGTCGTGGAAAAGGCCCTTTCATCTATCTGATACAATAATCTACCGTTTTTTTCATGATAAATAATTGGATGAATATGCTATCTTCTCAAATTGTTTATTTATTTTCTTGTAATGTGTATTGTGGTTATTTAGACCACAGCCTAATGACCAATCACTGGCAGAAGGACTTTGCCAACCCAAGGTCATTAACAATCTATTCTCACCACAATCATGTTGCTCTGTTCATGACAGGCAGGTTGATGTACGGCTTCGTTGAATATATATATATATAGAGTAGAAATATATTGTTATACAAGCTGTCAAAATAGTACACTGGTTTACATAATTTCATGATTATACAGCATGTTGTAAATTACTTAATATGATGTCTAAATTTGTAATGTTATATTTTCAATTTCATTCATAGTTGCAACTTACATGTATAAGTTTTATTCGTACATCTTAATATAATGTTGTCATATTGTTTTCATATTTGTTGTTTGGCTCGCATTATGCTAATTAATAATTAATATTGAATAATTGAATTGATTATGCTAATCAAAATCAAGCAACATGATGATATTTCTACCTCACTTTAACTCTCATCCTGCTAATCACGACTATTGTTTTATCAGTCGACCAAATAAATGTTGAATGGGGATGAAATGTGTGTCTAAGCATCAAGATTTGCGTGCTCAAATTAAACAAATATGAGTAATTTTTAGCCTCTTGAAGTTGTGGTTCGCGGTAGCGAGACACAACTTCTAGTGAGTGAAAATTTGAATAAATTTACTTAGCACGTTAAGGGTTGAGCTGATATCGCCACCTTATAACGAATTCAAACACACCTATTAAAAAAAACTGAAATGGACTTGTGTTTCAATACAGCAATTTGTACATTTAATCTGTTAAAGATGTACATGCAATATCGCTGCATTGCGTCGCCCACAATGAAAATAAAAATACACAAAATGTTCCAGTTGCACTTGTTGTGTTGTCGTTTTCAGCCATCCTATAATGGTCAGAAAATTACTTCTATACCTGGCAACACCCCAGGAAGCCATATGAAGACACCAATCATCAGCTCGTTTTCCTGGCTAGCTATCCATGGACAGTGTGCTATAAAATGGTGTCAAGTTCATTTTGTGGCGTTTTGAACTCTAGTGATAACATTTTGCTGTTTGTAGATTTATAATTAGCCTAATTCATTCTGACTGGGTACTAACACCAATCACCAAATATATATCTTCTTTTTCTTCTTCTTCTTCTTCTTCTTCTTCTTCTTCTTCTTCTTCTTCTTCTTCTTCTTCTTCTTCTTCTTCTTCTTCTTCTATTCCTCAGCTCCTTCACTTACATCCAGGATCGACAGTCTCAGTCCGTTCACATACAAGCAGGAAGGACAGTCTCCGCTGCTCACGATCTCCCACACTAGGACGGACAGTCTCAGCCCATCACAATCCCCCACACCCAGCTGGAAAAGCCGCCAAACAGTAAATCAGTCAGATTGTATCTGATTTAGGGCGCTAAGAGATATCAATTGGAGAAACTGACCCAATGTTTGTTTAATGTTTGGCCAGCGTCGCAGACGATGGCCCAACATTAAACTAACATTGGGAGAATGGCATATGTTTGGCTAGGGAAAATCAGCTCTCAGGGAGTGTTATGGTTAAATAATAGTGACGTAGTTTATGCTTGTAAAATACAGACGTTCACCAATGTTGATATAATGTTGGGCCAGCGTGGCAGACTGTGGGCCTGGTGTTTGCTGGGATGTGCTGTGAGGCAGCGCTACTTGTTCACTTTTAAGCAAACGCTTCCCGGTTTAGTTTAAGAAAATACCACACTGATCTCATCTAACTCCATCTAATCATACAATTATATATTAATTAAGCATCAGATATTATTTGCGAATAAGATATTTCTCCTCTATCGGTCGCTTACATGTAAAACAAATCACTATTTTTTTTGTACGTAATGGCTGAGAAGACTTTTTTCAGAATTATTTTTGTGACATAATCTAAATATATGTGAACTCAATTTATCCAGCACAATTGCCTTTTAGGATAATGTTTGCACAAAATGGGCAAATGGACAACTGATCATTTGTCAACTTCTTACTTAACGATTTTTCAAACCACATTGTTATTTATTACTTGGAGCTTCAAAGTATAAGTACTGATTTTACACTTCACTACAGCTTATTTCTATAACTATTAATTCCCCATTGAAATTGTGGTCGTCAGCTGGTTCAACAGTATATAATACCCAGCTTTTTATATCAAGTGACAGTACACGTGAATATGTTATGGTATAAGTGGCACATTAAGATTTAATATCAAAGAATATTACATGCCAAAGACATCTCAAAACGCCTTCACATTTCCTCTTCACACTCTCATACCTGAAGGGATTGAGATCCCCTGTTGAAACGGGACAGTCCTGGTCATTGTAGTTAGTTATATGGTTAACTACAATAGAGGGATCTGATGCCTCTGTGTTCAAACACAGCTATGACTAACTACAATAGAGGGATCTGATGCCCCTGTGCTTAGACTCAGCTATGACTAACTACAATAAAGGGATCTGATGCCCCTGTGCTTAGACTCAGCTATGACTAACTACAATAAAGGGATTTGATGCCCCTGTGTTCAAACCCAGCTATGACTAACTACAATTACCAATGCTGCTCCATATCAAGAGGGGGGGGGAGTCTCATGCCCATGTGCTTACACTCAGTTATTTCATTTCATGTTCATTTACTTTGAAATGTGAATTCCTGTCGTACTCCTGATGTTCCATATCTACATATACGATTTAACCCTTGCAATGCTGAAATATGTGTGTATAAATCATGGAGACCAATGGGCTTTTTCAACATGACGTTATCATAAATTTATTGGTTAACTTTTTCCGCTTTATTTGAATACCTATGTTAATGTTCTACAGTCATTATAATTTTTTTATTCTTCCAATGTGGGGAGCGACATTAGATGTCAGATCTCGTTTATTGACATGCTTAAGTAAATACAATCGTATTTACTGAAATTTGAAAACACAACAATGAATTGATATGTTTATGTAAAAAAAAATCCATTGTGTGACATCTTTGCCCAACAGTACTTTTTTATTTCTTGATAGTATCTGAACTTATATTTCAGGTGATCTAAATTCAACAAGCATTTAAGCAGAAACAACAGAAACTAGAAACAAGTACGGCACTGTTTGTAATTGTAAAATCAGATGATATCAGATTTAAATATCTTGATAAATGCTACACCAGTCGAGATGTAGAGAGCAGCCATAACTCTGGTTGTCTGTGTTCTGTAAAACCCAGAGATCTGTAACTATAAGACTAATGTCTCCCTCTGCGTCACATCCGGATACCGCCCTGTCCCGTATGTATACACTGGCGGGGTGGATCTATTTCTCGGCAGCAGCGAGGTATCCCGGGAGCAAACACAGAGAGGGATAGTAGAATGTAGATTTCTAGAGATAATCTTTGATTTAGAACAAACCAGGCGTCAGTCACAATCCTACTGTAACGCCCCCGGATGGTAAAGGGGGAAACGTCAGCCGTTTTGTAACAAGGTGTCCTGAGGCATTGACTCCTGTGAAAACACGAGATATTGACCAGATGCTAGTTTAATGTTGGCGCATCGTCTACGACGCTGGCCCAACATCAAGCCAGCATTAGTTCAACATCTCGTCTGACGTGAGACTCCAGGGGGATCAGCAGAGCTTTATATTTACTACAATATACTGACTGCACTGTGAGGAAAACTGAGGAGAAAAATAACAATTATGTCAGCAAATGCAAGACGTTCACCCAATGTTTGTGTAATGTTGGGGCAGCGTCGTAAACCGTTAACCCGAAATTGGATGAACGTCTTGTTGTTGCTGGGATGTAGCGAAAATTACTACTGAATGGATCTGTAAGGTTTTTTGTGCAAATACAGTCGTTCTCAATGTTGTCACCCGTCTTCAGACTCCCGTCTGAGGACTAACACTCTGTGTGCTACAAGCCAGATCTTAACTCCCGCCCTGCTATATATACGGTTTCAAGCACGTCTTAGATCTAAAAAAATGATAAAACAGTTTTGAGTAGATGCTTAGTTAATCGATTAATTCAATATAGTAAATATTTATTTTCCTCAAATATAAATATTTTTCATCAAATTTATGAAGCTGGAAATTGCTTTAGTAATACATGAAAAATAGAAGCAAGCGATTCAGCAGAATAAGGGTTAACCCTTGTCCTGCTGAATCGTTTGCTTATATTTTTGACTCATTCAAGGCTGAAAATGATGAAGAAATTTCCATCTTCAACGAAACGCGTGTGTTTTAATAACAAACAGATTTTTCGAAATCAAATGATTTTATTAAAACATTTTCATGAACTAATTACAGTGGTATTTTATTTGATTCGACACTTGAGTATGTGTAGGCTTGTTACCGTAGGCCTACCAGATGGCCAGGGCGGTCACGGGTTCGAGCCCCATTCTGGCCTTCAAGTTTCATTAAAACAAAATGTTTTTTCACTCATAAAGACTTGATATCGTGGGGGGCTTCCGTGACCAAGAGTGTCTGGATGGCAGTGTCATCTCATTTATCTCACCATCCTCATGAGGTTCTCCTGGCAAAGTTTAGCTACATGTGTACAGGTGGCATAAAACATCCCATTCATTTCATTTCATTTGCTAATGATGCCTCAAAGATCATATATATATACAGGTAAACATGGCAAATGGCGTGTGCTATCTGACAACTCTCAGACACGTGGGTGTAAACTGATCAGAACATCCAGTAAGCTTATGAGCTTGTTAGAATCAGACGAGAAGTGTCTGCCATCAAACATGTCAGATTTATACGTCATGTCAGTCTCCAGAGACAAGGGTATACATCCTAGCAGACACAAGACGTTGAATCATTGTTGGTTTAACGTTGGTCCACCTTCTACGACGTTGGACCAACGTTAAGCAAACATTGATTCAACGTCTTGTGTCTGCTGAGTATGTATCCGAGAAAGTTTTACCGAAGCAGCAACAGCGGCTACGTGTCCTACAAAACAAGAGACTAGGCCCAATGCTGGTTTAATGTTGGGCCAACGTCAAAGACGGTGGGCCATCATTAAACCAGCATTGGGGCACCTCCTCGTGTTTGTTGGGACAGCGTTGAACCAGTGGCCTATATGAATCCTCCTTAGAGACAGGTATAATCCAGTTGTGGCCAGGATTTGAATCGTGGAGATGCTGGTAAGTTGCTCTCATCTCTTCCTACATCTTATGTCTGGAGAGCAGTATCATCTGATCATACTGTCTGGTCTGGTATTTTTTGCGTGTTTAGATTTTCGCGAAGTTGTGATTTTGGGAATTCTCGTGAAGTCTAGAATTCGCAAATTATCAATTTCAATGAAAGTATCGCTTTTATGATAATAATTTTCGCGAAATTCTTCAATTCGCAAATTTGACCTCCTCGCGAAAGTGCTGAAAATTAAGACCTTGCGAATATTACCAGATCTACAGTAATATCAACATCGCATTCTCTTGAAGCTCTCGTGGTTTGCACACATATCAAATTAGTCTAAAACACCATTCATCCATTCATCCATTCTCGTTCGCTCATTCGTTTTTGTATTTTTTATTTTTCGCTCTTTTGTATTTGTATTTTGTATATTTGTTCGCTCGTTAACGGTTTATTCATTCATTCATTCATTCATTCATTCATTCATTCATTCATTCATTCATTCATTCATTTATTCATTCATTCATTCATTCATTCATTCATTCATTCATTCATTCATTCATTCATTCATTTATTCATTTATTCATTTATTCATTTATTCATTTCTTTATTAAATTAATTTGTTCTTTAGTTAGTTCCTTCCTTTTTTTCTTCTCTCATTCGTTTGTTCTTTAACGGTTCATTCAGTTTTTCACTCATTCATTCACTCATTCATTCATTTATTTACTCATACATTTATTCATTCCTTCATGTATTCCTTCATTCATTCAATCAACCATTCAATCCTTCTTTCACACATTTAAACATTCATTTAGAAGATCCAGCCATTTCTAAGCTTCAGGTGCAGACGGCATGTGAAGTTCTAGTGAATCCTGTTGATTCATTGACAATCCATTGTTAAGATCTCCATGTAATCCCCTCTACAGCCTGGTTGATGGCCATCATTAGCTGCAGGTAATTACAATTGCTCATTCGTCTGGCTTGGGTCCTCAAGGTCTACACACTGATCTCACTGACCCTATATATACACCTTTTGGTGTTCACCTAAACCTAAATGTATATTTTCCCTTTGGATATGGCAGGGCACATCTGCCACTTTGCAAAGTGGCAGATACATCCTTTTATATCCAAGGGAACGATATACACTAATATATAAAACCCTGTAAGAAGGTTAATTTACCTAAAATGCTTCAACTTCACCCCACGTACCAGGGGATCGTCATGTGAAACGTGTCTTGTAGACTTCCATGTGCTCCCTAAATATAAATTAAGATTTCTTTTAAATCTTAGTGATAAATAATAATAATAATCGAATATGCAATGAATGAATGAATGAATAAAGAAATGAATGAATGAATGAATGAATAAATGAATGAATGAATGAATGAATGAATGAATGACTAAACAAACGAACGAACGAATAAATGAATCAAGGAGTAAATGAATGGATGAATGAATGAATGAATGAATGAATGAATGAATGAATGAATGAATGAATGAATGAATGGACGGATGAATGAATGCTTAATTAAATGAATAAATAAAACAAAGAATGGATGCAAAAATGAATGAATAAATGATTGAATAAATAAATAAATAAATAAATAAATAAATAAATAAATAAATAAATAAATGGATAAAAAAATAAATAAAAAAATAAATAAATAAATAAATAAATAAATAAATAAATAAATAAATAAATAAATAAATAAATAAATAAATAAATAAATAAATAAATAAATAAATAAATAAATGAATGAATGAATGAATGAATGAATGAATGAATGAATGAATGAATGAATGAATGAATGAATGAATGAATGAATGAATGAATGAATGAATGAATGAATGAATGAATGAATGAATGAATGAAAGAATGAATGAATGAATGAATAAATCAGCGCATTTTAATTAAGGTCAGTATTGCATAAGTCATTCACACCTCAATTCAAATGTGAATCAGAAGAACACCTGTGTGTTGAGAGTGTTAGTATATTGGCTGTAGCGTATTGGTGGAATCCGATCACGTGTTTCAATGTCAGACAAGCCACCCGGGTGAGGAGAAGAAGGTGGATTATATGGAGTGCGCGGAATGAGATTCAAGTCATGTCAGGATCTGATCAGGCATTCACCATTATCTGACTGGGAGGTCTTGGGCTGGTGTAGGTAAACACTGCCGTCTGTCACGCCGAAGCTCGCGGGTTCATCCCCTTTTCTCTTGTGAAGTAATCCATTAAGTAATTACATTTAAATGTTCACCCACTTGAAGTTGTGGGCGAAAATTACTCATAATTGTTCAATTTGAGACCAAATATTGGAAAATCTTGCTGTTTGAACACTCATCTGGTTCCCAATAACTGTCATTTGGTCAGTTTGTGAAACGAATTACAAACGATTAATCGTGCGTAATGCTGGAAAAGATAAAATATAGATAAAATAGCATTGATGTATAAATCCCAATGAATCCAGGTGGAAACGGTTCAGAGAACTGAATGCAGTATTGCGAGAAGCCTCTGCGTCCAAGAGGTAGTGTGTTCGGCCTCAGACCGCCATGGCCTAATTTCAAATCTCTGATTTATCTCGCTATTCTCAGGAGGTTCTCATAGCACAGTTTAACTTGTATGTGCACAAAGGTGGCATCGGTGAACAGGACTGAGAACAAACGAAAAAGTAAATTTTTGAGAAAGAAATGACTAAGTAGGATTAGATGATTTTTGCCACATGACTGTATAAATGCTGCAGTTCGGCAGTTGTAAACTTCGACGCAACAGTCACTATTAATCTAATTATATTGAAATACTTAAAAAAAAATTACACTAGTTTTCAATGTGATATGATACTAAATGTTATATGGATCGCTGTATTCACTTCGGTATAAGAAATATATATTCTGGATTCTTGTGAATTCCTACAAGCGTTGTCAATTGGCATGTTTCACATCTGCTGGCTCTATTTATCAACTTGAAGGACGCGCGGGACATTCTCAGAGCTTACCGGAAGCCATCGTTAACTAGGTCACCGGAAGCCCTCGTAAACTAGGTCACCAGAAGCCCCCGTAAACTAGGTCACCTGGTATAAACAAATCTACCATATTAATAAGTTTAGAATACAGTCTAATTATTTAAACTGAAGGTTACCATTGAATAATATCAATCGTTGATAATAAATCAGGCAAATTAACACTTTCCGTACAGAATTGATATAATTTTAATTTTTGCCTTTTTCTGCAAATGAAGATAATCCGATTTTGAATGCTAATTCCAATAACAATTGTACAATTGGAGCGAACATTCACAGACTGAGGTCCAGATCTGAGCAGTAATAAATAACGCCCTGTGTCGAGCACGCAAGGTTAACGAATACGCATGCGTAATACTCAAGATTCAGATAAGAGAGCCTCATTTGGCGGACGGCACGTATCCCAGCAAACATGAGACGTGGGGCCAACGTTGGCTTACTGTTGGACCAGCGTCGTGGACGATGGGCCAACAGTGAGTCTACGTTGGGCCAGCGTCTCATGTTTTCTGGCTAGTGGGTGACTTTTAGTCGTCCGTTTCTAATCTGTCAACAGTCACTAAGCGCCGACGGGTGCCGATTTCACACCCAAATAAATCGGTCAGTTATCAACAGGATCTTATCACTGTTTATGAAACATCAGTACAATCTCACAGCAAAGATCTGGGGAGCTATTTAGAAGGACGCTTATCTAACACTTAGATCGTGCTAGGTGCCCCATAGTGTTCCAATCATCGATTGAGACAATTGCGCAAAAAAATAATTAATAATTAAAGTTTATTATTCGTACTCTGGGTACACACCATATATAAATATACATACATACTGCCGTCCAGCCACATGATTCGAAATTCGAGCTATTGCAGTCTGAGGCTGATCACGCTACTTCTCGATCACGGAGGCTCCCCGAAATATTGTACTATTACGAGTGAGCAGAGAAGAAACATTTTGTTTCTTTGAAACTTGAAGGCCAGAGTGGGCATGTTTATAAATTGCATTGAAACTGGTTTGAAACAGCATAGCTCCGGCAGCACCGGCGTTACCGTTAATACACCATGTCTGCTGGGAATGCGTTACATTGAGGAAGGAACCAGAGTTAAGAAATAGGACCACCACGAAACTGCCAGCCAGACAATTCAATGATATCTGCCAGAAGGTCAAAACGAGGCTGTGCCGGCCACTTCAAAGCGAGGCTCAGCACGCGGCATGCTGGCGATGAGATGCTCACTCAATGCTGCCTCAATGCTGGCTCATCGTCCGCGACGCTGGCCCAGCATTGCGCCAACATTGGGCGAGTGTGGCATGTTTGCTTTGTGAGCATTCAGGATTGTTCAGGATGCGGTCATTCATCCACAGGCGTCGTTGCTATGGGGATAATGTCTGGGGCGACAGTATGGCACGTTCCCGTTGTGAGATCAGATGCTGTTTTATTCCGCACACTTTCACAATGAGAAGGGGTGTAATTTCTGGAGAAAGAGGAATCGCTCACTGCATTTTATTAGGGACGCTATATTTGTCTGTTTTCCTCCACTAATTAACCCTTGGAACGCTGAAATATTTTTGCATAAACCAGGAAACCAAATCTTGTGGCAATCTAAAATCATCATAAATGTCTCCGCTTTATTTGAATACATATGTAATGGGGCTACAGCCATTCTATGAGACGCAGTGACGTCACCAGAAACCGTTTTGAATGGGAACTCGGTGAAAATAAAGTTGTATAAGACCCCCACCCCCATTCTTCATTTTATTTAATAGCTGAGTGACAGCAATGGAGGTGAAGGCTATTAAGTTTCACAGAATTATAAATGTTTTAATTCTTTAATTGCGGGGACCATTTGTATACGTCAAAATCTGACGTATACAGATGGCAGATTCTGACGTATAAAGACGGTCCCCGCGCTGTAAGGGTCAACCCATCGTGGATGAGGCACCTCGTCTGTCTAATGCAATAAATACCTTGTGTGCGGAATGGGTGAACCTAATTTCCTATTAAGTTTCGATGGTAAATAAGTGTGTGAGCACACCGTCTTCATAACTGTTTTATTTATGTTCTTTATGTTCTTATATGTATCGTTGTTATTTAGACCACAAACTAATGACCAATCACTGGCAGAAGGACTTTGCCAAACCAAGGTCATTAACAATCTATTCTCATCACATGTCGCTCTGTTCATGACAGGTAGGGTGGTGTGTGTGGCCTCGAGGAATATATATATATACAGAGTGGGAATATATTGTTATATAAGTTGTCAAAAAAGTACATTGGTTTAACTAATTTCATGATAATAGTTGTCAACTTGTTGCAAATTACCCATTATGATATCTAAACTTGAAATGCTATATTTTCAATTCTATTCAAATTCGCAACTTGCTAGTTCTATTCGCATAATAATGTTTTCAAAGAATCAAAGCATCATTATTATATTAATGTGGTAACACTTGTTATTTGACTACGCATTTATATCTTTCAGTCACTTTAGGCTGATATTGCTGGTCCAATTGCGACCTTTAAATAAATTCAAACACGCTTAATTTTCAAACTGAAATAGACTTGTGTATCGATACATGCATTTGTATATTCAATAATGTACATGCAATATCTCTGCGTCGCCCGCAATAAAAATACACATAATGTTGTGTCTTTTAGGACTTGTTATTATGTCGATATCAACCATCCTATAATAGTCAGGCAATTACTTCTATGTGTGGCATCACACAAGGAGGCCATATGAACACACCAATCATCAACTCCTTTTCCTGGCTAACTATATCCAGGAATACAAAATGAGGGCAAGGTCATTCTGTGACGTTTGGACCCCTAACGACATCTTCCTGCTCGTTGTACGTTTGTAATAATAATACTTTTGACTAGTTTTGAACGAAAACCCTTTCAGTGCCGGGATCAACTTTTGACGACAGAATATGAAAGAATATAAACATTATGCACCGCCCTCGGAAAATATGGATCCACCACACGCATTATACATTCTGTAGTTGCAAATAGCCTGTAATCAATTTTGATTTACTCTGTGAATTATGAGTCTATTCGCGTGAAATTTGGCAACAGTATGTAGCTGGTATCCGTTAACATTATTGTGCAAGAAAATCTGGGAAAAGTATAACTAAAAATAGCTCAGCAAAAAGTGGTAGTTAAAACAGGATATTTTAATCATGGGGAAAGGCATCGTTGTGGAAATGAAGAGATAATATGTGAAACTCTCAAACTATCTTCCGCAGTAAAAGTGACTAACAATAATAGCAATCAATTGTTTTTGACACATTATTATCATCCTTTTTATAAATCATCACTATTTAGTTAAAATATTGTTTTTAAATCACTGCTGTACTGTCACACATGTCTTAATTATTTCTAAATGTGTCTGTGATTAAGATAATTTACTGAACATTTATTACATGTAGTTGATTGAATATACTCTTGTTCTCATTAAGGTATAGGCGCGACGGGTTATTTTAGTCAGGGCCCATTTTCGAAATTTCTGACTTGGTAAGGCATTTTTTAGTAGAATTTGACATGCAGTTGTTCTTACACAATTTGGGAACGCTGATTCCAAATCTGCCCCATGCCAAGCTATATTTTGTGTTTTTCTTACTCAAAATTCAAAAAGAAAATGGCCGCCAAAATTAGTGAAAATGTCACAACTTTACATCACGGCTTGGCTTACAATCAACATAAAAACATTATTTTGGTGTATTAAAATCTACCTGAGCAACCTACTTGAAGTCCCCTAAATTTCACCTTGTGCGTTTGCCGCTAGAGGACAAAATCCAAAATGGCCGCCACTTCCAAGGCAATGTGCCATAACTTTGCTTCCAAATAACGTAGAGATGTGTTTTTGGTGTCTACATATAGGCTTTTCACACCCGGGAAACCAATTCAGAGCCGTGATAACATCTATTATCAATATTTCCCAGAGTCATGGGAGAAAAACAAATGTAGCGCCGGAAAAACGACACATCGTAGTCCAGTGTAATAATAATGATTTATTTAATAAAGTCATTATTTCACATTTAGAAGCCGAGGGAAACAGACGTAATATCCGGCATGTTGTAAAAATGTTTAGACTTTTGACAGAAAATATTTTATGATTGTTGATCATTGTTCTGCTGTAGATAACCTGTCGCTCACCATATATCCGTTCTAGGCATATTAGTATGTGGCCTATGTGATACCCACCTGCATCGTGTTTTTACAGTACCGTAAGGAAGAAATAATTTTAAATAATTTAAATGTGCGTTGGCCACGGGTGGCACCCTCCTGCCCAAGCTCTGTACGAGGGTTTAGCAAAACATGAAGTTAATCCACAAGGTGGTCTGCATAACCATGGCAATAATGACGCACATACATGTTCCATTCCTATTGAGACAAGAAGTCGTTTAAATTTAACAATTTATGATTCTAGTAACTAGGTATACTGTGCTGGTTAAAACGTGCAATAACATAAAAATTATGTTTTTCAATCGGATTAACAATTTACATAATCATGATAATAGTATCATCCTAATTTTTATATTTTTGCCCAGAATAGATACCGTACAAAAGCCTGGTAATGCGCTGATAACACAGTTTTCAGACATAATTGAACGAATAAAGTCCCAACCATCGGCTCCGAGATCCACACGAAGCCGTAATGTAGGCTACACATATTTCTTCTCCCCTAACTTGAATAAAAACTATGATAAAACTATGAAAAGAAAACTATGATAAAATACAGTTACACGATATCGGAAACCTGTAATTGGGTGCAGAAGTTGACTTATATATGCTTTGGGCATATAAGATTGATGGTTGAGGACACGCTGGGGTAATGTTGAAAATACTGACGATGAATTTATTTTATAAATATAGTATGAACATACACCATCTTCAGAATATGTTAGTAATTGACCTAGTCTTGGCAACTAAATGCTATAGAGTGTCATGAACAAGTCACCAAAGATTATTGGGTACACTATTGCAACAACATATGATGCAGAAGATGTGGTAATTAGGGCAATAATACCGTTCGTAGCACGATCAGGATGTCTTTATGAAGATTACCATAAAATGGAGAAACATTCTAGATGTGGTCGTGATATGGTAGAATGTATGAGGAATCAGTAGGTTCTGGTCATGCATGCTTCTAATCAGATATAAGCTCCCACTCTCACATAATATACAATAACCCAACAGGTTCAGTTGTGTCTTGAAGTGATATGGGAGCGAACACCCTATTTTGCAGGAAGAGGTAGGCCTATCAAGGTAAAGACAACAAGTCTTACCATATATAAAGTGATGAAATCATATGATGGACGTGACGATATTTAGGTCCCTGATAACTATATGTCTCCTCCAGACATAGTAGATTAACCCTTTAGGCCCTAACAATGCACTAAGGCATCATTTTACATCCCTGAAACTGGTTTACATGGCAATTTTCTTTAATTTTCCACCCACTTCAAATCACCTTCAGCCACTACAAGAATTGCGACAGTAGTTCGCGGCTTGTAGTGGATGAAGATGACAATGGTAGGGTTAATTATCATTTATACAGAGTATTTATTACATATCTATTATATTCTTTTGTAATAAACATTGATCATCTAATAATCTATGCAAGACACATGTATCCTACGTCAAAAACCTTTCCATGCACACTGGGATCTCAGATGTTCAGAATCAGTACAGAATCAGGGAGGAGGGCAATGCAGTTTTAGTTCAATGTTCAAATTCACCACTTTTGGTAAAAAACAATGTCATTCAACTATTCAATGGACACTGGTACATGTGGTATTTAAGTGTGAAAAATACTGAGGTACATGATGGGACGTTAAATGTTATTACGGCAATCAAACTGTCAGATACTGACAATGTGGTAATCGTAGGAACTGATGTAAATTTGCTCATTCTGCTTTCGAAACGTTCTCATCATAGCAATGCCTAGGTGTGTAAACCTAGAACTGGTGATATTTACCATACCATTCAACCGTATCAATGGCTTTCACAACACCAGCACATCAATGCTAAAAGAAAGACATTTAAATTAATTCATAAACATCCAGAACTAGAACTTAAGCCAAATGGAGTATTTCAATGTAACCTCTTCGTCAATAACCCCTGCCACAAAAAGTGGATATATTGTTTCCGTTGTATTTTAGGCCTGTTTAGCAATAAATACAGCGCAGACCAGATAACAATATTATAAACATCTATGAGATTGTGGTTGGAGCTTCATTGATGGACAACTGTAACTAGTTCTCGTGTAAAAGCTTCCTGCTCAACCTGAAGAACTATCACATTTAGTTTGAATAAGTGTGAATTAGGACCACGAGAAGGTAGCCAATGGCATCCTATCAAGGAGTAGCTACATCAATTCCGAAGCTGCACAAATATATGATCAATATATTGATGAGGGTGACTATTCTAGCATTATCATTATGCAAAATGATGGCATTCATGCAAATCTGAGATATACACAGCAAGCCCATGTAGCTACACGCTATTATTGTGCAATTTCCTCATAGTTAATGTGTTTTTTTTAAAAAATCATATTTTTTGCATTCCCCGTAACTACATGTAACATGGAAGTTGAGTTTTTTGATGCTGTGTAATTTTCTTGTATCAGAAAACTATTTAAGCGCCAAACATAACTTCCTACGACATTTAGAAAAATGGTTATAGTAATTGCTGTATAATTGGCGGCCATCTTGGATTTTTCCCTGAAACTACATGTAATATAGAAGTTAGAGATTATTAGGCCTACTGTATTGTACTAGATTTTAAATACTATATTTAGCCAACAAAACAACTTTCTATGACTTTTAGAAAAACGTTATGGTACTTTCTGTATTTTTGGCGGCCATTTTGATTTTTTTGCGTGATAGTTGACCAGGTCTTAGAACATGAAATTCCTCAAAACAAAAATGTTATTTTGTACTCGAAAGTCAAGTTTGTGTGTCCGATGTGCACCTAGACGTGATGTATAATCATTATAATTGAAATTGTATCTGCTATTTTGGCGGCCATTTTGTTTTGCAATTTTCAAAGGGAAAAACTAAAAATAGAGCTTGGCATGGGGCAGATTTGAAATCAGCATAGCCGAATTGTGTGAAAACAACTACATGACAAGTTCTACTAAAAAATGCCTTACAAGCTTTAGGAATGCCTCTTTTTGAAAAATGGGCCCTGACTATTTAATCATATAGTCGCTCCAGGGAATCTTTGGTATTTTATTCCTGATCTAGTTGACCCTGATTCGTAGCTCTCGTAAAGTTGTTGGGGGGCTCATTACATGAGCCAAAATAGGCTCTATTAGATTCATATCTGGACTACCTAGAGGCTAGTGAATAACCCGGATCCTCTGGTCTTCAAATCACTTTATGATAGCTGCGTCACTGTGAGCAATTGTGACACAGGGTCCCCTCTACCAGTCTGATCTTTAAAATATCCCGTTTGTCTGTATAATTTTTTACATTTTTTTAGAGCACGCTTGCTACAACCAAGGATCTTCTGATATGTCTTTGACACTAACTGAAATTGTCTAAGGCTACAGCTTGTGCGATTTTCTCACTGGACAAGCTACGTCCAATTCCCATGGCCTCTGACTTGTTTGTGACTAAAAGTGCACTGATGTGATGTATGCTGTTTTTATTCGAGCAGCGTTGATCATGGAGAAGTATTTTCGATTCTCCAAACACATGTGTCTAATCGCTTATTTTCACCATGGACTAAATATGTATGAATTCAAGTCTTGATAATTTTGCACATAATGTCAAAATAAATATTTTCTGAAAGCGTAAAAGATCAGCAACACAGGATTGAAAAATATATAATGAGTGACAAATTTTGAAAACAATTGTTCGAAAGTATTAGAAGCACAGTGCATCAATTTCATTGTCGAGGTGGATTCATATTTTTATAGGGTGGTGTATTATGATTATGTTTGTCGCGCCTCTGCGCTGGGATCACTAATGATTTAGGCGCTATAGAAGTTTCATATTATTGTTATTACAGACTCAACTCCTTCACATGCACCTAGGATGGACAGTATCAGTGCGTTCACATACATGCGGGAAGGACAGTCTCAGCCTACCACAATCCCCCACATCCAGCTGAGAAAGCCGCCAAACAGTAAATCAGTCAGATTGTATCCCGTCTGATTTAGGACGCCAAGGGATATCAGCTCCAGAAACTGATACAATATTCGTTTAATGCTGGCCCAGCATTAAGCTAACATTGGGAGAACGTCTAGTGTTTGACCAGGGAATATCAGCTCTTGGGGAGTGTTATGCCTAAATAATAGTGACGTAGTTTATGCTGGAAACTACAGACAATCATCCAATAGTGATATAATGTTGGAACAGCGTCGCAGACTGTGGGCATTGTGCCTGTTGTAATGTGTTGTAAGGCAGCGCTACTTGTTGAATTGGGACAATACCCCAATTAACTCCATTTAGTCATACAATTAGGCATTAAACAAGCTTCGGGTAGTACTTCAGAATAAGGTATTTCTCATCTATAAACCGCTCATAATTATGTAAAAAAACATGATTTGTTTTGCATGTGAAGGCCAGGTTGATTTTTTTCAGATTTATTCTTGTGACATAATCTAAAATTATGTGAACCCAATTTGTCCAGCAAAATTGCTTTTTAAGATAATGTTTGCACAAAATGGAGAAATGGACAACTGACCAATTGTCAACTTCTTGCCTAGGCCTAATTGCACCGATTTTTATGTGTTATTCTTACAGTGCGGGGATCGAATTTAGGCTTCAGAATTTGACGGCGGTTCCCGCGCTAAAAGAGTTAATCCACTAGACCCAGCAAACACGAGACATTGAATCAATGTTTTTTTAATGTTGACCCAGCGTCGTAGACGGTGGGCCAGCATTAAAACAACATTGGTTCAACGTCGTGTGTCTGCTGGAAAAGAGCATTGACATAATTTAGTCAGTAAACATGCCCAGAAAGCCGCCATAACTCTGTTTGTCGGTGTTAGGTAATACCCAGAGATCTGTAACTCTGAGACTAATGCCTCCCTCTGGGTGTCAGTGTTCTGTAATACCCAGAGATATGTAGCTATAAGACTAATGTCTCCCTCTGAGTGTCAGTGTTCTGTAATACCCAGAGATCTGTAACTATAGGACTAATGTCGCTCTATGATTGTCAGTGTTCTGTAATACCCAGAGATTTGTAACTACAAGACTAATGTCTCCCTCTGAGTGTCAGTGTTATGTAATACCCAGAGATCTGTAACTATAGGACTAATGTCGCTCCCCGATTGTCAGTGTTATGTAATACCTAGAGATCTTTATCTCTAAGACTAATGTTTCCATCTGAGTGTCAGTGTTATGTAAAACCCAGAGATCTGTAACTCTAAGACTAATGTCTGCCTCTGAGTGTCAGTGTTCTGTAATACCCAGAGATCTGTACCTGTAAGACTAATGTCTCTCTCTGAGTGTCAGTGTTCTGTAATACCCAGAGATCTGTAACTCTAAGACTGATGTCTCCCTCTGAGTGTCAGTGTTCAGTAATACCCAGAGATATGTAACTATAGGACTAATGTCTCCCTCAGAGTATCAGTGTTCTGTGATACCCAGAGATATGTAACTATAAGACTGATGTCTCCCTCTGAGTGTCAGTGTTCTGTAATACCCAGAGATCTGTAACTATAAGACTGATGTCTCCCTCTGAGTGTCAGTGTTCTGTAATACCCAGAGATATGTAACTATAAGACTGATGTCTCCCTCTGAGTGTCAGTGTTCAGTAATACCCGTAGATTAATAATGAGGTCAAATTGCTACAGGGAATTACTATTGGACCACGCCATGCCACCCACAAAGAAGTCTAGTCACTGTTTCACATTTGTTCTGTATTTTTACTGTCGAGTTTGAGCTTATGGAGTCCGAAATGACCATTAAAATAATAGACTAATGGAGATTTATCGGCCGGCCTTGTGACCCTAAACATAGCTATGGTGTTCTGTTTTACCGACAGTCTCAGTTTGTTCAGATACATCCAGGAAGGAGAGTTGCAGCTCCTCACGATCCCCCAGATATACACCTAGGACGGACACTCATTGATTCTTGATTATATATCAAAGACATCTCAAAGCGTCTTTACATTTTCTCTTCACACACTCTCACCCAAAGGGATTGAGCTCTCCTGTTAAATGGGACAGTCCAAAACACAATGATCAGAGCAGTTCTATTTCAACGGTGGTGGGGGGGTGGTCTGATTCCCCGGTATTTAAACTCGGCTATTACTAATTACAATGATCAGGGCTGTTCTATTTCAACAGACAGTGGGAGAGGGGGTCGTGGTCTCATGTCCCATGCTCAAACCCAACTATTACTAGCTACAATGACAAATGCTGGTCCATTTGTTCCCATGCCCTTCTGCTCAAAATCAGCTAGACCTCTATTTCATTTCATATTTATTCACTTTGAAATGTGAATTACGTTCGTACTCTCGATGTTCCATATCTACAATAAGATTTAACCCTTGCAACGCTGATATATTTGTGAATAAACCATGGGTTTTTATTTAACTTGGCGTCATTATAAATGTCTTGGTTGGCTCTCTTCCGCTTTATTTGAATACCTTCAAATGTTAATGGTCTACAGCCATTTTAATTTTTAATTCTTTCAGTGTGGGGATCGACTTTAGATGTCAGATCTCGTTTATTTACATGTTCAAGTAAATACAATCATAATTACTAACATGTATAAACACAACAATGAATTTAGATGTTTATGTAAATACATATTTACACTGTGTGGCATCTTTGCCCGACAGTATATTTTTTGGTATATATATAATACATGAACTAATTTTTCAGATTATGTTTTATTCAACCAAAGTTAAAACAAGCTATATTAAACAAGAGACAACTGCGGGTGAACGTGTCATGTGTGGATAAGAACTATGAGAACTAATTAGATCGAGAAAAATCACTAACTATCTTGGGTTTTGATATGCAGAATACGTCACTGATGCTAACCCCGACCCTATTATGACGTGAATGTATTTAGTGTTTCCAATTCTTGACTAAAATTGAGTGACATTATACTATAATATTGTTAAAACATATGAACGCATGATATCTGATTTGTTAGAAATGCTGCACTAGTCGAGAGCCACAATAACTCTGATTGTAAGTGTTCTGTAAAACGCATCAGATTTGGTGGATGAAATATCTTGAGAAATGCTGCACCAGAAAAGAGCCACCGTAACTATGATTGTCAGTGTTCTATAATACCCAGAGATCTGCTACAGCGCCCCCAGGTGGTAAAGGGGGGAACGTCAGCCGTTTTGTAACAAGGTGTCCTGAGGGATTGACTCCCGTCAAAACACGGGATGTTGACCCGATGATAGTTTAATGTTGGCCCATCATCTACGATGCTGGACCACCATTAAACCAGCACTGGGTCAACATCTTGTCTGACGTGATACACCAGGGGGATCAGCAGAGCTTTTTATTTACTACAATATACTGACTGTACTGTGAGGAACAACTGACAAGAAAAATAACAATTATCGCAGCAAACACAAGACCCTCACACAATGTTGGCTTAATGTTGGGCCAGTGCTGCCCACCGGGTGAACATCTTGATGTAGATAAAATTACTATTGATGGAACTGCAAGAATTTTTGTGCAAATACAGGCTAAACTGGGCCGAAAGAGCTTCCTGAGAACGCTACCCTCGGTCACGGCTCCCTCACGATAATACTGAATATTTTCGGGTGACTGAAAAGAAACAGCCATTTCCTTGACACCAAAACACAGCGAGCTCAGCAGAGCAATCAGAATAACACCATGCAATTCGCCCCTATTTATAACTTGACTTCACGTTTTCATCTTTATTTGGAATAGATAGCTACATCTCATCCAATCTATTTTTTGGTAGAGAATGTCCTTCAAAATAAAATGAGTTAGTTTCATTAGCACGTGTTGATTAGGAAATGTGTTTTTCTGTTTTCAGTAATAGAACAGAGTCCCATCAAAACAGCTGTGGCTAAATAGGTTCTGAATAAAGAAGATCACGCTGATAGCATAAGGAATCATTAAAAGACTTTTAAATTTTACGCTTGGTCATTAAGCTACTAATTGTGGGGAATCAGAATTAACAAAAAAATCCCAATTAACAAAACAACATAATTGGAAAACTATAATATGATAACGGTGAGATGAAATTCGAAATGTTTTTGAGTGAGTGGGGAAGAAACTTTTGATTCTTTGAAACATGAATGGCAGATCTCCGACTTCCCAGGCAGCCTGATTACATATTACCAATAGACACCAATTGTATATCATTATGTTTGGATTTAAATCTTGTGGACATTGTCCTTTGAATGCTCAATTAAATAACTTGATTCGAGGCGCGTAACCCTGAAACCACTATAATAAATAACTTAAATTTTCATCTGCAATCCTCAACTCTAAGTGCTTGGATGAAAAATATTCCTATGTGTTTAATTTGAAACCAAATATTTTCAAATCTTTATGTTGAACATATTCTCCACCAATTAATTTTCTTTGCTTTCATTCATTGTGTGGTTATAACGCAATTCCATCTGAAAGTGAATAAAAATAAATGTTTTTTATTAATACAAAAGTGTGCTATATCGTTCACAATGAGAGTGATTTGATCGGCTTATAAAGCAGGGTAATAGCGCGTCATGAACACCATATTCAACCTAATTCATAATATCATGGTGTAGTGTAGCTTTTAGAAACTTACAATGAAGATAAGATATCACATTTATTCTGTGCTGGTGTTTTCCTTATGTTAGATGTATATCGATATCAGCGCATAGCACACTTGGTTTTCGTTGAATAACAATCAATGACAGAAATATAAATGAATAAGGTGTGTGCCTGAAGTCCTACTTTATTCATTGAAGGAGTGCTGTGTGGCATTGATTTGGTTATTTTTTTGCGAAGGTGGACATTTTGAGGTAGGCGCGTGATTTCCCCAGTGGCTGTCATCTGATGGAGAATCCATGTCTACCCTCACCCAACCCCCCCCCCCCCCCCCACACCTGGTGGTCAGTCCATGTACTAGCAATCTGTGAAGCTCTTCAGTGACATGAGCAGTGCATACCGGGAATCAGGTCATATGTGAGACAGGTAGTTCCTCTTCAGCTGGTGACACTGATGGGTGAAGAGCAGGTAAAAAGCTTGTCTTATCCAGAGATGATCACCCAATGCTGTTTTAATGTAGGGCTACCATCGTAGCCGATGAGCCGAAAATGAAACAGCATTGAGGAGCAGGTGAAAAGCTGGTCTTCTCCCCAGATTTGAAATCAACATACATGTCTTAGTTAACTCTTTCTGCTTCATTTGAATACCTATGCTATGGTTCTACGGTCCAATATAAATATGTTTACCCTTTCAATGTAGGAAACCTGACGTCTACAGACGTCATATTATGATGTCTAATGTCAATCCCCGCGCTGTAAGGGTTAATGTTGGTTCAGAGTGGTGGATGGTGGACCAACATTAAATCAGCTTTGGGCCAACGTCTTCGCTTGTTCTTCACCTTAATCAGACAACTGCCAAATGTAAAGTCTCTAAATCCAGGAATAATGAGGCCAAATTGCTACAGGGAATTACAACTGGACCGCGTTATGTCATTCACCACGAACGTCTACCCAGCAAATACGAGACACTAAACCAATGTTGGTTTAATGTTGGCCCATCGTGTTCGACTCTGGCCCAACAATAAACCAACATACGTTCAGAGTCTGGTGTTTGCTGGGTAGTCACTGTTTTGGTTTGACCAAGGAACATAGACTCTGTATTTTTTTACTGAAGGGCTTAAACTTATGGAGTCGAAAATGACCATTAAAATATTTGCCTAATGGAGCTTTATTGGCAGGCCTCGTGACCCAATAACGATATAGTGTTCTGTTTTATTTTGTTTAGCTGTTTGTTAATTTAAACAAAACTGCACATAGGTTTAATATGTTATCAGATACCACACGGGCCAGAATTATACAATTTCCTCATAGTAAAATCAATTTTAAATAGTCTCGTATTACAAATCGTATTAGAAGATATACGAATGCTTTTGCTTATACAGGGCATAGATTTTCTGTGATTGCATGCGATTTCCTTTGTCATTGTTAATAAATACAATACACTGTTTTTATCAGTGATTGTCAGTACAATTACAGTTTATAAACGAAATATTATTATTATTAAGCCCTGAGGCGCTGAAATATAAAAATACAAACAGGGTATGACCAGAACCAGATGTTATTATAAATGTATCAGTTAGCTCTTCAGCTCTTTCATTTGAATACCTATATTATGGGTTCACGGCCAATATAAATGTTTTTTACTTTTTCAATTCGGGGATCGACTTTAGGTGTCAGAATCTTAAAGTCCATAGATGTAACAAACATCATTCTTCATTTAGGTCAGGTCAACATCGTTTCTGGCATTTCATGTCAATGACGTCTGACAAATGGCATGGCCAATACGAGGAAAAACAATTCTGACATTCAGAATTAATAATAATCAACAAACGGGAGTGAGAGTATGAAATAAAACAGAGAAAGTGTGATTTTCGCACAGATGAACATTACAAAGCTTTTCACCTGCTCCTCAATGCTGTTTTAATTCCGGCTCATCGGCTACAATTACAAAGCTCATGGTGACATTTATTAGAAATAAATTGATGTGTATGCATGGTGAGAAGTATCTGATGATTCCGTTATGTCACAAAACAATACCAGGCAAGACAAATACATCGTGTTTTACACAATTCAAATGCAAGCAATTGCTTTGGATACACCTTTGCATTGACACAATAAATAGCGAGCACAGTCTGACAATCAGTCCCCGCTACAACGGATAGATTTTATCTATTATCGCTCAGATAATATGTCATTGGGAAGGCAATAACATATTATGCCACATTCTTCTCCCTGGAGATAAAAACATATGAATGTCTCCGGGCGATCCATTCTATTCTGAGTCCCCCATGAGAAAACTTCAATGGGGAAAACTGGGACAATTCTGGTCTAAATCAAATGTGTTGCACTGACTTTGCATCACAGTTGGACCGGCACATAACAATGGATTGCATACATGTTGTGGAAGAGATTTTACCTTGCGATAACCTGATGAAATCTACTTCCAAGTAACAAGTTCCGTCCTTTGCTCAATCATGTAAAAATGATGTGCAAGCATATCGGATTGTACTGTTGGGCTTTGAATCACTTTTGCAACAAACTATATTTAATCAGCTTGAATAAACACAAATCATCGTAAATTGGAACACATATGGATTAAAGCTGTGACTACGACATAGTAGGATACTTTGTGCAAACCAATCAACACTAGTTGAAGATTGTGGGTAAGGTAGGCTAATACTTTTGCCTTTTGTAACTGACTTTTAAACATTTTTCTACCTATTTTATTAGCTCTTATCTCAAATAACCTAATAAGCACAGCATCTCTTCTTGTTTATCATGTCACATTTATGGCATTTATTTGATAAATTAATTGACTAAAACATGGTGTAGTTCAAAAAAATATATAAATCATGAGTTTTTATTTCAGTTGGGAATTGTATAAAATCAGGACGCTTTCCTTCACCCTACAATAATTCACATCTCAAGGTGAATAATAATAAAAGTTAACCTCGAAATTAGACGTCAGAATCTTACGACGTCTAGAGGCGGTCAGTGCACTGCAATAAAAAGCCAGGGTGGGGTTGGAACCGCGATCTCCGCCTTTCCAAGCAGACAACTTTAACCACTGCACAAAGGCCCCCGCCTTCCGAGAAGTAATAAAATGTACAATAGTACAATGATTTGACGGTGTATTTTCTGCCATTCAACAGTAGCTCATTTGGTTTGACTGCTGGCCATCCTTATGCTGGCCTGGCTTGTCCAATCCCATTTTGTCACAGGTAACTGCGACCATGCACCATGTATGGTTGATTGTCAAAATTTAGTTTCTGCACAATCACGGAAATATCGCGACAGAAAAAATCCCAAAGTCGGTATTATTCTTACTGAATGTCTCCAAGAGCTCTTTATGGAGCACAGTACCACAGACCAAGTAATATAGATGGAGCTGTACACTCAGACGTGTTCACACTCTCTATCCTCCATGCTGGTTCAACTTGTCCCTCTGAAATGTTCGCTTTCATTTTTAATTTGAAATTATTAACAAAATGTCCAGCTTTAACTAATTGAAAATATTTATGAAAGATTTGGATTTGTAAAATTGAATGATTCGACCACCTGGGCATGTTTATAGATTTCATTTTATTTAGTTTAAAACTGGTTTGAAAAAGCATAGCTCCAGCAGCACAAGCATTTTACACCATGTCTGCTGGGAATGTGTTTCATGTGTCCTAACTCAGGCACCGAGAAAGGAGCCAGAGATAGGAGAGAGGACCACTAAGAAACTGCAAGCAAGACAATTGAGATCTGCCAGAAGATCAAAACGAGGCTGTGACGGCCACTTCAAAGCGGGGGATCAGAACGCGGCATGCTGGCGAGGAGAAACTCACTCAATGCTGGCTCAACGCTGGCTCACCGTCTGCGACGCTGGCCCAACATTGTGCCAACATTGGGCGAGTGTGGTGTGTTTGCTTTGTGAGCATTCAGGATTGTTCAGGATGCGGTCTTTCATCCACAGGCGTCGTTGCCATGGGGATAATATCCGGGGCAACAGTATGGCACGTTCCTGTTGTGAGATCAGATGCTGTTTTTATTCCGCACACTTAAGGAGCTGCTTTCACAATGCGAAGGGCCGTAATTTCTGCAGAAAGAGGAATCGCTCACTGCATTTTATTAGGGACGCCATATTTGTCTGTTTTCCTCCAGTTAACCCTTGAAGCGCTGAAATATCTATGAATAAACCATGAAGACCAAAGGATTTTTTTCAATTTGAAATCCTCATAAGTGTCCCAGTTAGCACTTTCTGCTTCGTTTGAATACCCATGTTATGGGTCTATGACCATTAGAAATGATTTAATTTTTTCAGTGTGGGGACCGTCTTTATATGTAAGATTCTGACGGTCTAAAGATGGTCCGAGCGCTGAAAAGGACAGCCCCTCTTCGAAAAAGTCACTTCCTCTGTCTAATGCAATGATCACCATGATTGAGGAATGGGTGAAGTGATTTGCAAATTTTTATAATAAATAATTGTGTGAGTACACCATCTTCACAAATAGTTTTATTTATGCTCTTGTAATACGACATACTGATGACCAATCATTGGCAGAAGGACTTCACCAACCCAAAGTCATTAACAGTCTATTCTCACCACATGTCGCTCTGTTCATGACAGGTAGGGTGATGTATGGCCTCGTGCAATATATATACATGTATAGAGTAGAGATATACAGTCATATAAGATGTGAAAATAGTACATTGGCTTACCTAATTTCATGATAAAAGGTGTTAACATGTTGCAAATTACCCATTAAGATAGCTAAACTTGTAATGCTATGTTTTCAATTTCATTTAAATTCACAATTTATTAGTTTTATTCCCAAACATAATTTAAAAATTGACATATTGTTTCCATATTTTTGTTTGGTCCGCATTATGCTAATCAATAATTGGTATTCATTAATTGATATTGATTATGCTGATCAATATCAAGCATCATGATGATATATATTTACCCTCACTTTAACCCTTATCCTGCTAATCACGACTATTGTTTTATCAGTCGACCAAGTCAATGTTTAATGGGAGTGAAATATGTGTCTAAACATCAAGATTTACGTGCTCAAATTAAACAAATATGAGTAATTTTCAGCCACTTGAAGTTGTGGTTTGTGGGAGCGAGACACAACTTCAAGTGAGTGAAAATTTGAATAAATTAACTTGCTCGATAAAAGTTGAGCTGACATTGGCACCTTAATATGAATTCAAGCACGCCTATTTTTTTAACTTAAATGGCTTTGTGTTTCAATATACTAATTTATACATTTATTCTGTTGATGATGTACATGCGGTATCGCTGCATTGTGTCGCCCACAAACAAAATAGAAATACACAGAATGTTGTGCTTTTAGTAGCATTTGTTGTTCTGTCGTTTTCAACCATCCTATAATAATCAGGATATTACTTTTATATCTGGCAACACCCCAGGAAGCCATATGAAGACACCAATCATCAGCTCGTTTTCCTGTCTAACTATCCATGAACAAATGCAATGAATCGGGCTTTAGGCAACCTTTGTGCACATATAGGCTAAATTAGGCCAGGAGAACCTCCTGAGGGTGGTAACATGATCGAGGTGACACTGTTCTCCAGACACAGGATTCGAAATTCGAGCCCTGGTGGTCTGAGGCCGAGCACGCTACCTCTCGGTCACGGAGGCTCCCCACAATACTGACTTTCACACATTTTTCGTTTCTTTCAAACCGCCGAAACCGGGAACCAAACTCCCAACTTTGGCGTGAAAGGCAGCTGTGATTACCACTACCCTAGGGCCCCCGCCCTATCCATGAACAGTGTGTTATAAAATGGTGTCAAGGTCATTCTGTGACGTTTTGAACTCTAGCGACATCATTCTGCTTTTTGTAGATTTGTACTAGCCCTAATTATGACGTGTGATAACACCGATCATCAAATATAGATATTTTTCTTTTTCTTCATCTTTTTCTTATTCTTCTTCTTTTTCTTCTTCTTCTTCTTCTTCTTCATCTTCTTCTTCTTCTTCTTCTTCTTCCTTTTCTTCTTCTTCTCAGCTCATTCACGTACATCTAGGATCGACAGTCTCAGTCCGCTCACATACATACAGGAAAGACAGTCTCAGCTCATCACAATCCCCCAAACCCAGCTGGGAAAGCCGCCAAACAGTAAATCACTCAGATTATATCCAGTCTGATTTAGCTGGAGGAACAGACCCAATGTTGATGTTGGACCAGCGTCGCAAACGTCTCATATTTGGCCAGGTAATATCAGCTCTTGGGGAGTGTTATGGTTAAATAATAGTGACGTAGTTTATGCTCAAAAATGCAGACATTTAACCAATGCTGTTATAATGTTGGGCCAGCTTTGCAGACTGTGGGCCTGGTGGTTGCTGGGATGTGCTTCAAGGCAGGACTACTTGTTCACATTCAAGCAACGCTTCCAGGTTTAGTTGGGGAAAATAACCCAGTGATCTCAGCTACCTCCATCCAATCATACAATTATATATTAATTAAGCATCAGATATTATTTAAGAATAAGATATTTCTCCTCCACTTACATGTAAAACAAATCATTCTTTTTTGTACGAAATGGCTAACAGGACTTTTTCAGAATTAATTTGGTGACATAATCTAAAAATATGTGAACTCAATTTTTCTAGCAAAATTGCCTTTTAAGATAATGTTTGCACAAAATGGGCAAATGGACAACTGATCATTTGTTAACTTCTCACGTAACGATTTTTAAAACCACATTGTTATTTATTACTTGGAGCTTGGTCATCAGTTGGTTCAACTGTATATAATACCCAGTTTTTTTTTATCAAGTGACAGTATACGTGAATATGTTATGGTATAAGTGGCACATTAAGATTTAATATCAAAGAAGATTACATACCAAAGACATCTCAAAACGCCTTTACATTTCATTTTCACACTCTCACACCTAAAGGGATTGAGATCCCCTGTTGAAACGTGACAGTCCTGGTCATTGTAGTTAGTCATATGGTTAACTACAATAGAGGGATCTGATGCCCCTGTGCTTAAACCCAGCTATGACTAACTACAATAAAGGGATCTGATGCCCCTGTGCTTAGACTCAGCTATGACTAACTACAATAAAGGGATCTGATGCCCCTGTGCTTAAACCCAGCTATGACTAACTACAATAAAGGGATCTGATGCCCCTGTGCTTAGACCCAGCTATGGCTAACTACAATAGAGGGATCTGATGCCCCTGTGCTTAGACCCAGCTATGACTAACTACAATAAAGGGATCTGATGCCCCTGTGCTTAGACCCAGCTATGACTAACTACAATAAAGGGATCTGATGCCCCTGTGCTTAGACCCAGCTATGACTAACTACAATAAAGGGATCTGATGCCCCTGTGCTCAAACCCAGCTATGACTAACTACAATAAAGAGATCTGATGCCCCTGTACTTAGGCTCAGCTATGGCTAACTACAATAAATGGATCTGATGCCCCTGTGTTCAAACACAGCTATGACTAACTACAATAAAGGGATCTGATGCCCCTGTGTTCAAACCCAGCTATGACTAATTACAATTACCAATGTTGTTCCATATCAAGAGGGGGGGGGGGTCTTCTCATGCCCATGTGCTTATACTCAGCTATTTCATTTCATGTTCATTTACTTTGAAATGTGAATTCCTGTCGTACTCCTGATGTTCCATATCTACATATACGATCTAACCCTTGTAACTCTGAAATATTTGTGTATAAACCGTGGAGACCAATGGGCTTTTTCAACATGACGTCATCATAAATGTATTGGGTAACTCTTTCCGCTTCATTTGAATACCTATGTTAATGTTCTACAGTCATTATATATTTTTATTTTTTCTATGTGGGGAGCGACATTAGATGTCAGATCTCGTTTATTGACATGCTTAAGGAAATACAATCATATTTACTGAAATTTATAAACACAACAATGAATTTATATGTTTATGTAAAAAAATTCCACTGTGTGACATCTTTGCCCAACAGTACTTTTTTTATTTCTCGATAGTATCTGAACTTATATTTCAGGTGAGCTTAATTCAACAAGCATTTAAGCAGAAACAACAGAAAATAGAAACAAGTACGGCACTGTTTGTAATTGTAAAATCATATCATATCAGATAAATGCTACACCGGTCGAGATGTAGAGAGCAGCCATAACTGCAGCCTGTAACTAGAAGACTAATGTCTCCCTCTACGTCACATCCGGATACCGCCCTGTCCCGAATGTATGCACTGGCGGGGTAGATCTATTTCTCGGCAGCTGCGAGGTGTCCCGGGAGCACACACAGGAAGGGATAGTAGAATGTGGATTTCTAGAGATAATCTTTGATTTAGAATGGACCAGGCGTCAGTCATAATCCTACTGTAACGCCCCCGGGTGGTAAGGGGGGGAACGTCAGCCGTTTTGTAACAAGGTGTCCTGAGGGATTGACTCCCGTCAAAACACCAGATGCTAGTTTAATGTTGGCGCATCGTCTACGACGCTGGCCCAACATTAAGCCACCATTAGGTCAACATCTCGTTTGACGTGATACTCCAAGGGGTTCAGCAGAGCTTTATATTTACTACAATATACTGACTGCACTGTGAGGAAAACTGAGGAGAAAAATAATAACTATCTCAGCAAACGCAAGACGTTCACCCAATGTTTGTGTAATGTTGGGGCAGCGTCGTAAACCGTTAACCCGAAATTGGATGAACGTCTTATTTTTGCTGGGATAGCGAAAATTACTACTGAATGGATCTGTAAGGTTTTTTGTGCAAATACAGTCGTTCTCAATGTTGTCACCCATCTTCAGACTCCCGTCTCAGGATTAACACGCTGTGTACTACAAGCTACAAGCGGGACCCTGGCGCAGTCGTTAAAGCTGCCTGCTTGGAAAGTCGGAGATCGCGGGTTCGCACCCCATTCTGGCCTTCAAGTTTCAAAAAGACAAAATGTCTCTCAATCGTGAAGATTTAATATTGTGTGACCGAGAGTTAGCATGCTCGGCCTCAGAACGCCATGGCTCGAATTTCGAATTATGTGTCTGTGGCAGTGTCATCACATTCATTTCACCATTCTCATGAGGTTCTCCTGGCCCAGTTTAGCCTAGATGTGCACAAAGATAGCATAATAAATCCAATTCATTTCATTTCATTTAATTTGCTCATGATCTATCACACCATTATATATAGCAGTTTGATACACGTAAACATGGTAACTGGCGTGTGCTATCAAACAGCTCTCAGACACGTGGGCGTAAACTGATCAGACCATCCAGTAAGTTAATTAGCTTGTTAGAATCAGGCGAGAAGAGTCAGCCACCAAACATGTCAGATTTATACGTCATGTCAGTCTCCAGAGACACGGGTATACATCCCAGCAGACACAAGAGTTGAATCATCGTTGGTTTAACGCTGGTCCACCTTCTACGACGTTGGACCAACGTTAAGCAAACATTGATTCAAGGTCTTGTGTCTGCTGTGATATATACGAGAAAGTTTTACCGAAGCAGCAACAGCGGCTACGTGTGCCACAAAACAAGAGACTAGGCCCAATGCTGGGTTAATGTTGGGCCAACGTCGAAGCCTGAGGGCCAACATTGATCAAGCATTGTGTGAACGTCTCGTGTTTGTTGGGACAGCGTTGAACCAGCGTCGTGTATGGACAGGTATAATCCAGTTGTGGCCAGGATATGAATCGTGAAGATGGCTGGTAAGTTGCCGTCATCTCTTCCTACATCTTATGTCTGGAGAGCAGTATCATCTGATTATATTGTCTGGTCTGGTATTTTTTGCGTGTTTAGATTTTCGCGAATTTGTGATTTTGAGAATTTTCGTGAAGTCGAGAATTCGCAAATTATCAATTTCGCTGGAAGTAGCGCTATTATAATAATAATTTTCGCGAAATTCTTCAATTCGCGAATTTGACCTCTTCGCGGAATTCGTGAAAATTAAGATCTTGCGAATATTACCAGATCTACAGTAATATCAACATCGCATCCCCTTGAAGCTCTCGTGGTTTGCACGTATATAAAATTAGTCTAAAACACCATTCATCCATTCAGCCTCTCGTTCGCTCATTCGTTTTTGTATTTGTTATTTTTCGCTCTTTTGTATTTGTATTTTGTATTTTTGTTCTCTCGTTAACGGTTCATTCATTCATTCATTCATTCATTCATCCATCCATTCATTCATTCATTCATTCATTCATTCATTCATTCATTCATTCATTCATTCATTCATTCATTCATTCATTTCTTCATTAAATTAATTTGTTCTTTAGTTAGTACCTTCCTTCTTTTCTTCTCTCATTCGTTTGTCCGTTACCGGTTCATTCATTTTTTCACTTATTCATCCACTAATTCATTCATTCATTTATTTACTCATTCATTTATTCATTCTTTGATTTATTCTTTCATTCATTCAATCAACCATTCAATCTTTCTTTCACACATTTAAACATTCATTCAGAAGATCCAGCCATTTCTAAGCTTCAGGTGCAGACGGCATGTGAAGTTCCAGTGAATCCTGTTGATTCAGTGACAATCCATTGCTAAGATCTCCATGAAATCCCCTATACAGCCTGGTTGATGGCTATCATTTGCTGCAGGTAAATACAATTGCTTATTCGTCTGGCTTAGATCCTCAAGGTCTACACACTGTTCTCACTGACACTATATATACACCTTTTGGTGTTCACCTAAGCCTAAATGTATATTTTCCCTTTGGATATGGAAGGGCACATCTGCCACTTTGCAAAGTGGCAGATGCATCCTTTTATATCCAAGGGAACGATATGCACTAATATATAAAATACTGTAAAAAGGTTAATTTACCTAAATTGCTTCAACTTCACCCCACGCACCAGGGGATCGTCATGTGAAACGTGTCTTGTAGACTTCCATGTGCTCCCTAAATATAAATTAAGATTTATTTTAAATCTTAGTGATAAATAATAATAATAATAGAATATGCAATGAATGAATGAATAATTAAAAAAATGAATGAATGAATGAATGAATGAATGAAAGAAAGAATGAATGAATGAATAAATGAATAAATGAATGAATGAATGAATGAATGAATGAATGAATGAATGAATGAATGAATGCATATATGAATGAATGAATGAATGAATGAATGAATAAATGAATGAATGAATGAATGAATGAATGAATAAATGAATGAATAATTGAATGAATGATTAAATGATTAAATGAATGAAAGAATGAATGAATGAATAATTGAATGAATGAATGAATGAATGAATAAATGAATGAATGAATGAATGAATGAATGAATGATTGAATGAATGAACGAATGAATGGACGAATGAATGAATGATTAAATGAATGAATAAAACAATGAATGGATGCAAAAATGAATGATGAATGATTGAATGAATGAATAAATAAATAAATAAATGAATGAATGAATGAATGAATGAATGAATGAATGAATGAATGAATGAATGAATGAATGAATCAGCGCATTTTAATTAAGGTCAGTATTGCATAAGTCATTCACACCTCAATTCAAATGTGAATCAGAAGAACACCTGTGTGTTGAGAGTGTTAGTATTGGTGGAATCCGATCACGTGTTTCAAGGGCAGTCAAACCACCCGGGTCGGAAGAAGAAGGTGAATTATATGGAGTGGATGGAATGAGATTCAAGTCAAGTCATGATCTGATCAGGCATTTACCATTATCTGACTGGGAGGTCTGAGGCTGGTGTAGTTAAGTGCTGTCGTCTGTCACGCCGAAGATCACGGGATCAGCCCCTTTTATCTAGTGAAGGAACCAATGAAGCAATGTTATTTAAATGTTCACCCACTTGAAATTGTGTGTCGCTACCGCGACCCACAACTTCAAGTGGGCAAAAATTACTCATAATTGTTTAATTTTTGACCAAATATTTAAAAAAGACGTTTGAACACTCATTTCGTTCACAATAACTGTCATTTGGTCGGCTTGTCATACGAATTACAAACGATCAATCGGACTTAGCGCTTGAAGAGTTAAACTATTGATATGATATCATTGATGAATAAATGCCGATGAATCCAGGTGTTCAGAGAACTGAATGCAGTATTGCGAGAAGCGTCTGCGTCCGAGAAGTAGCGTGCTCGACCTTAGACCGCAATGGCAAAATTTCAAATCATTTGACCTCTGATTTATCTCGCTATTTTGAGGAGGTTCTCCCAGCCCAGTTTAGCTGGTATGTGCACAAAGGTGGCATCGTTTTAACAGGCATGAGAACAATTAATTTTAATGATTACATAACTAATTTTAAAATATTACAAATCTCATAATCCATAAACTTATGAAGATTTTTCAAAAATTCTTTCCGTTATCGAAATAGAAAGGACACGGCTGTCATATAAAGTAAGAAAATCATTTTTTTGTATTTTTTGACTTTATTTGCCACATGGGTGTTAAATAAATGCTGCAATTCTGCCATATTAATAATAGTAGAATACAGTATAATTATTCAAACACAAGTTTACGATAGAATAATATCAATGGTTAAAAATGAATCAGCCAAATTAACATTTTTCATACAGAAAAATAACGCTAATTCCGATAGCAATTGGAATCCTAATCTCGCTAATTGGAGCCGACATTCACAGACAGAGTTCTGGATTTCAGCTGTAATAAATAATGCCCTCTGTAGAGCATGCAAGGTTAACGAATACGCATGCGTAATATGCAAAATTCAGATAAGAGAGCCTCATTTGGCGGACGGCACGTATCCCAGCAAACATGAGACGTGCGGCCAACGTTGGCTTACTGTTGGGCCAGCGTCGTAGACGGTGGCCCAACAGTAAATCAACGTTGGGTTTCAACGTCTCATGTTTGCTGGCTTGTCGGTGAATTTTTATTTGTCCGTTTGTCATCTGTCAACAGGCACTAAGCGCCGACGGGTGCCGATTTCACATCTGAATAAATCGGTCAGTTATCAACAGGCTCTTATCACTGTTTATAAAACATTGGTACATTCTCACAGCAAAGATCTGGGGAGCTATTTAGAAGACCTCTTATCTAACACTTAGATCTTGCTAGGTGCTGCATAGTGTTCCTACCATCAGGATTGAGGCAGTCGTGCAATTCCATTATAATGCAAATCGCACAAAAGAAACAAACTATTCCCAGTGCTGGGACCGTATTCTCGTACAAATCAAGATGTATCGAGATCGACCAATCCGAATCCACCACTAAAATAAAAGTGTTAAGCGATTTCATGAAATGTTAAAATCGTATTTAGTTGTTCGAGCTATCTTTGCTGAACACCTTGCATTGTATCTCAGCATATACTCAAACCTGAATATTTTGTTCAGTATATTTACTGAAAAGGAGCTTGTGCAGTAACCTAATCAACTGAAAAGAAAATAATTATTTTAGAATTATTTCGTCATTAATGAACTTAATAACCTTTAATTTTGGAACTATCAGTTTAGACAATATTTTGATTTGGTACAAAGAGTGTTACATATTATATATACTGATATGATATGTATCGATATGTAAACGAATCATGTCGGCAAGATTTTGAAATCAGCATCTGCCCGTGGTTGGTTCGCCGTCTTGTGTCCTCTTACATGTATGTCGGTGGCGATCTACTAACTGCAGAAGTCGATGCAGTTTGCTTATACAGAACATGGAGACCAAATGTTTTATAAGAACCATGGAGACCAAAACGTCAGAATCTGACATCCGCAGACGTCAGATTTTGCCATTTAAAGTCGATCCACGTGCTGTATATGAAAGAGATGAATGTGAAAAACTGAAACAGTCCGTCCTGGATGTATGTCGAAATGTTTCTTCCCCGCTCACTCCTAAAGATTCAATATTGTGGGGATCCTCTGTGATGGAAAGGTAAACCCAATTCATTTCATTTCATTTCCTAGATGTATGTGAAAGAGCTTTTCAGAGACTTAGATCTATAAACTTGTTTGAAACCGTTTTGCTCCAGCAACACAAGTGTCAACCCTTAAAACGTTGAAATATAAATCATACATATACATATATATAAATGATGAGACGAAAAGTTATTTTTTCAATTTTAAATCATCATAAATGTCTAAGTTAGCTCTTTCTGCTTCATTATAAATACTTTATTCTTTCAGCAAGCGAATCTCACGTCTATTGGACGTTAGACGTCTAAAGTCGATCCCTGCGCTGAAAGCGTTAGTACAACATATCTGCTGGGAGTGCGTCCAAGCGTCCTAACTCAGTCACGGAGGAAGGAACCCAAGTTAGGAAAGAGAACTACTCAGAAACTGCTAGCCAAACATTTCAATGAGATCTGCCAGAAGATCAAAACGAGGCTGTGGCGGCCACTTCAAAGTGAGGCTCAGCATGCGGCATGCTGCGAGGAGACGCTCACTCGTTGCTGGCTAACCGCTGGCTCATCGTTTGCGACGCTGGCCCAGCATTGCGCCAACATCAGGGCGAGTGTTGCGTGCTTGCTTTGTGAGCATTCAGGATTGTTCAGGATGCGGTCATTCATCCACAGGCGTCGTTGCCATGGGGATAATGTCCGGGGCGACAGTATGGCACGTTCCTGTTGTGAGATCAGATGCTGTTTTTATTCCGCACACTTAAGGAGCTGCTTTCACAATGCAAAGGGTCGTAATATCTAGAGAAAAAGGAATCGCTCACTGCGTTTGTTTTAGAGACGCCATATTTGTCTGTTTTCCTACACCTAACCCTTATAACGCTGAAATATTTTTGCATAAGTCAGAAAAACAAAGAGTGTTTTCAATTTGAGATCATCACAAATGTGTTAGTTAGTTCTTCCCGTTTCATTTAAATACCTATGTTATGGGTCTACAGCCAATATAAATGTTTTATTTCTTTCAATGTGGTGACCCGTTTCTATTCATGAGAATCTGACGTCTACAGACGTCAGATATAAAGACGGTCCCCGCACTGAAAGGGATACCCATCGTGGAAAAGGCACTTCATCTATCTAATGCAATAATCTTTCCCAGTGATGAATGAGTGAACTTCATTTCTTATAAAATTTTCATGATAAATAGTTGTGTGAGTACAGACACCATCTTCACAAATTGTTTTATCTATGTTCTTGCAATGTGTATTGTGGTTATTTAGACCACAGCCTAATGACCGATCACTAACAGAAGGACTTCGCCAACCCAAGGTCATTAACAATCTATTCTCACCACAATAATGTTGCTCTGTTCATGACAGGTAGGTTGATGTACGGCTTTGTTGAAGATATATATATAGAGTAGAAATATATTGTTTTACAAGCTGTCAAAATAGTACACTGGTTTACATAATTTCATGATCAAATTTGTCAGCATGTTGTAAATTACTCAATATGATATCTAATTTTGTAATGTTATATTTTTAATTTGATTCATATTCGCAACTTACATGTAGAAGTTTTATTCGTACATCTTAATATAATGTTGTCATATTGTTTTCATATTTTTTGTTTGGCTCGCATTATGCTAATTAATAATTGATATCGAATAATTGATAATGATTATGCTAATCAAAATCAAGCAACATGATAATATTTCTACCTCACTTTAAAGGGACCCCTTGGGATGAGACATTTTTAATTTTTTCATTTTTGAAAATTTAACTTATATGAAGCTATATAGCCTACTGATCTTAACTAAAAATACAAAAATGTCAAAAAAATCAAAAAAAATCTAAATATATGTGAACTCAATTCATCCAGCAAAATTGTCTTTTAGGATACTGTTTGCACAAAATGGGCAAATGGACAACTGATCATTTGTCAACTTCTTACTTAACGATTTTTAAAACCACATTGTTATTTATTACTACGAGCTTCAAATTAGAAGTACTGATTTTACACTTCACTCAGCTTATTTCTGTAATTATTAATTCCACTTTGAAATTGTGGTCGTCAGCTGGTTCAACAGTATATATTACCCAGTTTTTTTATATCAAGTGACAGTACACGTGAATATGTTATGGCAGTGGCACATAAGTGGCACGTTAAGATTTAATATCATGTAAAGAAGATTACATGCCAAAGAAATCTCAAAACGCCTTTACATTTCCTCTTCACACTCTCACACCTAAAGGGATTGATATCCCCTGTTGAACCGGGACAGTCCTGGTCATTGTAGTTAGTTATATGGTTAACTACAATAGAGGGATCTAATGCCCCTGTGTTCAAACCCAGCTATGACTAACTACAATAGAGGGATCTGATGCCCCTGTGCTTAGACTCAGCTATGACTAACTAAAATAAAGGGATCTGATGCCCCTGTGCTTAGACTCAGCTATGACTAACTAAAATAAAGGGATCTGATGCCCCTGTGCTTAGACTCAGCTATGACTAACTAAAATAAAGGGATCTGATGCCCCTGTGCTTAGACTCAGCTATGACTAACTACAATAAATTGATCTGATGCCCCTATGCTCAAACCCAGCTATGACTAACTACAATAAAGGGATCTGATGATCCTGTGTTCAAACACAGCTCTACAATTACCAATGCTGTTCCTTATCAAGAAGGGGGTGGGGGGGGGGGTGTCTCATGCCCATGTGCTTACAGTTACAGTTACAGTTATTTCATTTCATGTTCATTTACTTTGAAATGTGAATTCATGTCGTACTCCTGATGTTCCATATCTACATATACGATTTAACCCTTGCAACGGTGAAATATTTGTGTATAAACCATGGAGACCAATAGGCTTTTTCGACATGACGTTATCCTAAATGTATTGGTTAACTCTTTCTGCTTCATTTGAATACCTATGTTAATGTTCTATAGTCATTATAATTTTTTTATTCTTCCAATGTGGGGAGCGACATTAGATGTCAGATCTCGTTTATTGACATGCTCAAGGAAATACAATCATATTTACTGAAATTTATAAACACAACAATTAATTTATATGTTTATGTAAAAAAAATTCCACTGTTTGACATTTTTTCCCAACAGTACTTTTTTTATTTCTCGAGAGTATCTGAACTTATATTTCAGGTGATCTAAATTCAACAAGCATTTAAGCAGAAACAACAGAAATTAGAAACAAGTACGGCACTGTTTGTAATTGTAAAATCATATGATATCAGATTTAAATATCTTGATAAATGCTACACCAGTCGAGATGTAGAGAGCAGCCATAACTATGATTGTCAGTGTTCTATAATACCCAGAGATCTGTAACTATAAGACTAATGTCTCCCTCTACGTCACATCCGGATTCGCCCTGTCCCGTATGTATACACTGGCGGGGTGGATCTATTTCTCGGCAGCAGCAAGGTGTCCCGGGAGCAAACACAGAGAGGGATAGTAGAATGTAGATTACTAGAGATAATCTTTGATTTAGAACGGACCAGGCGTCAGTCATAATCCTACTGTAGCGCCCCCGGGTGGTAAAGGGGGAAACTCAGCTGTTTGTGACAAGGTGTCCTGAGGGATTGACTCCCGTCAAAACACGAGATATTGACCAGATGCTAATTTAATGTTGGCGCATCGTCTACGACGCTGGCCCAACATTAGGTCAACATTAGGTCAACATCTCGTCTGACGTGATACTCCAGGGGGATCAGAAGAGCTTTATATTTACTACAATATACTGACTGCACTGTAAGGAAAACTGAGGAGAAAAATAACAACTATCTCAGCAAACGCAAGACGTTCACCCAATGTTTGTGTAATGTTGGGGCAGCGTCATAAACCGTTAGCTCGAAATTGGATGAACGTCTTATTGTTGCTGGGATGTAGCGAAAATTACTACTGAATGGATCTGTAAATTTTTTTGTGCAAATACAGTCATTCTCAATTTTGTCACCCGTCTTCAGACTCCCGCCTGAGGACTAACACTCTGTGTGCTACAAGCCAGATCTTAACTCTCGCCCTGCTATATATACGGTTTCAAGCACGTCTTAGATCTAAAAAAAATGATAAAACAGTTTTGAGCAGATGCTTAGTTAATCCAATAATTAAATATGGGAAATATTTATTTTCCCTCAACTGTAAACATTTTTCATCAAATTTATAAAGCTGGGAATTGCTTTAGTAATTCCAGTTTCGAATAAATGAAAAATAGAAGGAAGCGATTCAGCAGGACAAGGGTTAACCCTTGTCCTGCTGAATCGTTTGCTTTTATTTTTCACTCATTCAAGGCTGAAAATGAAATTTCCACCTTCAACGAAACGCGTGTGTTTTAATAACAAAAAGATTTATTTTCCCTCAAATGAAGATATTTTTCATCAAATTTATAAAGCTGGAAATTGCTTTAGTAATTCCAGTTTCGAATAAATGAAAAATAGAAGGAAGCGATTCAGCAGGACAAGGGTTAACCCTTGTCCTGCTGAATCGTTTGCTTTTATTTTTCACTCATTCAAGGCTGAAAATGAAAATTTCCACCTTCAACAAAACGCGTGTGTTTTAATAACAAACAGATTTTTCGAAATCAAATGATTTTATTAAAACATTTTCATGAACTAATTACAGTGGTATTTTATTTGATTCGACACTTGAGTACGTGTAGGCTTGTTACCGTAGGCCTACCAGATGGCCAGGGCATTCATGGGTTCGAGCCCCATTCTGGCCTTCAAGTTTCATAAAAACAAAATGTTTTTTCACCCGTAAAGATTTGATATCGTGGGGGGCTTCCGTGACCAAGAGTGTCTGGATGGCAGTGTCATCTCATTTATCTCACCATCCTCATGAGGTTCTCCTGGCAAAGTTTAGCGTACATGTGTACAGGTGGCATAAAACATCCCATTCATTTCATTTCATTTCATTTCATTTGCTAATGATGCCTCAAAGATCATATATATATACAGGTAAACATGGCAAATGGCGTGTGTTATCTGACAACTCTCAGACACGTGGGTGTAAACTGATCAGAACATCCAGTAAGCTTATTAGCTTGTTAAATTCAGACGAGAAGTGTCTGCCATCAAACATGTCAGATTTATACGTCATGTCAGTCTCCAGAGACACGAGTATACATCCCAGCAGACACAAGAGTTGAATCATCGTTGGTTTAACGTTGGTCCACCTTCTACGACGTTGGACCAACGTTAAGCAAACATTGATTCAACGTCTTGTGTCTGCTGGGATGTATCCGAGAAAGTTTTACCGAAGCAGCAACAGCGGCTACGTGTCCCACAAAACAAGAGACTAGGCCCAATGCTGGGTTAATGTTGGGCCAACGTCGAAGACGGAGGGCCAACATTGACCAAGCATTGTGTGATCGTCTCGTGTTTGTTGGGACAGCGTTGAACCAGCGTCGTGTATGGATCCTCCTTAGAGACAGGTATAATCCAGTTGTAGCCAGGATTTGAATCGTGGAGATGGCTGTCATCTCTTCCTACATCTCATGTCTGGAGAGCAGTATCATCTGATTATACTGTCTGGTCTGGTAATTTTTGCGTGTTTAGATTTTTGCGAATTTGTGATTTTGGAAATTTTCGTGAAGTCTAGAAATCGCAAATTATCAATTTCGATGAAAGTAGCGCTATTATAATAATAATTTTCGCGAAATTCTTCAATTCGCGAATTTGACCTCCTAGCGAAATTCGTGAAAATTAAAACCTCGCGAATATTACCAGATCTACAGTAATATCAACATCGCATCCCCATGAAGTTTTTGTGGTTTGCACGTGTATCGAATTAGTCTAAAACACCATTCATCCATTCATCCATTCTCGCTCGCTCATTCGTTTTTGTATTTGTTATTTTCGCTTTTTTGTATTTGTATTTTGTATTTTTGTTCGCTCGTCAACGGTTCATTCATTCATTCATTCATTCATTCATTCATTCATTCATTCATTCATTCATTCATTCATTCATTCATTCATTCATTCATTCGTTCATTCGTTCATTTATTCATTCATTCATTCATTCATTCATTTATTCATTATTTAATTCATTTTCGTTCGTTTCTTCCTCCGTTCGTCCGCTCATTTGTTTTTTAAATTTGTTACTATTCGCTATTTTTTATCTGTATTTTGTATTTTTGTTTGCTTGTTAACGGCTCATTCATCCATTCATTCTTTTATTCATTCATTCATTCATTCATTCATTCATTCATTCATTCATTCATTCATTCATTCATTCATTCATTCATTCATTCGTTCATTCATTCATCAATTTATCCAATCATTCATGTATTCATGCATTTATTCATTCATTCCTCATTCATTCACCAATTAAATTAATTTGTTCTTTAGTTAGTTTCTTCCTTCTTTTGTTCTCTTCTATGTTTGTCTGTCAACGGTTCATTCATTCATTCATTCATTCATTCATTCATTCATTCATTCATTCATTCATCCATTCATTCATTCATTCATTCATTCATTCATTCATTCATTCATTCATTCATTCATTCATTCATTCATTCATTCATTCATTTATTTATTTGTTCATTCATTCATTCATTTATTCATTCATTCATTCATTCATTCATTCATTCATTCATTCATTCATTCATTTATTCATTCATTCATTCATCTATTCATTCCTTCATTTATTAATTCATTCAATTATTCATTCATTCATTCATTCATTCATTCATTCATTCATTCATTTATTTATTTATTTATTTATTCATTCATTCATTCATTCATTCATTCATTCATCCATTTATTCATTCAATAATTAATTAATTGATTAATTAATTAATTAATTAATTAATTAATTAATTAATTAATTAATTAATTAATTAATTAATTAATTAATTAATTAATTAATTATTTAATTAATTAAATAATTAATTAATTAATTAATTAATTAATTAATTAATAATTAATTCATTTATTCATTCATTCATTCATTCATTCATTCATTCATTCATTCATTCATTCATTCATTCATTCATTTATTCATTCATTCATTCATTCATTCATTCATTCATTCATTCATTTAACTGATCCATTCATTCATATATTTATTCGTTCTTTGATCCCTTCATTCACTCAATCATTTAATCATATATTCAACCATTTAATCATTGATCCCACTGACCACCTTTTGTATACATCTATTTCCAAGCTTCCGGTGAATACGGCATGTGAAGTCTCAGTGAACCCTGTTGATTCAGTGACAATCCATTGGTACGATCTCCATCTAATCCCCTTTACAGCCTGGTTGGTGGCCATCATTACCTCCAGGTACATGTAATTACAATTGCTCATTCGTCTGGCTTGGATCCTCAAGGTCTACACATTGATCTCACTGGCACTATATATACACCCTTTGGTGTTCACCTAAACCTAAACGTATGTTTTCCATTTGGATATGGAAGGGCACATCTGCCACTTTTCAAAGTGGCAGATGCCCCCTTTCATACCCAAGGGTACGATATACGCTGATATATAGATTACTGTAAGAAGGTTAATTTACATGAATTGATACAACTTTGCCCCGCGCATCAGGGTATTGTCCGTTCACCCATGTGAAATGTGTCTTGCATAGTTCCATGCGCTCCTTTATAATGAAATTATCATATGTCTCTTAAATCTTAGTGACAAATACTAAGAATAATTGACTATACAAATAAAGAAATAATGAATGAATGAATGAATGAATGAATGAATGAATGAATGAATGAATGAATGAATGAATAAAACAATGAATGAATGCAAAAATAAAAGATTGAATGGGCGAATAACTGAATAAATGGATAAATAAATGAATAAAACAATGAATGGATTCAAAAATGAATATTGAATGAATGAATGAATGAATGAATGAATGAATGAATGATTGAATGAATGAATGAATAAATGAATGAATGAATGAAAGAATGAATGAACAAAACAATGAAGGGATTCAAAAATGAATGATTGAATGAATGAATGAATGAATGAATGAATGAATGAATGATTTAATGAATTAATAAATTAAAGAAAGATTGATTGAATGAATGAATGAATGAATGAATAAATGAATGAATGAATGAATGAATGAATAAATGAATGAATGAATAAATGAATGAATGAATGAATGAATGAATGAATGAATGAATGAATGAATGAATAAATGAATGAATGAATGAATGAATTAATAAATTAAAGAAAGAATGAATGAATGAATGAATGAATGAGGAACTGAATGAGGTGTTTTTAATTGACTTAAGGTGGGATGAGAGTGAGAAGAACACCTGTGTGTTAAGAGCGTTAGTATATTGGCTGTAGCGTATTGGTGGAATCCGATCACGTGTTTCAAGGTCAGACAAACCACCCCGGTCAGAAGAAGGAGGTGAATTATATGGAGTGGATGGAATGAGATTTAAGTCAAGTCAGGATCTGATCAGGCATTCATCATTATCTGACTGGGAGGTTTGGGCCTGGTGTAGTTAAGTGCTGTCGTCTGTCGCGCCGAAGATCACGGGCTCAACCCCCTATTATCTAGTGAAGAAACCTATAAAGCAATGTTATTTAAATGTTCACCCACTTGAAATTGTGTGTCGCTACCGCGACCCACAACTTCAAGGGGGCAAACATTACTCATAATTGTTTAATTTTTGACCAAATATTTAAAAATCTTGACGTTTGAACACTCATTTCGTTCACAATAACTGTCATTTGGTCGGCTTATCAAACGAATTACAAACGATCAATCGGACTTAGCGCTTGAAGAGTTAAATTGTTGATATATAATATCATTGAGGAATAAATGCCATGACTCCAGGTGGAAACTGTTCAGAGAACTGCATGCAGTATTGCGAGAAGCGTCTGCGTCCGAGAAGTAGCGTGCCCGACCTTAGACCGCAATGGCAAAATTTCAAATCATTTGACCTCTGATTTATCACGCTATTCTGAGGAGGTTCTCCCAGCCCAGTTGAGCTGGTATGTGCACAAAGATGGCATCGTTTCAACAGGCATGAGAACAATTAATTGTAATGATTACATAACTAATTTTAAAATATTACAAATCTCATAAGAAGATTTTTCAAAAAAAAGTTCCGTTTTCGAAATAGAAAGGACACGGCTGTCATGTAAAGTAAGAAAATCACTTTTGATATTTTTTGACTTTACAGCCCTTTTCTGGTGGCGGGCCACATAAATGTCGAAGAATGATTAGATTATTTGCCACATTGGTGTTAAATAAATGCTGCAATTCGCCAGTGGTAGACGCATCAGTCACTATTAACCTAAATATATTTGAATACTTGAATTGTTTTACAATAGTTTTCAATGTGCTATTAGGCTAAATGTTATATGGATCGCTGTATTCACTTCGATATAAGAAATTTATTTTCTGTATTCCTGTGAATTCCTATAAGCGTAGTCAATTGGCATGTTTCACATCTGCTGGTGCTATTTATCAACTTGAAGGACATGTGGGACATTCTTGGAGCTTACCGGAAGCCCTGGTTAACTAGGTCACCAGAAGCCCTCGTAAACCTCGTACACCGCATTAATAAGATTAGAATACAATATCATTACTTAAAGTCAAGGTTACCATAGAATGGTATCAATGGTTGAAAATGAATCAGCCAAATTACCACTTTTCATACAGAATTGGTGTGAAACAAATTATCTACAAATTAACGCTAATTCCGATAGCAATTGGACTCGTAATCTCGCTAATTGTAGCGACATTCCCAGACAGAGTTCTGGAATTGAGCTGTAATAAATAACACCCTCTGTCGAACACTTAAGGGTAACGAATACGCATGCCTAACACGCAAGATTCAGATAAGAGAGCCTCATTTGGCACGTCCTATCCAGCAAACATGATATGTGGGGCCAACGTTGGCTTACTGTTGGGCCAGCGTGGTAGGCGGTGGTCCAACTGTAAGCCAACGTTGGGTCAACGTCTCGTGTTTGCTGGGTAGTAGGTGACCTTATGGCATATGTCAGCAGGCACTAAGCGCCGACGGGTGCCGTTTTCACATCCGAATAAATCGGTCAGTTATCAACAGGGCCTTATCATCGTTTATAGAACATCAATACATTCTCAAAGCAAAGATCTGGAGGGCTATTTAGAACACCGCTTATCTAACACTTAGATCGTGCTAGGTGCCGCATAGTGTTCCAATCATCGTTTGAGCCAATTGCGCAAAAACACAATTAATAATTATAGTTTATTATTCGTACTCTGGGTACATATCATATATAAATATACATACATATAAATCGATATTACATATTAATCAGTTAATTACAGAAAACAAGCTTGAGAAAATCTTGAAGCAGCGTACAATTCGTTTCATCAATGGTGAATAAATACAGTTAAGTTTAAAGCTATCAAATTAGACAATATTTTGATTTGGTACAGAATAGTTTATTATTTATCTGGTCGGCAAGTTCTTAAATTAACACTATAATTGGTATGAGCTGTATGTCTGAACAGCTCGACAATAAAGATACCATGTTTGGTACACTTGTTGAGTGAGTAACTGCATGAATAGACAAACACTATTCATCTTTTGACCTTATATGGTTTGGTTTGCTCCCAAATACAAAAACACATATATAAGAAGCACTGCAATCAGATGCCACAACTCCGAGCTCTTCTAATTCTCATGAATGCTTTCAAGTGGTATTTGATAAGCACTTTGCCATCGACGAAATACATTTACACACACTAACTATATAGTCACTCAGATATGATAAGGCAAGCGTATGTTATTATTATTTTATGATTTTATTATCCTCTACATTATATCATGATTTAAAGCACCATGAATCTAATTCACAACATAACGACATTGCTCAAAAATCGGCTGATGAAAACCCAGCGTTGGCCAAGCCCTAAAGGGACTGGCCCAGGCTAAAATAATCAAAAAAAGAATGCCTATGTCCCGCTGTATTGTTCCATTCTATTTTTAATTGTGCAATTACTAACAAACTATCCAGCTTTAAACATTTTTTTGGAAATATTTGTGAAAAATATGGATTTGTAAAATTAGATGATTCGACTACCTATGCATGTTTATACATTTCATTGACATTTGCTTTAGTTTGAAACTAGTTTGAAACAGCATATTGCTCCAGCAGTAAAAGCGTTGATACACCATGTCTGCTAGGAATACGTTTCAAGGGTTCTAACTCAGACAACGAGGAAGGAACTGCCAGCCAGACAATTCAATGAGATCTGCCAGAAGATCAAAACGAGGCTGTGCCGGCCACCTCAAAGCGAGGCTCAGCACGGGGCATGCTGGCGAAGGGACGCTCACTCAAAGCTGCCTCAATGCTGGCCCAGCATTGCGCCAACATTGGGCGAGTGTGGCGTGTTTGCTTTGTGAGCATTCAGGATTGTTCAGGATGGGTTATTATTCCACAGGCGTCGTTGCTATGGGGATAATGTCCGGTGCGACAGTATGGCACGTTCCCGGTGTGAGATCAGATGCTGTTTTATTCCGCACACTTAAGGAGCTGCTTTCACAATGCGAAGGGTCGTAATTTCTGGAGAAAGAGGAATCGCTCACTGCATTTGATTAGGGACGCCATATTTGTCTGTTTTCCTACACTTACCCGTATTAACGGGTTGGATTTGACCATGAAAGGTACCCTCAATGTTATGTTTGATTATTGTTATATACCCCTTGGCACATATTTTAAGCTTGGTGCCCAAGCGGGGTTCCTGTCAAATTTCGAGAAATCGCCTTATTTGTGTTTTTGGCCTTCTCTGGAAGTTGAGTGATTTTACTTGACGGCAAAAGTAGGTCATCTTCCATTATTTATTCAAAATCAGTAGGGTCCAGGTTGTCTTTAACATCATCAAGAATTGAGCACATTTAATAACTGATATAAAAGCTACTAAAAATATGAGCTAGTATAGCACCTTTTGAGAGTGGTAAGGAGTGGAGGGTGGTATGTTTTGTGTGACGGTATAGCCATGATCTCAGTTTATGTCAGTTATAGCTGTTTTGTTTTTTGAAGATTTGACACAAGTAAGATTCAGCATTTTGAGCATGTGCTTTGAAATGAAACATCGGGATCACGGATCCGAAACCCTTCTGATACACAACAGGCCCGGGGTTAGCTTTGAGGGCAGCTACTTTTGTACCGGCTTTACTTCTATTATCACAGCCAGTCAGAGCATGCACAGCTGATATTACTTTGCAGAAATCAGCAACCAGCTTTCTGATTTGATCTGTAGCTTTTTCTTGAGTTAAAATATAATATAGTTCGGTACTAAGGCCTGTTGGTTGATAAAAAATGGGTTCTCATGTCGTTTGATGAATATTATCATCTTTTGAGCGCATTCTTCATCTGCTTTGTTTTACTAGGGGTTATCTCATGATGTAATCACAGATCGTGGTTTTGCATTCTTATTTCACTAACTTCTCGATATTACTATATATCTCGGTTACTAACACCTAGCATTTCATGGTCTATTGTCTCCCACTCTGTAACAAATTTAGCTTCTTGTGTCTTTCTAATGACCGACATTCATCTTTGATCTTTGAATATTTTGCTCTAAAGCTAAATCTATGCCCACTGCATTGAATTCAGCGATTGTAATAAAAAGCTACAGATCAACTCAGAAACCAAATTCTTGAGGTTCTAACAATTGGTCATGATCGCTACATCAAACGTCGGAGAGCGTTTTTTTGTGACAAAAAATTTTAGGATCTTCGACAGGATCTCCCGAGCAAACTTCAAGACTATGAAGTACCAGCATAGAACAAACCATTTCAAGAAGTCCACAACAAAGACGTCCGTCAGGAAAGAGTGTGGTGCTATTTAGTAAATGGTAGACATGGTAAAGTCAAGAGTAAACACAATGGTGGAGCTGCTAGCATATGATATAACGGGGAATATAGTCCACTGTTTGGTAAAGACTATGATTGTATTTGATTCCCCTAAAGATTGCTCCATAAAAGACTCAATGAAATAATGCGCAGACCAGATGTAGAGACACCCCCTATTAGGCTAGAGGAAGTACAAAATTCACACGCCACTACCTATAGACATGGAGTACTTCTGGCCACTAAACGAAATCAAAGCAAAACTACAAGTACTCATGCACGATACAATCAAATAGCATGTATCAGACATTGGAAACCACACGGAGATCGTTCTTGGTAGCATTCAAGATAATAGAGTGGCACCGAAAGTGATAGACAAAATGGTACGAAATGTGCCTGAACTCAACTCACCTTATGAAGAGGCTGACACGAGCCTTGTCTTGCAAGCTGCTGAAGCTGGCGCCAAACGACTAGTCGTACTTTCTGGGGACACTGATGTTCTGGTACCTCTGCTGTACTATTGGAAGGAGCTTGAGAGAAAAGATCTCAATGAGCTATGGTTTCAGGCTATATGACGTTACATCCCAATCAATAAATTAGCATTAAGTTGGCTGCTGATAAAAAAAATCCGGAAAATAATACCAGCTGTGCATGCTCTGACTGGCTGTGATAATAGCAGCAAAGCTGGTACAAAAGCAGCTGCCCTCAAAGCCAACACCTTTTGTGTATCTGAAGGTTTTCGGATCCTTGATCCCGATGTTTGAGCACAGGTTAAAAATGCTGAATCTTACTTGTGTCAAGTCTTAAAAAAAAAACAGCTATAACTGACATAAACAAACTGAGATCATGGCTATACCATCACACCAACCATGCCACCCTCCACTCCTAACCTCGCTCAAAAAATGTTCCACCAGTTCATATTTTTAGAAGCTTTTATATCAGTTATCAAATGTGCTCAATTCTTGATGATGGTAAGGCCAACCTGGACCCTACTGTTTTTTTTATATATATTGGAAGATGACCTGCTTTTGCCGTCAAATAAAATCACTCAACTTCCAGAGAACATGACCGCAGTGTGCAGCAGTTGCACTGTGCTACCAAATTGTGTAATTGTAGGAAACTATCTATCAGTTGCTCCAAGTTCTGCAAATGTAAGGATGAAACAGTTGAATATGAGCCTGTTGAATGCAAAAATCCATACACACAGGATTAGTAGTTTTAAAAGGTATTGGGAATGCGATTGTAACAGTTACTGCTGCACCAGCACACATAGTAATGTAGCTAAATGTATTGGAGATGCACTTGTAAAAAATACTGCTGCACTAGCACACATAGTAATGTAGGTAAAGGTATGGTGAATGAGGTTATGATAATTACTGCTGCACTAGCACACATAGTAATGTAGTTAAGGGTATTATTATAAGTACTGATGTAGTAATATACGATCGAATGTTTTACCAACGCATTGATGTAATTTCTGGTTAAAAAAGCACCAAATGTTAATATATGTTGCTCATCATTATCTAGCCTAAAGATCAACACAGCCGCAGATATAGCATAATAACTAAACACATGAATTGTAACATATAAATGCATAAAAGTATGTTGTATCATATCAAATAAGTAAAATACCGCTATCGAGCAGTTTTACTGATTTAAGGGGGGTGGGGTCACTCATATGATGACTGTACAAATAAACAGATAGGTTAGAAGACTCAAATTTGTTCCAAATAAAGCTAGAATAATAGGTTCAGCTTTATAATTATTTTGCTTGGTGTTAGGTCTCATATTTGTTTGTAAAAAAAATAATTAGTGAAAAATGAAAAACGAAGTTAAAATTGGGCCCGAAATTCAACATTTTCCCAAATTGTGAGGCCTACACTCCCTCAGTGCAACCTTATGATACACCAAAATGGTCATCACGAGGCCCCGGTCATTTTTGGTACCTCATATGAATGATTTGAGACATTCTGGTCTACTTAAACCTAGAATATGTGTTTTTACCTGAGTCGCAAACGCCAAAAACACAAATGAGGTGATTTCTCGAAATTTGACAGGAACCCGGCTTAGGCACCAAGCGTAAAATATGTGCCAATGGGTATATAACAATAATAAAACATAACATTAAGGGTACCTTTCATGGTCGAATCCAACCCATCAGCTGGTGGATTATTAGTTAGTTCTTCCCGTTTCATTTGAATACCTGTGTTGTGGGTCTACGGCCAATATAAATATTTTATTTCTTTCAGTGCGTGACCGTCTCTATTCATGAGAATCTGACGTCTACAGATGTTAGATCTAAAGACGGTCCCCGCACTGAAGGGGTGACCCGTCGTGGAAAGGGCACTTCATCTATCTAATGCAATAATCTTTCCCAGTAATGAATGAGTGAACTTCATTTCTTATTAAATTTTCATGATAAATAGTTGTTTGAGTACAGACACCATCTTCACAAATTGTTTTATTTATGTTCTTGCAATGTGTATTGTGGTTATTTAGACCACAGCCTAATGACCAATCACTGGCAGAAGGACTTCGCCAACCCAAGGTCGTTAACAATATATTCTCACCACAATCATGTTGCTCTGTTCATGACAGGTAGGTTGATGTACGGCTTCGTTGAATATATATATATATAGAGTAGAAATATATTGTTATACAAGCTGTCTAAATAGTACACTGGTTTACATAATTTCATAATTATATTTGTCAGCCTATTGTAAATTACTCAATATGATATCTAAATTTTTGTAATGTTATATTTTTAATTTCATTCATATTCGCAACTCACATGTAGAAGTTTTATTCGTACATCTTAATATAATGTTGTCATATTGTTTTCATATTTTTTGTTTGGCTCGCATTATGCTAATTAATAATTTGATATTGAATACTTCATAATGATTCTGCTAATCAAAATCAATCAGCATGATGATATTTCTACCTCACTTTAACCCTCATCCTGCTAATCACGACTATTGTTTTATCAGTCGACCAAATAAATGTTGAATGGGGATGAATTGTCTGTCTAAGCATCAAGATTTGCGTGCTCAAATTAAACAAATTATATGAGTAATTTTTAGATATTTGAAGTTGTGACTCGTGGTAGCGAGACACAACTTCAAGTGAGTGAAAATTTGAATAAATTTACTTAGCACGTTAAGGGTTGAGCTGATATCGCCACCTTAAAACGAATTCAAACACACCTATTTAAAAAAAACTGAACTGGACTGTTTCAATATACCAATTTGTACATTTAATCTGTTTATGATGTACATGTAATATCGCTGCATTGCGTCTCCCACAATGAAAAGAGAAATACAGTAATGTTTTTAGTAGCGTCAGTTTAGCTGTTGTTTTGTCGTTGTCAACAATCCAATAATAGTCAGGAAATTACTTCTCTACCTGGCAACACCTCATGAAGCCATATGAAGACACCAATCATCAGCTGGTTTTCCTGGCTAACTATCCGTGGACAGTGTGGTATAAAATGGTGTCAAGGTCATTCTGTGACGTTTTGAACCTTAGCGACATCATTCTGCTGTTTGTAGATTTGTAATAACGCTAATTATGACTGGGTAATAATACCACGCCCAAATATATATCTTCTTCTTCTTCTTCTTCTTCTTTTTCTTCTTCTCTTCTACTTCTTCTTCTTCTTCTTCTTTTTCTTCTTCATCTTTTTCTTCTTCTTCTTCTTCTTCTTCTCCTTCTTCTTCTTCTTCTTCTTCTTCTTCTTCTTCTTCTTCTTCGCCTTCTTATTTTTATTATTATTATTATTATTATTTTTATTTTTATTTTTTTTCTTATTCTCAGCTCTTTCACGTACTCTAGGATGACAGTCTCAGTCCGTTCACACACATACAGGAATGACAGTCTCAGTCCATCACAATCCCGCACACCCAGCTAGGGAAGCCGTCAAACAGTAAATCACTCAGATTGTATCCCGTCTGACTTAGGGCGCCAGGGATATCTGCTGGAGAAACTGACCCAATGTTCGCTTAATGTTGGGCCAGCGTCGCAGACGATGGCCGAGCATTAAACTAACATTGCGTGAACGTCTTGTGTTCGTCCAGGGAATATCAGCATTTGGGGAGTGCTATGGCTAAATAATCGTGACGTAGTTTATGCTGGAAACTACAGTCATTCATCCAATGTTGATGTTGGGCCAGCGCGCAGACTGTGGGTCTGGTGCTTACTGGGATGTATTGGGAAGGCAACGCTACTTGTTTACATTCAAGCAATGCTTCCAGGCTTCCAGGCTTAGTTGGAGAAAATACCCCGGGGATCTCAAATAACTCTATCTTGTCATACAATTATATATTAATTAAGCATCAGATATTGCTTGAGAATAAGGTATTTTTCATCTATCAATCCCTCATTTGTAAAACAAATCATCATTTTTTTGCAGGTTTCATGGCCGAGTTGATTTTTTTCAGATTATAATGTGACATAATCTAAAACTATGTGAACTTAATTTGTCCAGCAAGATTGCTTTTTAAGATAATGTTTGCAGAAAATGCGCAAATGGACAGCTGATCATTTGTCAACTTCCTACGTAATTGCACTGCTTTTTAATCCTCTTTCTTATATCACCTTGAGCTTCAAAGTAGAAATAAGAGATAGTCCTTGTGAACATGTAATGATGTAAGTGCCATTTGTGAAGCGACAGATTGACATTTCATATACAAGAGCATTATGTAGCATATGAAATCTGGAAAATCGTTTCATTTTTTCTTCGCGCTCTCACACCCACAAGGGATTGAGACCTTTGTCATTCTAATTATGACTAGCTAGAATGATCGAGGCTGTTCCATTTTAGCAAAGGGGGGGGGATCATGCCTTTGTGTTCACACTCCAGCTATTTCATTTAATTTCTATTCGAAACGTAAAGTGCGAAGATGACTTCAGTGCTTGCTTCAAAGTCTCACCTCGCTCTGTAGAGTCTTCCTTGAAAAATTAGTTGGCGACTCCTGTAAATGATTTAGTGAATATACATGTAGCAACAGATTATCTGGTCGTTAGAAGATTGGTAGTCAGTCAATGATTGGTGGATTCGTTGTGCGATCCTACCATATATAACATCAGAATTAGGACATCATGACGACATATACAGACACCTGAGCGAGTGACAGACATCTCAACAAAAATATTATAAGAATAATCATAATCATAATGATACCAAGAGAAGATTAGGCCAGGTGAAGAAAGTCAGTGTAAAAAGGCAGCAGCCTCTCCCATCCAAACCAACCAAACAGCCCGAAACCCGAAACGTAGCCTGTAGGTTCATATGGCATTGCACTCTTTGAGCCATCATCATGATTATGTGGTGCTTGACTGCAGGCAGCTTTGGTTTGAGAAGTGATAATTACATGGGAAGCTGCAGCAAGGAAACAACATCCAGCTTCCGCGACATAAGCGTCTCCGTTATCAGCTTTTTCCTGGCTCAGGCTCATTCCCATGTTCATCTTGGTTTTGGTGATCAGCTCGAAATAAATGCTGCAGGACTGAGGTGCGTTTGTATATGCCTAACATGGTGATCCGTCTAATTCGTCAGCAAATTGGTCAGGATTCGCTGTACAGTCGTCAATAGATTGCTCAATAATGGTAAGCCAGTCTGAAAGCAGTTGCCAACTTCGCTTTAAAGTCGAAATACAGACGCTACATGTTAACGACGAATTAAAGAGTCTACGACGACAGACACGTGCTCCTGAGCGAACAAGAGTCTTCAACAAGACACCCAGTGCTCATCTGATTGGTTAAACGGTCGCAAGTATGTTGCCCCACTGTTGTTAATCATTCATTATAGACCACAGTCGCTACATATTTGAACACATTCGTTAAGCAGTCGTTTAAAAACGCAGTCGTCAAAGTCGCCAACAGTCGTGAGATCCCAGCTTTAACTGTTACACGCTTAAGTAAATACAATTATTTCACTGAAACTTGTAAACACAAATTTGTATATATGTTTGTGTAAACAAAAATACACAATATAGCATCTTTGCAAAACAGTACATTTTTTAATTCACAGTATAATAACTGAACTGATATTACAGATAATCTTAATAGAAACAAGCTATAATAAACAAGAAACAACTACGGCTTTTCTGGAATTGTAAAATATTTTAAAAAATGTGTAAATAAATACATGATTTCAGATTTGGTAGTTGAAGTGTCCTGAGAAATTTTGCGCCGGTATACATGTAGAGAGCAGCTACATATCTCCGAGTGTCAGTGTTGTGTAATACCCAGAGATCTGTAACTCTAAGACTAATGCCTCCCTCTACGTCACATCCGGTTACCGCCCTGTCCTGGATGTACTGGCGGGGCGGATCTATTTCTCGGCAGCAGCGAGGTGTCCCGGGAGCAAACACAGAGAGGGATAGTAGAATGTAGATTTCTAGAGATAATCTTTGATTTAGAACTGACCAGGCGCCAGTCTTAATCCTGCTGTAGCGCCCGCGGGTGGTGAAGGGGAGAACGTCAGCCGTTTTGTAACAAGGTGTCCTGAGGGATTGACTCCTGTCAAAACATGAGATATTGACCCGATGCTGGTTTAATTTTGGGCCATCGTCTACGACGCTGGCCCAACATTTAACCAGCATCGGGTCAACATCTCGTCTGACCTTTAAATTTACTACAATATACTGACTGTACAGTGAAGAAAAATGACGAGAAAAAATAACAACTATGGAGGGATAATAATAAATGAAGTATCTGTAAGGATTTTCTCGCAGATACAGGCTAAACTGGGTCGTGAGAGCCTCCTGAGAACGCTACTCTCGATGATAAAGGCTCCCCATAATAATTAAGTTGTTCCTTTGATATCGGAATACGGTGAGCTTAATAGGGTTAACCACCACACCACGTTATTCGCCCCATAAATTTACACTTGAAGAAACTGGCTCTTCCCGTCCCCAGCTTTTTAACCCTTAAATAGCTGATATATTTTTATATGAACTAAAAAAAAAATTCAATTTGAATGTTAGCTGTTTTAGCTTCATTTGAATACCTATGTTATGGGTCTACAGCCATTATAAATGTTTTATTTTTTCAGTACAGGGACAGACTTTAGACATAAAAGAATCTGACGTCTACATTGTACATATGTCAGATTCTAACGTCAGTCCCCGCGCTCAAAGGGTTAATGGCATGGTATAGGCCAATTCATGTGCTTAACATTGTTCTAAATGATGCGGATTTAAATACTATGCCCAGAGGATAGTTGGACATTTTATTATCCCTTATGAATTTCAGCCAATGTATATTTGATTGTGAATGTCCTTAAAAATAAATTAGTTTCATTAGCACGTGTTAATTAGGAAATGTTTTTTGATGTTACCCGTAATAGGACAAAATCCCATCAAAGCAACTGTGGATAATTAGGCTCTGAATAAGAACACCACATTAACAATATGAAGAATAATTAAAATACGTTTTTACGTTTTGTCATTAATGTTGGGCCAGAGTCGCAGCCCATTGCTGTTTCAATGCTGGTCAATCGTGTACGACGCTGGCTCAACACTTCTCCAACACAGACCGAACAAATAATTCTTCCACACCAGCGTCTACAGCAATCAATGGACGGCTAACCAATGTTGCTTCAATGTTGGTCCAACTTGTCTGACGATGGCCCAACAACAACCCAGCATTATGTATGTATACATAGGCTACTTTGCCGCAATTGCTATAGGTGTGACAATTTCATCCCCAGTAGCCAGAAAGGCCACTACTCAGATACATTGGCCCAATTGTGAAATAAAGTTGGACCACCGTCTGAGACGCTGGGCAAACATTACTCGACCAAAAAAAAAAAAGATTTCTGAACACTTGGTAAAGACAAAAGTACTTAACCTAAGCACCTGAAACGTTATATTGCCCATGTTCAAAAAGACTGGTCTAAAGAAATGTCAACAATTTCCCACACACAGCACCCCTCTTTTCCGTAAATAGGACACAAACTCAGGCAAAATAAACTTAATAGGATACCGGCCTCCGGCCGGTCCTGATTAAAACACAATACTCGTATATTACCTATTCTATTAATAATACAAAATGGTACAGTAGCGTTCACAATGACAGTGATTTGATCAGCTGATAAAACAAAGTAACAAAAACGAAAATAGTCGTGATTAACTTTGAAAGGGTTACTATAAAGCTGTTGATAACGTCAGCACCACCATTTCCCATCTTTCTTCAGAAATGAATGAATGAATGAAATAATTAATGAATGAATGAATGAATGAATGAATGAATGAATGAATAAATGAATGAATGAATGAATGAATGAATGAATGAATGAAGGAATGAATGAATGAATGAATGAATGAATGAATAAATGAATGAATGAATGAATGAATGAATGAATGAATACATGAATGTAATGAATGTAATGAATGAATGAATGAATGAATGAATGAATGAATGAATGAATGAATAAATGAATGAATGAATGAATGAATGAATGAATGAATGAGGGAATGAATGAATGAATGAATGAATGAATGAATGAATGAATGAATGAATGAATGAATGAATGAATGAATGAATGAATAATTTAGCTGGATAATAAAGTATGACTAAACAAAAAAAAAATAGTGCTGTTATTTTAGGTTGGTTTTAGATTGACTGGACTATAATAATAACATTTTAAAATTATATACCGATCACACTGGCAATATACATGACACGATCGACGCAAAACAAATTACGGCTCCCATCATGGACAAGTATATCCGTTTTTCAGAGGCTTCAAAAATGTCATGGTATCAATCAATATATAATAACCATTCTCCATCAATAACTATTTTAAATAAAATAAGCACAACAGTTATGCAGCTTTAATCCGGGGTAAAAACCACACCTCGAGTCAAATCCGTCGCTGAAAAGTAACCCGTAGCATTGCCCCACAGATTGCCCTGGGTCAATTCAGTGTTTAACCCAGATAAAATGCCACGGGAGATATGTATTTTTAACCCGGGCTTAGCCCGTATTCTAACACGGGGTAACCCGATGTAATCTACGGGGTACACCCCGGGTCGCTGGGGTGTTAAACTTTGGAATAGCAGTACTGTACCATGCTTACAATAAACATATGGCATATGATTCACGCTTCAATCTGTTCTGAGTTTTCACTACGAGATGAATATAGATATATTCAGCCAATATCCCACTTGGTTAAGGTCGAATAACAATCGATTACAACCCATTAGGCTCCCGACATTGTTGTGATGTGTTGAAGTAACGTTAATGACGTTGATTCAAGCGAGTGAAAATTATTCAGGTTTGACAAAATAGAGATCTACTCTTTTCAAATCGTGCTGATTGCTGTCACATTATGGCTTTACCATCTTTAGAAGGCGGTACTAAATGTGGTAATAATTAAGTGAACACAAAAAAAACAAATATATGCGGCACCGGCGGTTAAAGGGTTAAACGAGTTCTGTATTTTCTCACACCGAACTCGAATGTGAACAGACTGCATCATCATCAACGCTTCTTAATCATTCCACCTTGTAGAATTCCAATTCTGTGATGAAATTAGAGACGGCAGTGACCTTTTTCTGAGAAATAAGAAATCTGGAAATCAGAGAGGTCAGTGATTTGGTTATATTTTTTTCGTGAATTTAAAAACTGGAGGTAAGCAAGATAATTCCCCCGTGGCTGTCATTTGATGGGGAAGCCATGTCTATTTGAGCCACACCTAGTGGTCAGTCCATCTACTAGCAATATGTGAGGTTCTGCTGGGGGTCATCAAGTGACTGGAGTAGTGTATCCCGAGAATCAGGTCATATGTGAGACAGGAAGTTCATTTTCAGCTGGTGACACCGATAGATCAGGAGCAGGTGAAAACGACTTCTCTCCGGAAAGCATAAAACCTTCACCAATTGCTGGTTTAATGTTGAGCGAGCGTCACAGACGGTGGGCCAACATTAAATTAGCATCATTACAATTAATTTAACATTAAACCTTCACCTCAATCAGTCAAATGTCAAAAGTAAGCAATAATGAGGGTAAATACCTTCAGAGAATCACCATTGGACTGCGCTATGTCGCCCACAATGAACGTCTGGTAATTGTTTATCTTTGTTTCTATATTTTTTACTGGATTTTTTAAAGGGACTGGCCCAGGCTAAAATCATAAAAAAATCGGTGATTTTATTTCGGGTTCCTAATATGACCATATGATGTAAACATGTCCATAGACTAGAACTGCAAATTTTTATAATTTTTGTGCTGCGCATTGATCAGTTAGACTAGATATAGAGACGAAATTCCCGCATTGCCTATTTTTTGACATGGTTGTCAATAATTAGAAATCAGGAATTCGTCTCTATATCTAGCCTAACTGGTGAATGCGCAGCACAAAAATTATAAAAATTTGCAGTTCTAGTCTATGTACCTGTTTACATCATATGGTCATATTAAGAGCCCGAAATAAAATCACCGATTTTTTTATGATTTTAGCCTGGGCCAGTCCCTTTAAGTTATGGACTCTGCAATGATCATTAAAATATAGGCCTAGTGGAGATTTATTGACAGGCCCTGTGACCCTATCTATAGTTATTGTGTTCTGTTTTTGCTTCATTAAGATGTTTGTTATTCTAAGTAAAGCTGCACGTAGGTTAAATATGTTATAAGATATCATGCAGTCCAGAATAATTTCATCATAGTAAAATTTATTTTAAAAAGTCTCGTATTACAACTTGAATTTGAAGATAAATGAATGATTTTTTCAATGATTTTATTCTTGTATTACAAATCGTAAGATTTTCTTCTTTATTTTTAGATGATTGTCATTGTGATTGTGAATTGATAAAAAATGAGAGGGTGATGCAGTCGAGTGCTGAAGTATTTTTTTCAGCCCAGCAAACATGAGACGTTGGCCCAACGTTGGTTCACTATTGGGACAACGTTGTAGACGGTGGGCCAACATTATACCAACACAGACTTACTTATACCTCATTTTAGTAAACATATTAATCACTCTCAGTTTGTAGGAACGAGGGTCATGTATTGATGACTTCTGGAACAAAGTGTTTAGAATTAGCATAGCGCAAAATTGAGTATTGTTTTAGAAATTAAGATCATCAATGGTACACATGTCGCCAGAATATACTTTACTGAATGTGAAGAATATTTTTCATTATAAAAAAATAAACATTAATTTTAAATTTATACAAGTACATCTGCATGAAACTGCTAGTAATTTAAAAAAACATAAACTTAACTGATAATAGTAGCTAAAAATGAATTGTATATATTATGTGATTATCACAGTACAGTGGAACTATTCATCCACACTAGCAGTATGAGTAGATAAATTATATTAATCGTTTGACCTTATGACTTGGTTTGCTTTCAGCTACAAAAACATAGATAAGAAGCACTGATTACAGAAGCCACAACTCCGATACAAGTGATATTATAGATGTACTTTACCATTGACGAAATACATGACATTATATTTTTAAATATGAAATTATTAACAAAAAGTTCAGCTTTAAATTATTGGAAATATCTAGGAAAAATATGGATTTGTAAAATTGAATGCTTTGACTACAGGGGCATGTTTATAAATTTCCTTGCCATTTTCTTGCGTTTAAAACTGATTTGAAATAGTATAGATTCAGCTGTACACGCGTTCATATAGGCCTCTCATTTCTGATGAGAATGCGTTACAAGGGTTCTAACTCAGTCACTGGGGAAGGAATCAGAGCTAGGAAAAAGGACCACTAAAAAACTGCCAGCCAGACAACTCAACGAGATCTGCCAGAAGATCATAACGAGGCTGTGCCGGCCACTTCAAAGCGAGGCTCAGCACGCGGCATGCGGACCAGAATGCCACACTCGCCCAATGCTGGCTTAATGCTGGCCGATCGTCTGCGACGCTGGCCCAGCATTGCGCCAACATTGGGCGAGTGTGGCATGTTTGCTTTGTGAGCATTCAGGATTGTTTAGGATGCAGTCATTCATCCACAGGCGTCGTTGCTATGGGGATAATGTCTGGGGCGACAGTATGGCACGTTCCCGGTGTGAGATCAGATGCTGTTTTTATTCCGCACACTTAAGGAGCTGCTTTCACAATGCGAAGGGCCGTAATCTCTGGTGAAAGAGGAATCGCTCACTGCTTTTTATTAGGGACGCCATATTTGTCTGTTTTCCTACACTTAACCTTAGGGGCTGAAATATGTTTATTTATTTTCTTGTAATGTGTATTGTGGTTATTTAACCACAGCCTAATGACCAATCACTGGCAGAAGGACTTCGCCAACCCAAGGTCATTAAAAATCTATTCTCACCACAATCATGTTGCTCTGTTCATGACAGGTTTGTTGAATATATATATATATAGAGTAGAAATATATTGTTATACAGGCTGTCAAAAAGTACACTGGTTTACATAATTTCATGATTATATTTGTCAGAATATTGTAAATTACTCAATATGCTATCTAAATTTGTAATGTTATATTTTTAATTTCATTCATATTCGCAACCTACATGTATAATTTTTATTAGTACCTCCTTATATAATGTTGTCATATTGTTTTCATATTTTTTGTTTGGTTTGCATTAGGCTAATTATTAATTGATATTGAATAATTGAATTGATTATGCTAATCAATATCAATCAACATGATGATATTTCTACCTCACTTGAACCCTCATCCTGCTAATCACGACTATTGTTTTATCAGTCGACCAAATAAATGTTGAATGGGGATGAAATGTGTGTCTAAAGATCAAGATTTGCGTGCTCAAATTAAACAAAATATATGAGTAATTTTAGCCATTTGAAGTTGTGACTCGTGGTAGCGAGACACAACTTCAAGTGAGTGATAATTTAAATAAATTACCTTAGCAAGTATGGAGTTGAGGTGACATTTTTCATTTCTACCTTAAAATGAATTGAAACACGCCTATTTTTAAAACTGTGTTTCAATGTACTAATTTGTACATTTAATCTGTTAATGATGTACCTATATATCGCTGCATTGAGTCGCCGACAATGAAAATAGAAATACAGACAATGTTGCGCTTTTAGTAGCACTTGTTTTTTTGTCGATGTTAATCATCCTATAATAGTCAGGAAATTACTTCTTTACCTGGAAACACCCCAGGAAGCCATATGAATACACCAATGATCAGCTCATTTTCCTGGCTAACTATCCATGAACAGATTCAGATTCAGATTCAGATTCATTTATTTGATCAAAGGGTAAGTACATCGTAATATAAAAGCAGTTGTATATATTTTTGATGATCAGGAGACCTCCACTAAGACCAAGCAATGGTCGCTAGCGTGGAGGCCACCTACATTACATTACATTTATATTACAGGTTTATTCAATATTTCAAGTACATATTAATGACTGTGATGTTAACTCCCTGGCTGTCACATCAGTACCGAGGCGACATACAGGGAGAATTCAGTTGCAATAAATACTAGAACTTAATGGGTAAATTAGAACCTTCAAAAATTAACACTCTATCAGACTGTAAGGTATAGACAATATGATAACTAAAAAGACGGGAAATTTGTTGTAATACACAAACATATTTTATTGAATTACGCTACAAACATAGCACCGAGGAATATGACAAATATTGTCGTAGCTGTTTAATATTGATGATTTTGCATAAGTGATGACACCTTGCAAACTGTGAGTAAAAAACTTTTTCCTATATTTTCCTTTTATATTTGTTGGGCAGTTATTGATTGCATCTGGTATATTATATAATACGCACTGTCTAGCAAATTCATGTTTTCAGAGATTCAGAAAGAATGTGGGAAAAGTGTGTTTTAAGTATTTGTAGTATAATTTAAATTGCTGTATTTTAAAAATATCCTCTGCTTTTAAAATATGCAAGTTTTTAAATAGTGGATCAGTATGGGCAAACATTTTGTTTTTTGTTATAATTCTAATACATTTCATTTGCAAGTGTGTTTTAAATGGTGTCAAGGTCATTCTGTGACATTTTGAACTCCAGCGACACCATTCTGCTGTTTGTAGATTTGTAATAACCCTAATTATGACTGGGTAATAACACCACTCACCAAATATATATCTTCCTCTTTTTCTTCTTCTTCTTCTTCTTCTTCTTCTTCTTCTTCTTCTTCTTCTTCTTTTTCTTCTTCTTCTTCTCAGCTCCTTCACGTACATCTAGGATGACAGTCTCAGTCCGTTCACACACATGCAGGAATGACAGTCTCAGCTCATCACAACCCCCCACACCCAGCTGGGAAAGCCATCAAGCAGTAAATCACTCAGATTGTATCCCGTCTGATTTAGGGCGCCAGGGATATCTGATGGAGAAACTGACCCAATGGTTGCTTAATGTTTGCTTAATGTTGGGCCAGCGTCGCAGACGATGGCCGAGCATTAAACTAACATTGTGTGAACGTCTTGTGTTCGTCCAGGGAATATCAGCATTTGGGGAGTGTTATGGCTAATTAATCGTGACGTAGTTTATGCTGGAAACTACAGACATTCACCCAATGTTGATGCGCGCAGACTGTGGGTCTGGTGCTTACTGGGAAGTCTTGGGAAGGCAACGCTACTTGTTTACATTCAAGCAACGCTTCCAGGCTTATTTGGAGAAAAAACCCCGGTGATCTCAAATAACTCTATCTTGTCATACAATTATATATTAATTAAGCATTGGATATTGCTTGAGAATAAGGTATTTTTCATCTATCAACCACTCATTTGTGAAACAAATCATAATTTTTTTGCATGTTTTATGGCCGAGTTGATTTTTTTCAGAATATTTTGTGACATAATCTAAAACTATGTGAACTCAATTTGTCCAGCAAGATTGCTTTTTAAGATAATGTTTGCAGAAAATGCGCAGCTGATCATTTGTCAACTTCCTACGTAATTGCACTGCTTTTGATTCCACTTTCTTATATATCACATGGAGCTCCAAAGTAGAAATACTAATCCCTCATTTTACACTTCACTACGCATTTTGCTCTATAACAATTAATTCTACTTTGAGCTCTGAAAAAAATATGTGTGTATATATATATATATATATATATATATATATATATACAATATATGTGCTCATCAAAGTAAGTTTAAGAATACCACGTTTTATATAAGAGATAGTACTTGTGAACATGTAATGGTGTAAGTGCCATTTGTGAAGCGACAGATTGACATTTCATATACAAGAGCATTATATAGCATATGAAATATGAAAAGATCGTTACATTTTTTCTTCACGCTCTCACACCCACAAGGGAATTAGACCTTTGTCATTCTAATTATGACCAACTAGAATGATCAGGGCTGTTCCATTTTAGCAAGGGGAGGGGAGTCTCGTGCCTTTGTGTTCACACTCCAGCTATTTCTTCCTTGAAAAATTAGTCGGCGACTCCAGAAAATCATTTAGTGAATATACATGTAGCAACAGATTATCTGGTCGTTAGAAGGTTGGTAGTATGTCAATGATTGGTGGATTCGTTGTGCGATCCTACCATATATAACATCAGAATTAGGACATCATGACGACATATACAGACACCTGAGCGAGTGACAGACACCTCAACAAAAATATTAGAGGAATAATCATAATCATAATGATACCAAGAGAAGATTAGGCCAGGTGAAGAAAGTCAGTGTAAAAAGGCAGCAGCCTCTCCCATCCAAACCAACCAAACAGCCCGAAACCCGAAACGTAGCCTGTAGGTTCATATGACATTGCACTCTTTGAGCCATTATCATGATTATGTGGTGCTTGTCTGCAGGCAGCTTTTGTTTGAGAAATGATGATTACATGGGAAGCTGCAGCAAGGAAACAACATCCAGCTTCCGCGGCATAAGCGTCTCCGTTATCAGCTTTTTCCTGGATCAGGCTCATTCCCATGTTCATCTTGGTTATTGAGATCAGCTCGAAATAAATGCTGCAGGACTGAGGTGCGTTTGTATATGCCTAACATGGTGATTCGTCTAATTCGTCAGCAAATTGGTCAGGATTCGCTGTACAGTCGTCAATAGATTGCTCAATAATGGTAAGCCAGTCTGAAAGCAGTTGCCAACTTCGCTTCAAAGTCGAAATACTGACGCTACATGTTATCGACGCATTAAAGAGTCTACGACGACAGACACGTGCTCCTGAGCGAACAAGAGTCTTCAACACGACACCCAGTGTTCATCTGATTGGTTAAACGGTCGCAAGTATGTTGCCCCACTGTTGTTAATCATTCATTATAGACCACAGTCGCTACATATTTGCACACATTCGTTAAGCAGTCGTTTAAAAACGCAGTCGTCAAAGTTGCCAACAGTCGTGAGATCCCAGCTTTAACTGTTACACGCTTAAGTAAATACAATTATTTCACTGAAACTTGTAAACACAAATTTGTATATATGTTTGTAAACAATAATACACAATATAGTATCGTTGCAAAACAGTACATTTTTAAATTCACAGTATAATAACTGAACTGACATTACAGATAATCTTAATAGAAACAAGCTCTAATAAACATGAAACAACTACGGCATTTTTGGAATTGTAAAATATAAAAAAAGTGTAAATAAATACATGTTTTCAGATTTGGTAGTTGAAGTGTCCTGAGAAATTTTGCGCCAGTATACATGTAGAGAGCAGCCGCCATATCTCCCAGTGTCAGTGTTGTGTAATACCCAGAGATCTGTAACTCTAAGACTAATGTCTCCCTCTACGTCACATCCGGTTACCGCCCTGTCCCGGATGTATGCACTGGCGGGGTAGATCTATTTCTCGGCAGCAGCGAGGTGTCCCGGGAACACACACAGGGAGAGATAGTAGAATGTAGATTTCTGGAGATAATCTTTGATTTAGAACGGACCAGGCGCCAGTCTTAATCCTGCTGTAGCGCCCGCGGGTGGTAAAGGGGAGAACGTCAGCCGTTTTGATAACAAGGTGTCCTGAGGGATTGACTCCCGTCAAAACACGAGATATTGACCCGATGCTGGTTTAATTTTGGGCCATCGTCTACGCCGCTGGCCCAACATTTAACCATCATCGGGTCAACATCTCGTCTGACCTTTAAATTTACTACAATATACTGACTGTACAGTGAAGAAAAATGACAAGAAAAAATAACAACTATGGAGGGATAATAATAAATGAAGTATCTGTAAGGATTTTTTCGCAGATACAGGCTAAACTGGGTGGTAAGAGCCTCCTGAGAACGCTACTCTCGATGATAAAGGCTCCCCATAATAATTAATATTTTGATGGAGTCAGTTGTTCCTTTGATATCGGAATACGGTGAGCTTAATAGGGTTAACCACCACACCACGTTATTCGCCCCATTACACTTGAAGAAACTGGCTCTTCCCGTCCCCAGCTTTTTAACCTTTAAATAGCTGATATATTTTTATATAAACTAAAAAAAAAAATTTCAATTTGAAAGTTAGCTGTTTTAGCTTCATTTGAATACCTATGTTATGGGTCTACAGCCATTATAAATGTTTTATTTTTTCAGTACAGGGACAGACTTTAGGCATAAAAGAATCTGACGTCTACATTGTACATATGTCAGATTCTAACGTCGCTCCCCGCGCTCAAAGGGTTAATGTCATAGTATAGGCCAATTCATCGTGCTTAACATTGTTCTAAATGATGCGGATTTAAATATTATGCCCAGAGGATAGTTGGACATTATATTATCCCATCCGAATTTCAGCCAATCTATATTTGATTGTGAATGTCCTTAAAAATAAATTAGTTTCATTAGCACGTGTTAATTAGGACATGTTTTTTTATGTTACCCGTAATAGGACAAAATCACATCAAAGCAACTGTGGATAATTAGGCTCTGAATAAGAACACCACATTAACAATATAAAGAATAATTAATATATGTTTTTACGTTTTGTCATTAATGTTGGGCCAGAGTCGCAGCCCATTGATGTTTCAATGCTGGTCAATCGTGTACGACGCTGGCTCAACACTACTCCAACACAGACTGAACACATAATTCTTTCACACCAGCGTCTACAGCAATCACTGGACGGCTAACCAATGTTGCTTCAATGTTGGTCCAACTTGTCTGACGATGGCCCAACAACAACCCAGCATTATGTATGTATACATAGGCTACTTTGCCGCAATTGCTATAGGTGTGACAATTTCATCCCCAGTAGCCAGAAAGGCCACTACTCAGATACATTGGCCCAATTGTGAAATAAAGTTGGACCACCGTCTGAGACGCTGGGCAAACATTACTCGACCAAAAAAACCAAATGATTTCTGAACACTTGGTAAAGACAAAAGTACTTAACCTAAGCACCTGAAACGTTATATTGCCCATGTTCATAAAGACTGGTGTAAAGAAATGTCAACAATTTCCCACACACAGCACCCCTCTTTTCCGTAAATAGGACACAAACTCAGGCAAAATAAACTTAATAGGATACCTCCGGCCGGTCCTGATTAAAATACAATACTCGTATATTACCTATTATTTTAATAATACAAAATGGTACAGTAGCGTTCACAATGACAGTGATTTGATCAGCTGATAAAACAAAGTAACAAAAACGAAAATAGTCGTGATTAACTTTTTACTATAAAGCTGTTGATAACGTCAGCACCACCATTCCCCATCTTTCTTCAGAAATGAATGAATGAATGAATGAATGAATGAATGAATGAATGAATGAATGAATGAATGAATGAATGAATACATGAATGCAATGAATGAATGAATGAATGAATGAATGAATGAATGAATGAATGAATGAATGAATGAATGAATGAATGAATGAATGAATGAATGAATAAATGAATGAATGAAGGAATGAAGGAATGAAGGAATGATTAATTTAGCTGGATGATAAAGTATGACTAAACAAAAAAAAAATTGGTGCTGTTATTTTAGGTTGGTTTTAGATTGACTGGACTATATTAATAACATTTTAAAATTATATACCGATCACGCTGGCAATATGCATGACACGATAGACGCACAATAAATTACGGCTTTTATCATGGACAAGTATATCCGTTATTCAGAGGCTTCAAAATGTCATGGTATCAATCAATACATAATAACCATTCTCCATCAATTACCATTTTAAATAAAATAAGCACAACAGTTATGCAGCTTTAATCCGGGGTAAAGACCACACCTCGACTCAAATCCGTCGCTGAAAAGTAACCCGTGGCACTGCCCCACAGATAGCCCTGGGTCAATTCAGTGTTTAACCTAGATAAAATGCCACGGGTGATATTTATTTTTAACCCGGACTTAGCCAGGGTTGTAACACGGGGTAACACGGTGTAATATGCGGGGTACACCCCGGGTCGATGGGGTGTTCAACTTTGGAATAGCATGCTGTACCATGCTTACAAGGAACATATGGCATATGATTCACGTTTCATTCTTTTCTGAGTTTTCACTATGAGATGACTATAGATATATTCAGCTAATATCCCACTTGGTTAAGGTCGAATAACAATCGATTACAACCCATTAGGCTCCCGACATTGTTGTGATGTGTTGAATCAACGTTAATGACGTTGATTCAACGTTGCAACCACGTCATGTGCCCAGTGGGAGAAAATACAAATATTGTTTGCCTTAAAACCCACGCTTTATTATTAATTAACCCTTCAAGCGCCAAATTATTCTATTGGAATTTTCACCCACTTGAAGTTGTGTCTCGCTAACGCGATCCACAACTTCAAGTGAGTGAAAATTATTCAGGTTTGACAAATAGAAGTCTATTCTGTTCAAATTGTGCTGATTGCTGTCACATTATGGCTTTACCATGTTTAGAAGGCGGTACTAAATGTGGTAATAATTAAGTGAACAAAAAAAAACAAATATATGCGGCACCGGCGGTTAAAGAGTTAAACGAGTTCTATATGTTCTCACACCGAACTCGAATGTGAACAGACTGCATCATCTTCAACGCTTCTGAATCATTCCACCTTGTAGAATTCCAATTCTGTGATGAAATTAGAGACGGCAGTGACCTTTTTCTGAGAAATAAGAAATCTGGAAATCAGAGAGGACAGTGATTTGGTTATATTTTTTCGTGAATTTAAAAACTGGAGGTAAGCAAGAGAATTCCCCCGTGGCTGTCATCTGATGGGGAAGCCCCACCTAGTGGTCAGTCCATGTATTAGGAATATGTGACGCTCTGCGGGGGGTAAGGCAGCATTTGGGGATTTTAAAATGAGCACAAAACATGACATGATTCACCTTTCATTCTGTGCTGGGTTTTTACTATGTATGCTCCAAACTGCTTAAAGGCATGGAGTATACAGTGCTGTCTATGGTACTGTGCATTATACTGTACTGTGCATCCTCTTCAACCGTTCTCAATCCACTTTTGTATAAATCAAATTCTGTGACGATATCAAAGAGAACAGTGATTTTGTTGTGTTTTCTGAGAAGGTAGAAATCTAGAGGTAAGCGCGTGCTTTCCCCTGTGGCTGTCATCTGATGGGGAAGCCATGTCTATTTGAGCCACACCTAGTGGTCAGTCCATGTACTAGCAATATGTGAGGTTCTGCTGGGGGTCATCAAGAGACTGGAGTGGTGTATCCCGAGCATCAGGTCATATGTGAGACAGGAAGTTCATTTTCAGCTGGTGACACCGATAGATCAGGAGCAGGTGAAAACGACTTCTCTCCGGAAAGCATAAAACCTTCACCAATTGCTGGTTTAATGTTGAGCGAGCGTCACAGACGGTGGGCCAACATTAAATTAGCATCATTACAATTAATTTAACAGTAAACCTTCACCTCAATCAGTCAAATGTCGAAAGTAAGCAATAATGAGGGTAAATACCTTCAGAGAATCACCATTGGACTGCGCTATGTCGCCCACAACGAACGTCTGGTAATGGTTTCTCTTTGTTTCTATATTTTTTACTGGATTTTTTAAGTTATGGACTCTGCAATGATCATTAAAATATAGGCCTAGTGGAGATTTATTGACAGGCCCTGTGACCCTATCTATAGTTATTGTGTTCTGTTTTTGCTTCATTAAGATGTTTGTTATTCCAAGTAAAGCTGCACGTAGGTTAAATATGTTATGATATATCATGCAGTCCAGAATAATTTCATCATAGTACAATTTATTTTAAAAAGTCTCGTATTACAACTTGAATTTGAAGATAAATGAATGATTTTTTCAATGATTTTCTTCTCGTATTACAAATCGGATGATTTTCTTCTTTATGGATTTTTAGGTGATTGTCATTGTGATTGTGAATTGATAAAAATTGAGAGGGTGATGCAGTCGAGTAATGAAATATTTTTTTCAGCCCAGCAAACATGAGACGTTGGCCCAACGTTGGTTCACTGTTGGGACAACGTTGTAGACGGTGGGCCAACATTAAACCAACACAGACTTACTTATACCTTATTTTAGTAAACATATTAATCACTCTCAGTTTGTAGGAACGAGGTTCATGTATTGATGACCTCTGGAACAAAGTGTTTAGAATTAGCATAGCGCAAAATTGGGTATTGTTTTAGAAATTAAGATCATCAATGGTACACATGTCGCTAGAATATACTTTACTGAATGTGAAGAATATTTTTCATTATAAAAAAATAAAAATTGTTTTAAATTTATACAAGTACATCTGCATGAAACTGCTAGTAATATTAAAAAACATAAACTTAACTGATAATAGAAGCTAAAAATGAATTTTATATATTATGTGATTATCACAGTACAGTGGAACTATTCATCCACACTGCTAGTGAAGAATATTTTTCATTATAAAAAAATAAACATTGTTTTAAATTTATACAAGTACATCTGCATGAAACTGCTAGTAATATTAAAAAACATAAACCTAGCTGATAATAGTAGCTAAAAATGAATTTTATATATTATGTGATTATCACAGTACAGTGGAACTATTCATCCACACTAGCAGTATGAGTAGAGAAATTATATTAATCTTTTGACTTTATGACTTGGTTTGCTTTCAGCTACAAAAACATAGATAAGAAGCACTGATTACAGAAGCCACAACTCCGATACAAGTGATATTATATATGAACTTTACCATTGACGAAATGCATGACATTATATTTTTAAGTATGACATTATTAACAAAAAACTTCAGCTTTAAATAATTGGGAATATCTAGGAAAAATATGGATTTGTAAAATTGAATGCTTTGACTACATGGGCATGTTTATAAATGTCCTTGCCATTTTCTTGCGTTTGAAACTGATTTGAAATAGTATAGATTCAGCTGTACATGCGTTCATATAGGCCTCTCATTTCTGATGGGGATGCGTTACAAGGGTTCTAACTCAGTCACTGGGGAAGGAATCAGAGCTAGGAAAAAGGACCACTAACAAACTGCCAGCCAGACAACTCAACGAGATCTGCCAGAAGATCATAACGAGGCTGTGCCGGCCACTTCAAAGTGAGGCTCAGCACGCGGCATGCGGACCAGAAGACACGAGGCTCAATGCTGGCTTAATGCTGGCCGATCGTCTGCGACGCTGGCCCAGCATTGCGCCAACATTGGGCGAGTGTGGCATGTTTGCTTTGTGAGCATTCAGGATTGTTAAAAATGCGGTCATTCATCCACAGGCGTCGTTGCTACGGGGATAATGTCTGGGGCGACAGTATGGCACGTTCCCGGTGTGAGATTAGATGCTGTTTTTATTCCGCACACATAAGGAGCTGCTTTCACAATGCGAAGGGCCGTAATTTCTGGTGAAAAAGGAATCGCTCACTGCTTTTTATTAGGGACGCCATATTTGTCTGTTTTCCTACACTTAACCCTTAGGGGCTGAAACATGTTTGCATAAACCAGGAAACCAAAGGGTTTTTTCATTTTGAAGTCATCATAAATGTCTTAGTTAACCTTTTCCGTTTCATTTGAATACCTATGTTATGGGTCTATGACGAATATAAATGTTTTAATTCTTTCAGTGCGGATGCCGTCTCTATACATCAGAATCTGACGTCTACAGGCGTCAGATTTTGACGTATAAAGACGGTCCCCGGTCTGTAAGGGTTAACCCGTTGTGGAAAAGGCCCTTCCTCTGTCTGATGCAATAATATACCGTTTTTTTTCATGATAAATAATTAGATGAATATGCTATCTTCACAAATTGTTTATTTATTTTCTTGTAATGTGTATTGTGGTTATTTAGACCACAGCCTAATGACCAATCGCTGGCAGAAGGACTTCGCCAACCCAAGGTCATTAAAAATCTATTGTTACCACAATCATGTTGCTCTGTTCATGACAGGTAGGTTGATGTACGGCTTCGTTGAATATATATATATATAGAGTAGGAATAAATCGTTATACAAGCAGTCAAAATAGTACACTGGTTTACATAATTTCATGATTATATTTGTCAGCATGTTGTAAATTACTCAATATCATATCTAAATTTTTAATGTTATATTTGTAATTTCATTCATATTCGCAACCTACATGTATAATTTTTATTTGTACATCTTTATATAATGTTGTCATATTGTTTTCATATTTTTTGTTTGGTTCGCATTATGCTAATTAATAATTAATATTGAATACTTGATAATGATTCTGCTAATCAAAATCAAGCAACATGATGATATTTCTACCTCACTTTAACTCTCATCCTGCTAATCACGACTATTGTTTTATCAGTCGACCAAATCAATGTTGAATGGGGATGAAATGTGTGTCTAAAGATCAAGATTTGCGTGCTCAAATTAAACAAAATATATGAGTAATTTTTAGCCATTTGAAGTAGCGTAGCGAGACACAACTTCAAGTGAGTGATAATTTAAATAAATTAACTTAGCAAGTATGGAGTTGAGCTGATATTTTTCATTTCTACCTTAAAATGAATTGAAACACGTCTATGTTTTAAACTGAAATCGACTTGTGTTTCAATATACTAATTTGTACATTTAATCTGTTAATGATGTATACATATATCGCTGCATTGCGTCGCCGAAAATGAAAATAGAAATACAGACAATGTTGCGCTTTTAGTAGCACTTGTTTTTTTGTCGATGGTAATCATCCTATAATAGTCAGGAAATTACTTCTTTACCTGGAAACACCCCAGGAAGCCATATGAATACACCAATGATCAGCTCATTTTCCTGGCCAACTATCCATGAACAGATTCAGATTCATTTATTTGATCAAAGGGTAAGTACATAGTGATATAAAAGCAGTTGTATATATTTTTGATGATCAGGAGACCTCCACTAAGACCAAGCAATGGTCGCTAGCGTGGAGGCCACCTACATTACATTACATTTATAGTACAGGTTTATTCAATATTTCAAGTACATATTAATGACTGTGATGTTAACTCCCTGGCTGTCACCTCAGTACTAAGATAGCTCGAAGACCGAGGCGACAGACAGGGAGCTATCATCATACAATATAAACCAATATTGTGAATAGAAAAACTATTAAATAATAGTAGTAGTACCATGAAAATGTATTATAAAAAAAATGACTAATACATTTGAGAATTCAGTTGCACTAAATACTAGAACTTAATGGGTAAATTAGAACCTTCAAAAATTAACACTCTATCAGACTGTAAGGTATAGGCAATATGATAATTAAAAAGACGTAAAATTTGTTGCTGGAGAAACTGACCCAATGTTTGCTTAATGTTGGGCCAGCGTCGCAGACGATGGCCGAGCATTAAACTAACATTGCGTGAACGTCTTGTGTTCGTCCAGGGAATATCAGCATTTGGGGAGTGTTATGGCTAAATAATCGTGACGTAGTTTATGCTGGACACTACAGACATTCATCCAATGTTGATGCGCGCAGACTGTGGGTGTGGTGCTTACTGGGATGTATTGAGAAGGCAACGCTACTTGTTTACATTAAAGCAACGCTTCCAGGCTTCCAGGCTTAGTTGGAGAAAATACCCCGGTGATCTCAAATAACTCTATCTTGTCATACAATTATATATTAATTAAGCATCGGATATTGCTTGAGAATAAGGTATTTTTCATCTATCAACCACTCATTTGTGAAACAAATCATTATTTTTTTGCATGTTTTATGGCCGAGTTGATTTTTTTCAGAATATTTTGTGACATAATCTAAAACTATGTGAACTCAATTTGTCCAGCAAGATTGCTTTTTAAGATAATGTTTGCAGAATATGCGCAAATGGACAGCTGATCATTTGTCAACTTCCTACGTAATTGCACTGCTTTTTAATCCACTTTCACAATATATGTGCTCATCAAAGTAAGTTTAACTGTATAGAATACCACGCTTTATATAAGAGATAGTACTTGTGAACATGTAATGGTGTAAGTGCCATTTGTGAAGCGACAGATTGACATTTCATATACAAGAGCATTATATAGCATATGAAATCTGAAAAGATCGTTACATTTTTTCTTCTTGCTCTCACACCCACAAGGGATTTAGACCTTTGTCATTCTAATTATGACTAACTAGAATGATCAGGGCTGTTCCATTTTAGCAAGGGGAGGGGGGTCTCGTGCCTTTGTGTTCACACTCCAGCTATTTCTTCCTTGAAAAATTAGTCGGCGACTCCTGAAAATCATTTAGTGAATATACATGTAGAAACAGATTATCTGGTCGTTAGAAGTTTGGTAGTATGTCAATGATTGGTGGATTCGTTGTGCGATCCTACCATATATAACATCAGAATTAGGACATCATGACGACATATACAGACACCTGAGCGAGTGACAGACACCTCAACAAAAATATTATAAGATTAATCATAATCATAATGATACCAAGAGAAGATTAGGCCAGGTGAAGAAAGTCAGTGTAAAAAGGCAGCAGCCTCTCCCATCCAAACCAACTAAACAGCCCGAAACCCGAAACGTAGCCTGTAGGTTCATATGGCATTGCACTCTTTGAGCCATTATCATGATTATGTGGTGCTTGTCTGCAGGCAGCTTTGGTTTGAGAAGTGATAATTACATGGGAAGCAGCAGCAAGAAAACAACATCCAGTTCCGCGGCATAAGCGTCTTCGTTATCAGCTTTTTCCTGGCTCAGGCTCATTCCCATGTTCATCTTGGTTATGGTGATCAGCTCGAAATAAATGCTGCAGGACTGAGGTGCGTTTGTATATGCCTAACATGGTGATTCGTCTAATTCGTCAGCAAATTGGTCAGGATTCGCTGTACAGTCGTTAATAGATTGCTCAATAATGGTAAGCCAGTCTGAAAGCAGTTGCCAACTTCGCTTTAAAGTCGAAATACAGACGCTACATGTTAACGACGAATTAAAGAGTCCACGACGACAGACACGTGCTCCTGAGCGAACAAGAGTCTTCAACAAGACACCCAGTGTTCATCTGATTGGTTAAACCGTCGCAAGTATGTTGCCCCACTGTTGTTAATCATTCATTATAGACCACAGTCGCTACATATTTGCACACATTCGTTAAGCAGTCGTTTAAAAACGCAGTCGTCAAAGTCGCCAACAGTCGTGAGATCCCAGCCTTAACCCATTAAAGCCCACTGGCAAGTTTTTTTGCCAGTGACGTTTTTGTGTGACGTCGCCATAAAAAAAAATATTAAAAAAAACTACATGTCTTGAACCGATTGTAAACTCGTTTGTCGTGTTGGTTATGTACATTTTATGCAATCGATATTTGATACCAACGTTTAACAACGCTTACGTTTGTCAGAAAATAGTAATTCCAGATTGCTACTTTTTGGTCGTGGAAGAGACCAATAGGTAGTTTATTACATATCTCTCAGCATGTAGGTCAATATTCATAAAGAAACTGTCATGTGTGGTGATTTTCGCCATGTAATTGTAATGCTGAAAAAAGATTCATACCTGTGCATAAAAAGACTAATAATTTACATGGCAAAAAAATTTGCCAGTGGGATAATACATGGTATTATAGTCTGTAGTAATAAACCATTCTGTAAAATGATGAAACGAAATACATTATGTTTATTATGTAGTCTGTTTGGTACTAAATCATCGTGCATGATAATATGTTAAGCACATTCCTCATCCTTTTCTAATAATAATTGTTTGTCGGCTAAATGACATATACTAGTAAGACATTGCATTTGAAAATGTAGGTACTGGCAAGAAAATTTGCCAGTGGGCACTTATGGTGTCTTTGATGGATATGTGTATGATATATGGTGAATGATATCCTCTCCATGTTTGAATACGCTGCGAGGGATGGTCCAACTACTGTAAAGCAGCTCGGAAAGCGATGAAGTAGACAATATCATTAAGATATGTATAAAGTGTCCTAGATTTATTAAAAGAGAATGCAAAATCTCCTGGAACCATATTTCTCTCAATGTTCCCTCACAATCTGATTGCTATCATGCAGAGGGAGTGCAACCTGTATTCTCAGCAAAAGGGAAGATATCGGTATAGCTAAGATTGAGTCTCTAATATGTTAGGTGTCATGCTTCTCTCTGGCAACTTCCCTAACAAGTTATCATACCCACGAGCCCGCAGGGCGATAGCTTGGTCTATCAACCTAGCGTCCAACGATTTTAGATAGAGATATACCTTGAATGTCGCGCTTCTCAAGACTGGCCAATCAGACAGTGCTTGACCAACTGTTGACAGCTGCCTGAGATCAAAGCTTGCTTGTTTCCGTTGGTATGATATATATAGACAAGCTCGAAATCTCACGCTGATGTGTACTTAAACTCCATGATGGCGGTCACTATATGATTACCGGCCGCCATGAAGGAGTTTGGTACACCTCACTGTCTAAAATGTGAGATTCCCAACATATATCTATATAATACATCTAGCAACGGAAACAGGTAACTAAGCATGAGAGCTGAACGAGAGGTCAATTCTTTGTGACCCTTAAATAAATCTGAAACATCCAATGAGGTTTAAATCTCAGACACACACCCAAGATGCCCACATAGACAGATATCGTACTCGATACGGCCAGGCTCCTGCGGTAGCAAGCGAGTGGGACTGGCCAAGGGAAGATGTTTTCTGGGTACAACCGACTACCATATCGACAGCTTTATTGGTCAGAATCAGCTGATATTCACAATTCTCTGAGGCGGAACAGGTTTGATGATATCGTAAGTGACCTTTAATTTGTTTTGTCAGGTGACAGATATAAAGAGCTTTCGAACAGCTAGATGTGGCTGAGAATATCAGCATTGACGAAACCATAATACCGGGATTATTTTGGTAAACATGGCACAAAGCAGCTCATCTGTGAGAAGCCAATATAAGGCTCAGTTTCAATTCGTGGTCTCTATGATATACATGTATCCTGTAAAACTGCATTGCGGGTCTAGAAACATCTAGCAAATCTTCCCCTAGTCTCAGTAATAAATCAAATACATTTATATATGATACGCCTCGTGGGAGTAATTAGCAGTGCTGGTCACATTAAACACAGTTCATTGACCCCTCTAAAGCCCACTGGCAAAAAATTTTGCCAGTTCCAGAAACCACTTTAAGAATTTTTTTTTTTTTTTTAATTGAAAATTGTACGTATTAATGGCCTAATCGTAGCAATGTGCTACATTTTCGGCTCGGAGGCTCTGTTTAAAAAAGTTGGGCTTTAATGGGTTAACTGTTACACGCTTAAGTAAATACAATTATTCACTGAAACTTGTAAACACAAATTTGTATATATGTTTGTGTAAACAAAAATACACATTATAGCATCTTTGCAAAACAGTACATTTTTTAATTCACAGTATAATAACTGAACTGATATTACAGATAATCTTAATAGAAACAAGCTATAATAAACAAGAAACAACTACGGCATTTCTGGAATTGTAAAATATGGAAATAAATGTGTAAATGATCACATGATATCAGATTTGGTAGTTGAAGTGTCCTGAGAAATGTCGCGCCAGTATACATGTAGAGAGCAGCCGCCATATCTCCGAGTGTCAGTGTTGTGTAATACCCAGAGATCTGTAACTCTAAGACTAATGCCTCCCTCTACGTCACATCCGGTTACCGCCCTGTCCTGGATGTATGCACTGGCGGGGTGGATCTATTTCTCGGCAGCAGCGAGGTGTCCCGGGAGCAAACACAGAGAGGGATAGTAGAATGTAGATTTCTAGAGATAATCTTTGATTTAGAACGGACCAGGCGCCAGTCTTAATCCTGCTGTAGCGCCCGCGGGTGGTAAAGGGGAGAACGTCAGCCGTTTTGTAACAAGGTGTCCTGAGGGATTGACTCCCGTCAAAACACGAAATATTGATCCGATGCTGGTTTAATTTTGAGCCATCGTCTACGACGCTGGCCCAACATTTAACCAGCATCGGGTCAACATCTCGTCTGACCTTTACATTTACTACAATATACTGACTGTACAGTGAAGAAAAATGACGAGAAAAAATAACAACTATGGAGGGATAATAACAAATGAAGTATCTGTAAGGATTTTTTCGCAGATACAGGCTAAACTGGGCCGTGAGAGCCTCCTGAGAACGCTACTCTCGATGATAAAGGCTCCCCATAATAATTAATATTTTGATGGAGTCAGTTGTTCCTTTGATATCGGAATACGGTGAGCTTAATAGGGTTAACCACCACACCACGTTATTCGCCCCATAAATTTACACTTGAAGAAACTGGTTCTTCCCGTCCCCAGCTTTTTAACCCTTACATATCTGATATATTTTTATATAAACTAAAAATATTTTTTTTTCAATTTGAAAGTTAGCTGTTTTAGCTTTATTTGAATACCTATGTTATGGGTCTACAGCCATTATAAATGTTTTACTTTTTCAGTACGGGGACAGACTTTAGACATAAAAGAATCTGACGTCTACATTGTACATATGTCAGATTCTAACGTCGGTCCCCGCGCTCAAAGGGTTAATGTCATGGTATAGGCCAATTCATCGTGCTTAACATTGTTCTAAAGGATGCGGATTTAAATACTATGCTCAGAGGAGAGTTGGACATTTTATTATCCCATCTGAATTTTAGCCAATCTATATTTGATTGTGAATGTCCTTAAAAATAAATTAGTTTCATTAGCACGTGTTAATTAGGTAATGTTTTTTATGTTACCCGTAATAGGACAAAATCACATCAAAGCAACTGTGGATAATTAGGCTCTGAATAAGAACACCACATTAACAATATAAAGAATAATTAAAATATATTTTTACGTTTTGTCATTAATGTTGGGCCAGAGTCGCAGCCCATTGCTGTTTCAATGCTGGTCAATCGTGTACGACGCTGGCTCAACACTACTCCAACACAGACCGAACACATAATTCTTCCACACCAGCGTCTACAGCAATCACTGGACGGCAAACCAATATTGCTTAAATGTTGATCCAACTTGTCTGACGATGGCCCAACAACAACCCAGCATTATGTATGTATACATAGGCTACTTGCCGCAATTGCTATAGGTGTGACAATTTCATCCCCAGTAACCAGAAAGGCCACTACTCAGATACATTGGCCCAATTGTGAAATAATGTTGGACCACCGTCTGACACGCTGGGCAAACATTACTCAACCAAAAAAACAAATGATTTCTCAACAATTTCCCACACACAGCACCCCTCTTTTCCCTAAATAGGACACAAACTCAGGCAAAATAAACCTAATAGGATACTGATTAAAATACAATACTCGTATATTACCTATTCTTTTAATAATACAAAATGGTACAGTAGCGTTCACAATGACAGTGATTTGATCAGCTGATAAAACAAAGTAACAAAAACGAAAATAGTCGTGATTAACTTTGAAAGGGCTACTATAAAGCTGTTGATAACGTCAGCACCACCATTTCCCATCTTTCTTCAGAAATGAATGAATGAATGAATGAATGAATGAATGAATGAATGAATGAATGAATGAATACATGAATGAATACATGAATGTAATGAATGAATAAATGAATGAATGAATGAATGAATGAATGAATGAATGAATGAATGAATGAATGAATGAATGAAACAATGAATGAATGAATGAATAATTTAGCTGGATAAAAAAGTATGACTAAACAAAAAAAACAAAAATTGGTGCTGTTGTTTTGGGCTGGTTTTAGATTGACTGGACTATAATAATAACATTATAAAAATATATACCGATCACACTGGCAATATACATGACACGATCGACGCAAAACAAATTACGGCTCCTACCATTGACAAGTATATCCGTTATTCAGAGGCTTCGAAAATATCATGGTATCAATCAATACATGATAACCATTCTCCATAAATTAATATTTTAAATAAAATAGGCAAACAATTATACAGCTTTACCCGGGGTTTTGGCCACATCTCGAGTCAAATCCTTCGCTGAAAAGTAACCCGTGGCATTGCTCCACAGATTGCTCCGGGTCGAGCAATTCAGCATTTTGTTGGTTTGTTTAACCCAGATAAAATGGCACGGGTGATATTTATTTTTAACTCGGGCTTAGCCTGTGTTGCAACATGGGGTAACCCGATGTAATCTGCGGGGTGCACCCCGGGTCGATGGGGTGTTCAACTTTGGAATAGCATGCTGTACCATGCTTACAAGGAACATATGGCATATGATTCACGTTTCATTCTTTTCTGAGTTTTCACTATGAGATGACTATAGATATATTCAGCCAATACCCCACTTGGTTAAGGTCGAATAACAATCGATTACAACCCATTAGGCTCCCGACATTGTTGTGATGTGTTGAATCAACTTTATTGACGTTGATTCAACGTTGCAACCAAGTCATGTGCCCAGAGGGAGAAAATACAAATAATGTTTGCCTTAGAACCCACGCTTTATTATTAATGAACCCTTCAAGCGCCAAATTATTCTATTGGAATTTTCACCCAAGCTGTGACTCGCTAACGCGATCCACAACTTCAAGTGAGTGAAAATTATTCAGGTTTGACAAATAGAGGTCTACTCCGTTCAAATCGTGCTGATTGCTGTCACATTATGGCTTTACCATGTTTAGAAGGCGGTACTAAATGTGGTAATAATTAAGTGAACAAAAAAAAACAAATATATGCGGCACCGGCCGTTAAAGGGTTAAACTAGTTCTGTATTTTCTCACACCGAGCTCGAATGTGAACAGACTGCATCATCTTCAACGCTTCTGAATCATTCCACCTTGTAGAATTCCAATTCTGTGATGAAATTAGAGACGGCAGTGACCTTTTTCTGAGAAATAAGAAATCTGGAAATCAGAGAGGACAGTGATTTGGTTATATTTTTTTCGTGAATTTAAAAACTGGAGGTAAGCAAGATAATTCCCCCGTGGCTGTCTGATGGGGAAGCCATGTCTATCAGAGCCCCACCTAGTGGTCAGTCCATGTACTAGCAATATGTGAGGCTCTGCGGGGGGTAAGGCAGCATTTGGAGATTTTAAAATGAGCACAAAACATGACATGATTCACCTTTCATTCTGTGCTGGGTTTTTACTATGTATGCTCCAAACTGCTTAAAGGCATGGAGTATACAGTGCTGTCTATGGTACTGTGCATTATACTGTACTGTGCATCCTCTTCAACCGTTCTCGATCCACTTTTGTATAAAACAAATTCTGTGACGAAATCAAAGAGAACAGTGATTTTGTTGTGTTTTCTGAGAAGGTATAAATATAGAGGTAAGCGCGTGCTTTCCCCTGTGGCTGTCATCTGATGGGGAAGCCATGTCTATTTGAGCCACACCTAGTGGTCAGTCCATCTACTAGCAATATGTGAGGTTCTGCTGGGGGTCATCAAGTGACCGGAGTAGTGTATCCCGAGCATCAGGTCATATGTGAGACAGGAAGTTCATTTTCAGCTGGTGACACCGATAGATCAGGAGCAGGTGAAAGCGACTTCTCTCCGGAAAGCATAAAACCTTCACCAATTGCTGGTTTAATGTTGGGTGAGCGTCACAGACGGTGGGCCAACATTAAATTAGCATCATTACAATTATTTTAACATTAAACCTTCACCTCAATCAGTCAAATGTCAAAAGTAAGCAATAATGAGGGTAAATACCTTCAGAGAATCACCATTGGACTGCGCTATGTCGCCCACAACGAACGTCTGGTAATTGTTTCTCTTTATTTCTATATTTTTTACTAGATTTTTTAAGTTATGGACTCTGCAATGATCATTAAAATATAGGCCTAGTGTAGATTTATTGACAGGCCCTGTGACCCTATCTATAGTTATTGTGTTCTGTTTTTGCTTCATCAGGATGTTTGTTATTCTAAGTAAAGCTGCACGTAGGTTAAATATGTTATAAGATATCATGCAGTCCAGAATAATTTGATCATAGTACAATTTATTTTAACAAGTCACGTATTACAACTTGAATTTGAAGATAAATGAATGATTATTTCAATGATTTTCTTCTTGTATTACAAATCGGATGATTTCCTTCTTTATGAATTTTTAGGTGATTGCCATTGTGATTATGAATTGATAAAAAATGAGGGGGTGATGCAGTCGAGTGCTGAAATATTTTTTTCAGTTGGGACAACGTTGTAGACGGTGGGCCAACATTAAACCAACACAGACTTACTTATAAAACATATTAATCACTCTCAGTTTGTAGGAACGAGGGTCATGTATTGATGACTTCTGGAATAAAGTGTTTAGAATTAGCATAGCACAAAATTGAGTATTGTTTTAGAAATTAAGATCATCAATGGTACACATGTCGCCAGAATATACTTTACTGAATGTGAAGAATATTTTTCATTATAAAAAAAATAAACATTGATTTTAAATTTATACAAGTACATCTGCATGAAACTGCTAGTAATATTAAAAAACATAAACTTAACTGATAATAGTAGCTAAAAATGAATTGTATATATTATGTGATTATCACAATCATCCACACTAGCAGTATGAGTAGATAAATTATATTAATCTTTTGACCTTATGACTTGGTTTGCTTTCAGCTACAAAAACATAGATAAGAAGCACTGATTACAGAAGCCACAACTCCGATACAAGTGATATTATATATGTACTTTACCATTGACGAAATACATGACATTATATTTTTAAATATGAAATTATTAACAAAAAGTTCAGCTTTAAATAATTGGAAATATCTAGGAAAAATATGGATTTGTAAAATTGAATGCTTTGACTACATGGGCATTTTTATAAATTTCCTTGCCATTTTCTTGCGTTTGAAACTGATTTGAAATAGTATAGATTCAGCTGTACACGCGTTCATATAGGCCTCTCATTTCTGATGGCAATGCGTTACAAGGGTTCTAACTCAGTCACTGGGGAAGGAATCAGAGTTAGGAAAAAGGACCACTAAAAAACTGCCAGCCAGACAACTCAACGAGATCTGCCAGAAGATCATAACAAGGCTGTGCCGGCCACTTCAAAGCGAGGCTCAGCACGCGGCATGCGGACCAGAAGACACGAGGCTCAAAGCTGGCTTAATGCTGGCCGATCGTCTGCGACGCTGGCCCAGCATTGCGCCAACATTGGGCGAGTGTGGCATGTTTGCTTTGTGAGCATTCAGGATTGTTCAGGATGCGGTCATTCATCCACAGGCGTCGTTGCTATGGGGATAATGTCTGGGGCGTCAGTATGGCACGTTCCCGGTGTGAGATCAGATGCTGTTTTTATTCCGCACACTTAAGGAGCTGCTTTCACAATGCGGAGGGCCGTAATTTCTGGAGAAAGAGGAATCGGTCACTGCTTTTTATTAGGGACGCCATATTTGTCTGTTTTCCTACACTTAACCCTTAGGGGCTGAAACATGTTTGCATAAACCAGCAAACCAAAGGGTTTTTTCAATTTGAAGTCATCATAAATGTCTTAGTTAGCCTTTTCCGCTTCATTTGAATATCTATGTTATCGGTCTATGACGAATATAAATGTTTTGCTTCTTTCAGTGCGGATGCCGTCTCTATGCATCAGAATCTGACGTGTACAGGCGTCAGATTTTGTCGTATAAAGACGATTCCCGCGCTGTAAGGGTTAACCCGTTGTGGAAAAGGCCCTTCCTCTGTCTGATGCAATAATCTACCGTTTTTTTCATGATAAATAATTGGATGAATATCTTCTCAAATTGTTTATTTTTTTTTTTTAATGTGTATTGTGATTATTTAGACCACAGCCTAATGACCAATCACTGGCAGAAGGACTTCGCCAACCCAAGGTCATTAACAATCTATTCTCAACACAATCATGTTGCTCTGTTCATGACAGGTAGGTTGATGTACGGCTTCGTTGAATATATATATATATATAGAGTAGAAATATATTGTTATACAAGCTGTCAAATAGTACACTGGTTTACATAATTTCATGATTATATTTGTCAGCATGTTGTAAATTACTCAATATGATATCTAAATTTGTAATGTTATATTTTTAATTTCATTCATATTCGCAACTTACATGTTTAAGTTTTATTCGTACATCCTTATATAATGTTGTCATATTGTTTTCATATTTTTTGTTTCGTTCGCATTAGGCTAATTAATAATTGATATTGAATAATTGAATTGATTATGCTAATCAATATCAATCAACATGATGATATTCCTACCTCACTTTAACCCTAATCCTGCTAATCACGACTATTGTTTTATCAGTCGACCAAATAAATGTTGAATGGGGATGAAATGTGTGTCTAAAGATCAAGATTTGCGTGCTCAAATTAAACAAAATATATGAATATTTTTTAGCCATTTGAAGTAGCGTAGCGAGACAAAACTTCAAGTGAGTGATAATTTAAATAAATTACCTTAGCAAGTATGGAGTTGAGCTGACATTTTTCATTTCCACCTTAAAATGAATTGAAACACGTCTATCTACACGTCTATATTGTCTTGTGTTTCAATATACTAATTTGTACATTTAATCTGTTAATGATGTACACATATATCGCTGCATTGCGTCGCCGACAATGAAAACAGAAATACAGACAATGTTGCGCTTTTAGTAGCACTTGTTTTTTTGTCGATGGTAATCATCCTATAATAGTCAGGAAATTACTTCTTTACCTGGAAACACCCCAGGAAGCCATATGAATACACCAATGATCAGCTCATTTTCCTGGCTAACTATCCATGAACAGATTCAGATTCAGATTCATTTATTTGATCAAAGGGTAAGTACATAGTAATATAAAAGCAGTTGTATATATTTTTGATGATCAGGAGACCTCCACTAAGACCAAGCGATGGTCGCTAGCGTGGAGGCCACCTACATTACATTACATTTATATTACAGGTTTATTCAATATTTCAAGTGCATATTAATGACTGTGATGTTAACTCCCTGGCTGTCACCTCAGTACTAAGATAGCTCGAAGACCGAGGCGACAGACAGGGAGCTATCATCAGACAATATAAACCAATATTGTGAATAGAAAAACTATTAAATAATAGTAGGCCTAAGTATCATGAAAATTTATTATAAAAAAAATGACTAATACATTTGAGAATTCAGTTGCAATAAATACTAGAACTTAATGGGTAAATTAGAACCTTCAAAAATTAGCACTCTATCAGACTGTAAGGTATAGGCAATCTGATAATTAAAAAGCCGGACAATTTGTTGTAATAAACAAACATATATTATTGAATTACGCTACGAACATAGCACCGAGGAATATGACAAATATTGTCGTAGCTGTTTAATATTGATAATTTTGCATAAGTGATGACACCTTGCAAACTGTGAGTAAAAAACTTTTTCTTTATATTTGTTGGGCAGTTATTGATTGCATCTGGTATATTATATAATAAGCACTGTCTAGCAAATTCATGTTTTATACGACATTTATATAGATCTTGATTCCTTGTATTATAATTATGTTCACTTGTTCTAAACTAGATATTCAGAAAGAAGGTGGGCAAAGTGTGTTTTATGTATTTGTAGTATAATTTAAATTGCTGTATTTTAAAAATATCCTCTGCTTTTAAAATATGCAAGTTTTTAAATAGTGGATCAGTATGGGCAAACATTTTGTTTTTTGTTATAATTCGAATACATTTCTTTTGCAAGTGTGTTTTAAATGGTGTCAAGGTCATTCTGTGACATTTTGCACTCCAGCGACACCATTCTGCTGTTTGTAGATTTGTAATAACCCTAATTATGACTGGGTAATAACACCACTCACCAAATATATATCTTCCTCTTTTTCTTCTTCTTTTTCTTCTTCTTCTTCTTCTTCTTCTTCTTCTTCTTCTTCTTCTTCTTATTCTTCTTCTTCTTCTTCTTCTTCTTCTCAGCTCCTTCACGTACATCTAGGATGACAGTCTCAGTCCGTTCACATACATAGAGGAAGGACAGTCTCAGCTCATCACAACCCCCTACACCCAGCTTGGAAAGCCATCAAACAGTAAATCACTCAGATTGTATCCCGTCTGATTTAGGGCGCCAGGGATATCTGATGGAGAAACTGACCCAATGGTTGCTTAATGTTTGCTTAATGTTGGGCCAGTATCGCAGACGATGGCCGAGCATTAAACTAACATTGTGTGAACGTCTTGTGTCCGTCCAGGGAATATCAGCATTTGGGGAGTGTTATGGCTAAATAATCGTGACGTAGTTTATGCTGGAAACTACAGTCATTCATCAAATGTTGATGTTGGGCCAGCGCGCAGACTGTGGGTCTGGTGCTTACTGGGATGTCTTGGGAAGGCAACGCTACTTGTTTACATTCAAGCAACGCTTCCAGGCTTATTTGGAGAAAAAACCCCGGTGATCTCAAATAACTCTATCTTGTCATACAATTATATATAAATTAAGCATCAGATATTGCTTGAGAATAAGGTATTTTTCATCAATCAACCACTCATTTGTGAAACAAATCATTATTTTTTTGCATGTTTTATGGCCGAGTTGATTTTTTTCAGAATATTTTGTGACAGCTGATCATTTGTCAACTTCCTACGTAATTGCACTGCTTTTTAATCCACTTTCTTATTTCACCTTGAGCTTCAAAGTAGAAATAAGAGATAGTCCTTGTGAACATGTAATGGTGTAAGTGCCATTTCTGAAGCGACAGATTGACATTTCATATACAAGAGCATTATATAGCATATGAAATCTGAAAATATATTTAATTTCTATTCGAAATGTAAAGTGCGAAGATGACTTCAGTGCTTGCTTCAAAGTCTCACCTCGCTCTGTAGAGTGTTCCTTGAAAAATTAGTTGGCGACTCCTGTAAATGATTTAGTGAATATACATGTAGCAACAGATTATCTGGTCGTTAGAAGATTGGTAGTCAGTCAATGATTGGTGGATTCGTTGTGCGATCCTACCATATATAACATCAGAATTAGGACATCATGACGACATATACAGACACCTGAGCGAGTGACAGACACCTTAACAAAAATATTATAAGATTAATTATAATCATAATGATACCAAGAGAAGATTAGGCCAGGTGAAGAAAGTCAGTGTAAAAAGGCAGCAGCCTCTCCCATCCAAACCAACCAAACAGCCCGAAACCCGAAACGTAGCCTGTAGGTTCATATGGCATTGCACTCTTTGAGCCATTATCATGAATATGTGGTGCTTGTCTGCAGGCAGCTTTGGTTTGAGAAGTGATAATTACATGGGAAGCTGCAGCAAGGAAACAACATCCAGTCCCGCGGCATAGGCGTCTCCGAATTAAAGAGTCTACGACGACAGACACGTGCTCCTGGGCGAACAAGAGTCTTCAACAAGACACCCAGTGTTCATCTGACTGGTTAAACCGTCGCAAGTATGTTGCCCCACTGTTGTTAATCATTCATTATAGACCACAGTCGCTACATATTTGCACACATTCGTTAAGCAGTCGTTTAAAAACGCAGTCGTCAAAGTCGCCAACAGTCGTGAGATCCCAGCTTTAACTGTTACACGCTTAAGTAAATACAATTATTTCACTGAAACTTGTAAACACAAATTTGTATATATGTTTGTGTAAACAATAATACACAATATAGTATCTTTGCAAAACAGTACATTTTTTAATTCACAGTATAACAACTGAACTAATATTACAGATAATCTTAATAGAATCAAGCTATAATAAACAAGAAACAACTACGGCTTTTCTGGAATTGTAAAATATTTTAAAAAATGTGTAAATAAATACATGATTTCAGATTTGGTAGTTGAAGTGTCCTGAGAAATTTTGCGCCAGTATACATGTAGAGAGCAGCCGCCATATCTCCGAGTGTCAGTGTTGTGTAATTCCCAGAAGTCTGTAACTCTAAGACTAATGCCTCCCTCTACGTCACATCCGGTTACCGCCCTGTCCTGGATGTATGCACTGGCGGGGTGGATCTATTTCTCGGCAGCAGCGAGGTGTCCCGGGAGCAAACACAGTGAGGGATAGTAGAATGTAGATTTCTAGAGATAATCTTTGATTTAGAACGGACCAGGCACCAGTCTTAATCCTACTGTAGCGCCCGCGGGTGGTAAAGGGGAGAACGTCAGCCGTTTTGTAACAAGGTGTCCTGAGGGATTGACTCACGTCAAAACACGGGATATTGACCAGATGCTGGTTTAATTTTGGCCCATCGTCAACGACGCTGGCCCAACATTTACCCAGCATCGGGTCAACACCTCGTCTGACCTTTAAATTTACTACAATAAACTGACTGTACAGTGAAGAAAAATGACGAGAAAAAATAACAACTATGGAGGGATAATAACAAATGAAGTATTTGTAAGCATTTTTTCGCAGATACAGGCTAAACTGGGTCGTGAGAGCCTCCTGAGAACGCTACTCTCGATGATAAAGGCTCCCCATAATAATTAATATTTTGATGGAGTCAGTTGTTCCTTTAATATTGGAATACGGTGAGCTTAATAGGGTTAACCACCACACCACGTTATTCGCCCCATAAATTTACACTTGTAGAAACTGGTTCTTCCCGTCCCCAGCTTTTAAACCCTTAAATATCTGATATATTTTTATATAAACTAAAAATATTTTTTTTCAATTTGAAAGTTAGCTGTTTTAGCTTCATTTGAATACCTATGTTATGGGTCTACAGCCATTATAAATGTTTTACTTTTTCAGTACGGGGACAGACTTTAGACATAAAAGAATCTGACGTCTACATTGTACATATGTCGGTCCTAACGTCGGTCCCCGCGCTCAAAGGGTAAATGTCATATTATAGGCCAAATCATCGTGCTTTACATTATTCTAAAGGATGCAGATTTAAATACTATGCCCAGAGGATAGTTGGACATTCTATTATCCCATCTGAATTTCAGCCAATCTATATTTGATTGTGAATGTCCTTAAAAATAAATTAGTTTCATTAGCACGTGTTAATTAGGAAATGTTTTTTTATGTTAGCCGTAATAGGACAAAATCACATCAAAGCAACTGTGGATAATTAGGCTCTGAATAAGAACACCACATTAGCAATATAAAGAATAATTAAAATATATTTTTACGTTTTGTCATTAATGTTGGGCCATAGTCGCAGCCCATTGCTGTTTCAATGCTAGTCAATCGTGTACGACGCTGGCTCAACACTTCTCCAACACAGACCGAACACATAATTTTTCCACACCAGCGTCTACAGCAATCACTGGACGGCTAACCAATGTTTCTTCAATGTTGATCCAACTTGTCTGACGATGGCCCAACAACAACCCAGCATTATACTCAGATACATTGGCCCAATTGTGAAATAATGTTGGACCACCGTCTGAGACGCAGGGAAAACATTACTCAACCAAAAAAACAAATGATTTCTCAACAATTTCCCACACACAGCACCCCTATTTTCCCTAAATAGGACACAAACTCATGCAAAATAAACTTAATAGGATACCGGTACTGATTAAAATACAATACTCGTATATTACCTATTCTTTTAATAATACAAAATGGTACAGTAGCGTTCACAATGACAGTGATTTGATCAGCTGATAAAACAAAGTAACAAAAACGAAAATAGTCGTGATTAACTTTGAAAGGGTTACTATAAAGCTGTTGATAACGTCAGCACCACCATTTCCCATATTTCGTCAGAAATGAATGAATGAATGAATGAATGAATGAATGAATGAATGAATGAATACATGAATGTAATGAATGAATGAATGAATGAATGAATGAATGAATAAATAAATGAATGAATGAATGAATGAATGAATGAATGAATGAATGAATGAATGAATGAATGAATGAATGAATGAATGAATAATTTAGCTGGATAATAAAGTATGACTAAACAAAAAAAAAATTGGTGCTGTTATTTTAGGTTGGTTTTAGATTGACTGGACTATAATAATAACATCTTAAAATTATATACCGATCACACTGGCAATATACATGACACGATAGACTTTAAACAAATTCCTACCATGGACAAGTATATTCGTTATTCAGAGGCTTCGAAAATATCATGGTATCAATCAATACATGATAACCATTCTCCATTAATTAATATTTTAAATAAAATAAGCAAAACAATTATGCAGCTTTAACCCGGGGTTTTAGCCACATCTCGAGTCAAATCCGTCGCTGAAAAGTAACCCGTGGCATTGCGCCACAGATTGCCCCGGGTCGAGCAATTCAGTGTTCATTTTGTTGGTTTGTTTAACCCAGATAAAATGCCACGGGTGATATTTATTTTTAACTCGGGCTTAGCCCGTGTTGTAACATGGGGTAACCCGATGTAATCTACGGGGTACACCCCGGGTCGATGGGGTGCTAATATAGAGTCAGGTTCTAAACTCGCATGCGTGTAAGCCTTCAGCATACAGTACAGTGTGGTTGATGAAGTAACCTGATTACAAGATTTGATACTACTCCAACGAGACACTCACCCAACGCTGTTTTAATATTAGGCCAACTTCTGCGACGCTGGCCCAACATTGAACCAACATTTGAGAAATGTACAATGTTTGAGAGAACGTCCTCCTGCCCAGCAAACACAAAACATTTGTATAACATTTATACAACATCGGCTCAAGGTCTTCGACGTTGGTCCCACATTGTATAAAGTCACACAAATGTGTTGTGTTCACTGGGTGTCGGTACAAGTTGGGGTCAACCTGTTTCGAAATACCCACTGTAATACAGTCAGTTTGTTTGCAAAGCAAGGCCCAGCTAAGATCCAGGACTAACGTCTTTGAGATTCGATGGAATTGTTACTCATAGATGTCGCTCAAGTATATATGAACTTGCTGTGATTTGAAAACTTGCTCTTAATGAGGCTTCGGGTATGAAACGCATATTTAGTATTATTATGGAATAGGGCCTTGGCCTACCCACGGGCACTATTGCATTCTGGGGGACCCTTGTCCCGCGAATTTTGACAGTTGACCATACCTTTATTTGGAATAGCAGTACTGTGCCATGCTTACAAGGAACATATAGCATATGATTCACGTTTCATTGAGATGACTATAGATATATTCAGCCAATATCCCACTTGGTTAAGGTCGAATAACTATCGATTACAACCCATTAGGCTCCCGACACTGTTGAATCAACGTTAATGACGTTGATTCAACGTTGCAACCAAGTCATGTGCCCAGAGGGAGAAAATACAAATAATGTTTGCCTTAGAACCCACGCTTTATTATTAATTAACCCTTCAAGCGCCAAATTATTCTATTGGAATTTTCACCCACTTTAAGTTGTGTCTCGCTAACGCGATCCACAACTTCAAGTGAGTGAAAATTATTCAGGTTTGACAAATAGAGGTCTACTCTGTTCAAATCGTGCTGATTGCTGTCACATTATGGCTTTACCATCTTTAGAAGGCGGTACTAAATGTGGTAATAATTAATTGAACAAAAAAAACAAATATATGCGGCACCAGCGGTTAAAGGGTTGAACGAGTTCTGTATTTTCTCACACCGAACTCGAATGTGAACAGACTGCATCATCTTCAACGCTTCTGAATCATTCCACCTTGTAGAATTCCAATTCTGTGATGAAATTAGAGACGGCAGCGACCTTTTTCTGAGAAATAAGAAATCTGGAAATCAGAGAGGACAGTGATTTGGTTATATTTTTTTCGTGAATTTAAAAACTGGAGGTAAGCAAGAGAATTCCCCCGTGGCTGTCATCTGATGGGGAAGCCATGTCTATCAGAGCCCCACCTAGTGGTCAGTCCATGTACTAGCAATATGTGAGGCTCTGCGGGGGGTAAGGCAGCATTAGGAGATTTTAAAATGAGCTCAAAACATGACATGATTCACCTTTCATTCTGTGCTGGGTTTTTACTATGTATGCTCCAAACTGCTTAAAGGCATGGAGTATACAGTGCTGTCTATGGTACTGTGCAATATACTGTACTGTGCATCTGCTTCAACCGTTCTCAATCCACTTTTGTATAAATCAAATTCTGTGACGAAATCAAAGAGAACAGTGATTTTGTTGTGTTTTCTGAGAAGGTAGAAATCTAGAGGTAAGCCCGTGCTTTCCCCTGTGGCTGTCATCTGATGGGGAAGCCATGTCTATTTGAGCCACACCTAGTGGTCAGTCTATCTACTAGCAATATGTGAGGTTCTGCTGGGGGTCATCAAGTGACTGGAGTAGTGTATCCCGAGAATCAGGTCATATGTGAGACAGGAAGTTCATTTTCAGCTGGTGACACCGATAGATCAGGAGCAGGTGAAAACGACTTCTCTCCAGAAAGCCCAAAACCTTCACCAATTGCTGATTTAATGTTGAGCGAGCGTCACAGACGGTGGGCCGACATTAAATTAGCATCATTACAATTAATTTAAAATTAAACCTTCACCTCAATCAGTCAAATGTCAAAAGTAAGCAATAATGAGGGTAAATACCTTCAGAGAATCACCATTGGACTGCGCTATGTCGCCCACAACGAACGTCTGGTAATTGTTTCTTTTTGTTTCTGTAGTTTTTACTGGATTTTTTAAGCTATGGACTCTGCAATGATCATTAAAATATAGGCCTAGTGGAGATTTATTGACAGGCCCTGTAACCCTATCTATATTTATTGTGTTCTGTTTTTGCTTCATTAAGATGTTTGTTATTCTAAGTAAAGCTGCACGTAGGTTAAATATGTTATAAGATATCATGCAGTCCGGAATAATTTCATCATAGTACAATTTATTTTAAAAAGTCTCGTATTACAACTTGAATTTGAAGATAAATGAATGATTTTTTCAATGACTTTCTTCTTGTATTACAAATCGGATGATTTTCTTCTTTATGGATGTTTAGGTGATTGTCATCGTGATTGTGAATTGATAAAAAATGAGCGGGTGATGCAGTCGAGTGCTGAAATATTTTTTTCAGCCCAGCAATTATGAGACGTTGGCCCAACGTTGGTTCACTGTTGGGACAACGTTGTAGACGGTGGGCCAGCATTAAACCAGCACAGACTTACTTATACCTCATTTTAGTAAACATATTAATCACTCTCAGTTTGTAGGAACGAGGGTCATGTATTGATGACTTCTGGAACAAAGTGTTTAGAATTAGCATAGCGCAAAATTGAGTATTGTTTTAGAAATTAAGATCATCAATGGTATACATGTCGCCAGAATATACTTTACTGAATGTGAAGAATATTTTTCATTATAAAAAAAATAAACATTGATTTTAAATTTATACAAGTACATCTGCGTGAAACTGCTAGTAATATTAAAAAACATAAACTTAACTGATAATAGTGGCTAAAAATGAATTGTATATATTATGTGATTATCACAGTACAGTAGAACTACTCATCCACACTAGCAGTATGAGTAGATAAATTATATTAATCTTTTGACCTTATGACTTGGTTTGCTTTCAGCTACAAAAATATAGATAAGAAGCACTGATTACAGAAGCCACAACTCCGATACAAGTGATATTATATATGTACTTTACCATTGACGAAATACATGACATTATATTTTTAAATATGAAATTATTAACAAAAAGTTCAGCTTTAAATAATTGGAAATATGTATGAAAAACATGGATTTGTAAAATTGAATGCTTTGACTACAGGGGCATGTTTATAAATTTCCTTGCCATTTTCTTGCGTTTGAAACTGATTTAAAATAGTATAGATTCAGCTGTACACGCGTTCATATAGGCCTCTCATTTCTGATGGGAATGCGTTACAAGGGTTCTAACTCAATCACTGGGGAAGGAATCAGAGTTAGGAAAAAGGACCACTAAAAAACTGCCAGCCAAACAACTCAACGAGATCTGCCAGAAGATCATAACGAGGCTGTGCCGGCCACTTCAAAGCGAGGCTCAGCACGCGGCATGCGGACCAGAAGACATGAGGCTCAATGCTGGCTTAATGCTGGCCGATCGTCTGCGACGCTGACCCAGCATTGCGCCAACATTGGGCGAGTGTGGCATGTTTGCTTTGTGAGCATTCAGGATTGTTCAGGACGCGGTCATTCATCCACAGGCGTCGTTGCCATGGGGATAATGTCTGGGGCGACAGTATGGCACGTTCCCGGTGTGAGATCAGATGCTGTTTTTATTCCGCACACTTAAGGAGCTACTTTCACAATGCAAAGGGCCGTAATTTCTGGTGAAAAAGGAATCGCTCACTGCTTTTTATTAGGGACGCCATATTTGTCTGTTTTCCTCCACTTAACCCTTAGGGGCTGAAACATGTTTGCATAAACCAGGAAACCAAAGGGTTTTTTCAATTTGAAGTCATCATAAATGTCTTAGTTAGCCTTTTCCGCTTCATTGGAATATCTATGTTATCGGTCTATGACGAATATAAATGTTTTAATTCTTTCAGTGCGGATGCCGTCTCTATACATCAGAATATGACGTCTACAGGCGTCAGATTTTGACGTATAAAGACGGTCCCCGCGCTGTAAGGGTTAACCCGTTGTGGAAAAGGCCCTTCTTCTGTCTGATGCAATAATATACCGTTTTTTTCATGATAAATAATTGGATGAATATGCTATCTTCACAAATTGTTTATTTATTTTCTTGTAATGTGTATTGTGGTTATTTAGACCACAGTCTAATGACCAATCACTGGCAGAAGGACTTCGCCAACCCAAGGTCATTAACAATCTATTCTCACCACAATCATGTTGCTCTGTTCATGACAGGTAGGTTGATGTACGGCTTCGTTAAATATATAATATATATAGAGTAGGAAATTATTGTTATACAAGTTGTCAAATAGTACACTGGTTTACATAATATCATGATTATATTTGTCAGCATGTTGTAAATTACTCAATATGATAGCTAAATTTGTAATGTTATATTTTTAATTTCATTCATATTCGCAACCTACATGTATAATTTTTATTCGTACATCCTTATATAATGTTGTCATATTGTTTTCATATTTTTTTGTTTGGTTCGCATTAGGCTAATTAATAATTGATATTGAAAAATTGAATTGATTATGCTAATCAAAATCAATCAACATGATGATATTTCCACCTCACTTTAACCCTCATCCTGCTAATCACGACTATTGTTTTATCAGTCGAACAAATAAATGTTGAATGGGGATGAAATGTGTGTCTAAGCGTAAAGATTTGCGTGCTCAAATTAAACAAATATGAGTAATTTTTAGCCTCTTGAAGTTGTGGTTCGCGGTAGCGAGACACAACTCCAAGTGGGTAAAAATTAAATAAAATAACTTAGCACGATAAGGGTTGAGCTGACATCGCCACCTTAAAACGAATTCAAACACACCTACTAAAGAAAACTGAAATGGACTTGTGTTTCAATATATCAATTTGTACATTTAATCTGTTAATGATGTACATGCAATATCGCTGCATTGCGTCGCCCACAAATTAAATAGAAATACACAGAATGTTCTAGTAGCACTTGTTGTGTTGTCGTTTTCAGCCATCCTATAATAGTCAGGAATTTACTTCTATATCTGGCAACACAACAACACAAGGAAGCCATATGAAGACACCATATTCTATTCCTCAGCTTCTTCACGTACATCTGGGATCGACAGTCTCAGTCCGTTCACATACAAGCAGGAAGGACAGTCTTAGCTGCTCACGATCTCCCACACTAGGAAGGTCAGTCTCAGCCCATCACAATCCCCCACACCCAGCTGGAAAAGCCGCCAAACAGTAAATCAGTCAGATTGTATCTGATTTGGGGCGCTAAGGGATATCAATTGGAGAAACTGACCCAATGTTTGTTTAATGTTGGGCCAGCGTCGCAGACGGTGGCCCAACATTAAACTAGCATTGGAAGAATGGCTCATGTTTAGCTAGGGAATATCAGCTCTCAGGGAGTGTTATGGTTAAATAATAGTGACGTAGTTTATGCTCCACCAATGTTGATATAATGTTGGGCCAGCGTGGCAGACTGTGGGCCTGGTGTTTGCTGGGATGTGTTGTGAGGCAGCGCTACTTGTTCACTTTTAAGCAAACGCTTCGAGGTTTAGTTGAAGATAATACCTCCCTGATCTCATCTAACTCCATCTAATCATACAATTATATATTAATTAAACATCAGATATTATTTGAGAATAAGATATTTCTCCTCTATCGGTCGCTTACATGTAAAACAAATCACTATTTTTTTGTACGTAATGGCTGAGAGGACTTTTTTCAGAATTATTTTTGTGACATAATCTAAATATATATGAACTCAATTTATCAAACAAAATTGCCTTTTAGGATAATGTTTGCACAAAATGGGCAAATGGACAACTGATAATTTGTCAACTTCTTACTTAACGATTTTTAAAACCACATTGTTATTTATTACTTGGAACTTCAAAGTAGAAGTACTGATTATACACTTCACTACAGCTTATTTCTATAACTATTAATTCCACATTGAAATTGTGGTCGTCAGCTGGTTCAACAGTATTTTTATCCAGTTTTTTTATATCAAGTGACAGTACACGTGAATATGTTATGGTATAAGTGGCACATTAAGATTTAGTATCAAAGAAGATTACATACCAAAGACATCTCAAAACGCCTTTACATTTCCTCTTCACACTCTCAGCCCTGAAGAGATTGAGATCCCCTGTTGAAACGGGACAGTCCTGGTCATGGTAGTTAGTTATATGGTTAACTACAATAGAGGGATCTGATGCCCCTGTGTTCAAACCCAGCTATGACTAGCTACAATAGAGGGATTTGATGGCCCTATGCTCAAACCCAGATATGACTAACTACAATAAAGGGATCTGATGCCCCTGTGCTCAAACCTAGCTATGACTAACTACAATGAAGGGATCCGATGCCCCTGTGCTCAAACCCAGCTATGACTAACTACAATAAAAGACTCTGATGTCCTGTGCTTAGACTCAGCTATGACTAACTACAATAGAGGGATCTGATGCCCCTGTGTTCAAACCCGGCTATGACTATCTACAATTACCAATGCTGTTCCTTATCAAGTGGGGGGGGGGGGGGTGTCTCATGCCCATGTGCTTACACTCAGCTATTTCATTTCATGTTCATTTACTTTGAAATGTGAATCACTGTCGTACTCCTGGTGTTCCATATCTACATATACGATTTAACCCTTGCAACGCTGAAATATTTGTGTATAAACCATGGAGACCAATGGGCTTTTTCAACATGACGTTATCATAAATTTATTGGTAAACTTTTTCCGCTTCATTTGAATACCTATGTTAATGTTCTACAGTCATTATAATGTTTTTTATTCTTTCAATGTGGGGAGAGACATTAGATGTCAGATCTCGTTTATTGACATGCTTAAGGAAATACAATCATATTTACTGAAATTTATAGACACAACAATGAATTTATATGTTTATGTAAAAAAATTCCACTGTGTGACATCTTTGCTCAACAGTACTTTTTTATTTCTCGACAGTATCTGAACTTATATTTCAGGTGATCTTAATTCAACCAGCATTTAAGCATAAAAAACAGAGACTAGAAACAAGTACGGAACTGTTTGTAATTGTAAAATCAGATGATATCAGATTTAAATATCTTGATAAATGCTACACCAGTCAAGATGTAGAGAGCAGCCAGAAGTCTGGTTGTCTGTGCTCTGTAAAACCCAGAGATCTGTAACTATAGGACTAATGTCTCCCTCTGCGTCACATCGGGATACCGCCCTGTCCCGGATGTATACTCTGATATATTTCTCTACCCTGATGACATCGCAAGGCTCTGACACAGTGACCTCCATTTTCAAATGTAATAGCTCCAATACGACCACAAGTTTACGCCTGCTGAAAATGGCCTAGTTTTCATAGGCACTTGAAATATTCTTCTCAATTTTATGGCATCCAAGTTTTTTGTTAATCAGCGAGCGTGTCGTATTTACACAGCTGTCTGTGTAAACAAAATGGAGGTCAGTGTGACTGGGCCTCGCGCAGTGAATGAGTTAGGCGGCCCAGTCATACCGGGTAATATTTCTCGGCAGCAGCGAGGTGTCTCGGGAGCACACACAGAGAGGGATAGTAGAATGAAGATTTCTAGAGATAATCTTTGATTTAGAAAGGACCAGGCGTCAGTCATAATCCTAGTGTAACGCCCGCTGGTGGTAAGGGGGGAAACGTCAGCCGTTTTGTAACAAGGTGTCCTGAGGGATTGACTCCCGTCAAAACACGAGATATTGACCAGATGCTGGTTTAATGTTGGCGCAACAGTCTACGACGCTGGCCCAACATTAAGCCAGCATTAGGTCAACATCTCGTCTGACGTGATACTCCAGGGGGATCAGCAGGGCTTTATATTTACAACAATATACTGACTGCACTGTGAAGAAAACTGAGGAGAAAATAACAACTATCTCAGCAAACGCAAGACGTTCACCCAATGTTTGTGTAATGTTGGGGCAGCGTCGTAAACCGTTACCCGAAATTGGATGAACGTCTTATTTTTGCTGGGATGTAGCGAAAATTACTACTGAATGGATCTTTAAGTTTTTTTGTGCAAATACAGGCGTTCTCAATGTTGTCACCCGTCTTCAGACTCCTGTCTCAGGACTAACACTCTGTGTGCCACAAGCCAGATCTTAACTCCTGCCCTGCTATATATATACGGTTTCCAGCACGTCTTAGATCTAAAAAAATGATAAAACAGTTTCGAGCAGATGCTTAGTTAATCCATTAATTCAATATAGTAAAAAATATTTTTTCCTCAAATATAAATATTTTTCATCATATTTATGAAGCTGGGAATTGTTTTAGTAATTCTAGCTTCGAATGAGTAAAAAAAGAGACAAACAACTCAGCAGGACAAGGGTTAGCCCTTGTCCTGCTAAGTTTTTTGCTTCTATTTTTCACTCATTCAAGGCTGAAAATGATTTAAAAAAAAAGGGGTTTTTAATAACAAACAAATGATTTCATTAACCCTTTGACTGCCTGTGCCGCATATATTCAGATTTTCCTTTTTTATTAGCAGATTAAGTACCACCTTTTAAACATGGTAAAGATAAAATCAGCAATATTTGAAAACAGTTGACCTTCATTTTGTCAAAGCTGAATAATTTCCACTCACTTGAAGTTGTGGATCGCGTCATTCATTCTTTTATTCATTCATTCATTCATTCATTCATTCATTCATTCATTCATTCATTCATTCATTCATTCATTCATTCATTCATTCATTCAATTATTCATTCATTCATTCATTCATTCATTCATTCATTCATTCATTCGTTCGTTCGTTCGTTCGTTCGTCCGTTCGTTTTTTGCTCATTCGTTCATCCATTTATCAAATCATTCATTTATTCATGCATGTATTCATTCATTCCTCATTCATTCATCAATTAAATTAATTTGTTCTTTAGTTAGTTTCTTCCTTCTTTTGTTCTCTCTTCGTTTGTCCGTTCACGGTTCATTCATTCATTCATTCATTCATTCATTCATTCATTCATTCATTCATTCATTCATTAGTTCATTCATTCATTCATTCATTCATTCATTCATTCATTCATTCATTCATTCATTCATTCATTCATTTATTCATTCATTTATTCATTCATGCTTTATTACTTCATTCATTCATTCATTCATTCATTCATTCATTCATTCATTCATTCATTCATTCATTCATTCTTTTATTCATTCATTCTTTTATTCATTCATTTATTCATTCATTCATTTATTCATTCATCCATTAAATTAATTTGTTTTTTAGTTAGTTTATTTCTTCTTTTGCTCACTCCTTCGTTTGTCCGTTTTTTGTTTATTCATTCATTCATTCATTCCCTTATTCATTCATTTAACTGATCCATTCATTCATATATTTATTCGTTCTTTGATTCTTTCATTCACTCATAGTAGGGGAGCTTAACTTAAAAAAATGGTCGAATCGTTCACTTTATTGCAAAAGTCTGAAATTTTTGTCACAGGCTGACATGAACTGGACATTTCAGAATCTGCCGACAGACAAGTGAAATGTGCCCTCTAGCGGCCATATTGGACGATTCAAAATGGCCGCCACTAAAAACCTTGCGCGAGATAACTTTTCAACTAAAAATCACAGAATAACTTGTAATACCTCTATTCTGAGGTATTTGAGACCAAGGATCACAATTATGCTGCCATTTTTAATATAAAATGACCAAATCGAGGTCATATGACGATATAAGTGTAAAAATTTAATATTAATTATGTTCTCTGCAAATTTTGAAGCGCTCCAAAACTTTACGGTTTTAAGTATTTTTCTGACATAGGTCTTTCATTGTTTTAGTTCTGAATATCAATCATTAGTCTATTTCGCCATAAGAATAATTTTACAAATGGTCTTTAAGGGTGATAAACACGTTAACGCAGTAAAAAAAATCCAAAAATTTAAGAAACATGTCGCATCATTACATTAATACGTAATACTAAAACAGTAAGAATGGATGATTTTTCATTGACTCCACAACCATTTATCTGAATATATTTGCACATTTAAAATTAATTCTGTCAACTCTGCACACGAATTGCAAACCAGTGCAACAAGAATATACACATGCCTTCAATCGCAGCAATGACTAATATTACTGTCACTATTATTAGGCCTTTCCAAATAATCAGATAAAGTACAAAGTTTGACATGATAAAAACCCACTATATTCAAGGTTTTTTTCATGAACAATTGACAAAGGCAATGCAATAACAAAAATAATAGATAATATGTAGTACCCTCTTGAAATTGAACTGTCTGTATAGATCGTATGTCATGGAATTAATACGAAATAATAAAAACTAATGAAAAACTCATAATATTTCATGACCAAATAAAAGTGGATATGTTTTCAGTGCAATCATGTGTTTAGTTACTGGTCAGCAGTTTCGTTATTCACACAACCTCCCTCACACTTGCATAATTATGCAGGTGCACCGTCAACCCGACTTACTAGCATCAGCTAGTTTCGCCCTGAGTGACAAGCACCTGCTTCCATTACATTCCTATCCCCAATTGGAAAAGTCGGGTACCACCTGGTGGCATGATTGCCTGCTTCCATAGATAGGAAGCATGTAGGAATGATCTTTTGACGTGCTCAAATGGAGCTGCATGTGTAATTAAAGGTATGTTCTCAAGGAGGCGCTAGGTCTATGTGCTGCTGCCTTGCTGCTTCTTTAACAGATGAAACTCTATCCATATAACATGTAGAAGCACACAGGAACAAAATGTTGACAGACTCTGACTTGAGAGACCTAGTGCAATTAAATTTGATCATTTAATGTATCTGAAAATCTAACATGGCACATGTTCTGTTGGTGAACACATATGGTCATATGGAGCTAATTTCTCTTTGAAATTAGTGTACTCCCAGTTGGAGCAATTGGTCGGGGGGGGGGGCTGATGCAGTGGTTCTAAAGCGGTCTGCTTGAAAAGTCGGGAGACCGCGGGTACTTCCCCCGCTCCGGCATTCAGGTTTCAGGGAGACAAAGCTTTCTTTCCCGCTCACTCGCAAAGATCACTCGTAAGTATTGTGTGGACCACTGGAGCCTCCATGACTGAGAGGTAACGTGCTCGGCCTCAGACCGCCAGGGCTCAAATTTCGAATCCCATGTCTGGAGGGCAGATCTTATTCATCTCATCATTCGTAGAGGGGGTGATTTGGCTCTTCAGATAGGGCACTAGATGCATGTGTATGCAAGCAATAAATGTTGCTGCACGACCTGAACGTACGATGTGAATTAAAGCAGCCACATCGAGAACACGGACTGAGCATGAGCATACCACGCTCAGCAAGGGATGGTGAAAAAATCTGACATGTTTCCATTATTTCGGGACTGGTGAGACATTTTTTTCCATGCACACACTATTCATGCAGATCACATCCAATCTCTTTGACTGTAACTTCATGCTCCCTTTACATCACCAGTGTCAATTACTACATGGACAACATCAAAGAATGGACTTGTATGGTCTATGAGTACTCTCATGAAACTTGCGACGTCAATGACAAAGTGTCCTTTTAGAGCCTATAGAGATTCTTTGTGATGTAGATCTGATGAGTTGCGATAGTTTAGTACACTTTCAAATTCATTATTGAATGTCAGAAAATCTGGTGCATCTAGCATGTACAATGCAAAAGAATCAGTATCGTCATGCAGATCTGATAAGTAACCACCACCAGCTTTTACTACCGATTGCTGTGTTCATGAGACTGGTCCTTCAAATTTTTTTTTATAAATAGACCGTTGAACAACGAAAATATCAGAATGTACAGAAAACCACATCACTAAATTATTTACATGGTTCGGTTAGCATCTGGAAAAAGTGGTGTTGTCAAATGCTCAAAATCACCGTCTCTCAGAGAGTGCACAAACGACAAATGAGAATTTCCACCTCGATAATAAGAGAACAGTACTTACACATACGTCCCTCCCTTGACAATGAAACCAATGAAACTTGATGATCATACCGAGTGCGCTTAATATGGTGGTCATCACTGGGCCTTCAGTATCGCATTAGTGTGTGTACACGTGCAGTGTACATTTACACGTGTACTATCAACGGGGGTAATCTCTCTGTAGTAGATATAGTATATGGGTGGAAGGTGAAGGGGGAAACTATCCATTTACACCTCATTATAAATCCAAAAAGTACATGTTCTTGTTCGGCCATCATTTTTTTTCGAAATCAAGACGGTGTAGTTTGCTACTTTTTTTTTATAAAAATGTAGTCTTATTCCGGAAAAAATGAATGCCGAGAGATAACATGATTGTTTTGGATTTGGTAAATGGATAGTTTCCCCCAAAGCTGTGGATGGATATGTCGTGAGTTTTGTGGTCTCTAAGTATGTAAATACAAATATATCTAAGTATTTCGTTTTTGTTGATTAATAGTGTTTTTTGCTTAACTTAACCAGCAGGTTTTTGTACCGATTGAAGTGGTTTAAATACTTAAAATTGGGTTAATTGTGTTGGACCCCAGGAAAAACATTGTCTTCACCTTCCACCCATATACTACATCTACTGCAGAGAAATCGCTCCCGTTGATAGTACACGTGTAAATGTACACTGCAGGTGTACACACACTAATGCGATACTGAAGGCCCAGTGGTGGTCATCCAGCGTGGATATAGCTCTGCCAGAGGTGAACACACCAGCCTCAGACATCACCCACTCCCCATCCAGAGCCACAGATCAAATGAGCTTTATCTTCAAGATAAAGTCCGCCTATCAAAATTATGTACTTGACGTCACCAAGGATTGAAGGAAATTGCAAGAAAAGATTTGTCAGGAAAGAGAGGTAAAATGTCAATTTCTGCTCGAAATTTGATGGAGCTTTATTCTTTCATCCGAGAACGATAACCTGGCCAGGTTGTCATAATGACGGGGGTATATCATACGATACACTGAAGCCAAGGAGGTGAATGTGCCAATAAGGACTGGTGTTTGAGATGAGTATTATTGCGTAATTCAATTGCTGTGTACATCTACAGTGGTTGGGGAGTTTCAGGCTCTCTATTGTCATGATTGTGGCGTATTTGGACAGTGGACTGAGGGAGAGCCATATTTATCTGTATTTTATATCATCACCTGTATATATTCTGCTTTTTAACCACGACCTATGAGAAAAACAGTAATACGCACATTTTGAACGATTTTGGCTTTGGTGTTGTTATTTAACCTTGACATTTCAACTTTTGATTGAAAATGACGGCATAATCGTCATCCTCGACCTCAAATACCCCAGAAAAGAGGTATTACATGTGGTTCTTTGATGATTAGTTAAAAAGTTAGCATGAGTAGGCCTAATCCATTACAGCGGCAGCCATTTTGAAATTGCCCAATATGGCCGCTAGAGGAAAATATCGCTTGTCTGTCGGCAGATTCTGAAATATTCAGGATTCTGAAATTTACGAATTTATTCAGCTTTTTAAACATCGACCAATGAGATAAACAGTAATAGGCACATTCTAAACGATTTTGACCTTGGTATTGTTATTTGACCTTGACATTGCAAGTTTTGATGGAAACTGATGTCATTATCGTCATCCCTGACCACAAATACCCCGGAAAAGAGGTATTTCATGTGGTTCTGTGATGATTAGTTGAAAAGTTAGCATGTGTCATGCATTGCAGAGGCAGCCATTTTGAAATTGCCCAATATGGCCGCTAGAGGAAAGAGATCGTTTGTCTGTCGGCAGATTCTGAAATAGCCAGGTCATGTCAGCTTGTGACAAAATTTTCAAATTTTTGCAATGAAGTGAACGATTATTTGATTAAGCCCCCCTACTATCAATCATTTAATCATATATTCAACCATTTAATCATGGATCCCACTGACCACCTTTTGTATACATCCATTTCCAAGCTTCCGGTGAATACAGCATGTGAAGTCTCAGTGAACCCTGTTGATTCAGTGACAATCCATTGCTACGATCTCCATCTAATCCCCTTTACAGCCTGGTTGGTGGCCCTCATTACCTCCAGGTACATGTAATTACAATTGCTTATTCGTCTGGCTTGGATCCTCAAGGTCTACACATTGATCTCACTGGCACTATATATACACCTTTTGGTGTTCACCTAAACCTAAGGTATATTTTCCATTTGGATATGGAAGGGCACATCTGCCACTTTGCAAAGTGGCAGATGCCCCCTTTCATACCCAAGGGTACGACATACGCTGATATATAGATTACTGTGAGAAGGTTAATTTACCTGAATTGATACAACTTTGCCCTTCGCATCAGGGTATTGTCTGTTCCCCCATGTGATATGTGTCTTGCATAGTTCCATGCGCTCTTTTATAATGAAATTATCATATTTCTCCTAAATCTTAGTGACAAATACTAAGAATAATTGACTATACAAATAAAGAAATAATGAATGAATGAATGAATGAATGAATGAATGAATGAATGAATGAATGAATGAATGAATAAAACAATGAATGAATGCCAAAACAAATGAATGAATGGGCGAATAACTGAATAAATGGATAAATAAATGAATAAAACAATAAATGGATTCAAAAATGAATATTGAATGAATGAATGAATGAATGGATAAATGAATGAATAAAACAATGAATGGATTCAAAAATGAATGATTGAATGAATGAATGAATAAATAAAAGAATGAATTAATGAATGAGTGAATAAATGAATGAATGAATGAATGAATGAATGAATGAATGAATGAATGAATGAAGAAATGAATGAATGAATAAAGAAATGAATGAGGTGTTTTTAATTGACTTAAGGTAGAATGAGAGTGAGAAGAACACCTGTGTGCTAAGAGCGTTAGTATATTGGCTGTAGCGTATTGGTGGAATCCGATCACGTGTTTCAAGGTCAGACAAACCACCCGGGTCAGAAGAAGGAGGTGAATTATATGGATTGAGCGGAATGAGATTCAAGTCAAGTCAGGATCTGATCAGGCATTCACCATTATCTGACTGGGAGGTCTGGGGCGGGTGTAGTTTAACACTGTCGTCTGTCACGCCGAAGCTCTCGGGTTCACCCCCTATTATCTAGTGAGGGAACCATAAATTAATGTCATTTATGTTTTGACCCACTTGAAGTTGCATGTCGCTACCGCGACCCACAACTTCAAGTGGGTGAACGTTACTTATAATTTTTTAATTTGAAACCAAATATTTGCAATTCTTGATGTTTGAACACTCATCTCGTTCCCAATAAATGTGATTTGGTCGGCTTGTAAAACGAATTACAAACTACTAATCGTGCTCAGCGCTTGAAGAGTTAAAATATAGATATAATATCATTGATGATTAAATCCCGATGAATCCAGGTGGAAACTGTTCAGAGAACTGAATGCAGCTTTCACCATTATCTGACTGGGAGGTAGCGTGCTTGGCCTCAGACCTCCATGGCCAAATTTTAAATCTCTGATTTATCTCGCAATTCTCAGGATTAGATGATTTTGCCACATGGCTGTGTAAATGCTGCAATTCGCCAGTGTTAAACTTCGACGCATCAGTTACTAATAACCTAAATATATTTGAATATTAAAATTGATTTACAACATAGTTTTCAATGTGCTATTATACAAAATGTTATATGGATCGCTGTATTCACTACGGGATAAGAAATATATTTTTTCTGTATTCCTGTGAATTCCTACAAGCGTGGTCAATTGGCATGTTTCACATCTGCTTGCGTTATTTATTAACTTGAAGGATGCGTGGTACCTTCTTGGAGCTTATCGGAAGCCCTCGTTAACTAGGTCACCGGAATCCCTCGTAAACTAGGTCACCTGGTACAAACAAATCAATATTAGAATACAGTTTAATGATTTAAACTCAAGGTTACGATGGAATATTATCAATGGTTAAAAATGCATCACTCAAATTAACACTTTCCACACAGAATCGATGAAAAAAAATTACCCACTAATTAACGCTAATTACGATAGCAATTGGACTCCCAATCCCTAATCGGAGCAACATTCACAGACAGAGTTCTGGATTTGAGCTGTCATAAATAAGACCCTCTGTCGAACGCGCAAGGTTAACGAATACGCATGCGTAATACGCAAGATTCAGATAAGAGAGCCTCATTTGGTGGACAGCACGTATCCCAGCAAACATGAGACGTGTGGCCAACGTTGGCTTACTGTTGGGCCAGCGTCGTAGACGGTGGGCCAACAGTAGGCCAACGTTGGGTTTCAACGTCTCATGTTTGCTGGCTTGTCGGTGAATTTTTATTTGTCCGTTTGTCATCTGTCAACAGGCACTAAGCGCGGACGGGTGCTGATTTCACATCTGAATAAATCGGTCAGTTATCAACAGGCTCTTATCACTGTTTATAAAACATCACTACATTCTCAGAGCAAAGACCTGGAGAGCTATTTAGAAGACCGCTTATCTAACATTCAGATCGTGCTAGGTGCTGCATAGTGTTCGTACAATCATGATTGAGCCAGTTGCACAATTCGAATCTAATGCAAATCACACGAAACAAACAAAACATTCCGTATTCTCGTAAAAATTACGATGTATCGAGATCGACCAATCCGAATCCTACGATATATCTTTACTTGTACGAGAATACTAGGCCATAGCTTTGATATACGTAAACAATTCGAGCTGCAACTATATGAAAAGTACCACTAAAATAATATTTATAAAGAGTTAAGCGATTTCATGAAATGTTTAAATCTTATTGAGTTGTTCGAGCTATCTTTGCTGAACACCTTGCATTGTATCTCAGCATATACTCAAACCTGAATATTTTGTTCAGTATATTTACTGAAAAGGAGCTGGTGCAGTAACCTAATCAACTAAAAAGAAAATAATTATTTTAAAATTATTTCTTCATTGATGAACCTAATATCCGTTAATTTTAGAACTATCAGTTTAGACAATATTTTGATTTGGTACCAGGAGTGTTACATATTATATATAATGATATAATATGTATCGATATGTAAAGATTTTGAAATCAGCATTAGCCCGTGGTTGGTCCGCCGTCTTGTGTCTACTTACATGTATGTCGGTGGCGATCTACTGACTGCAGAAGTCGATGCAGTTTGTTTATACAAAACATGGAGACCAAATGTTTCATAAAAAACATGGAGACCAAAACGTCAGAATCTGACATCCGCAGACGTCAGATTTTGATATTTAAAGTCGATCCACGCACTGTATATGAAAGAGATGAATGTGAGAAACTGAAACTGTCCGTCCTGGATGTATGTCAAAATGTTTCTTCCCTGCTCACTCGTAAAGATGCAATATTGTGGGGAGCCTCTGTGATGGAAAGGTAACGTGCTCGCTTTCAGACGGACAGGGCTCAAATTTCAAGTCCTGCGTCTGGAGGGCAGTGTCATCTTACCATCCTCAGGAGGTTCTCCTGACCGTGTTAAGCCTGTATGTGCATAAAAGGTTGCATGAAACCCCATTCATTTCATTTTGTTTCCTAGATGTATACGAATGAGCTTTTCAGAGACTTAGCTCTATAAACTTGTTTGAAACCATTTTGCTCCAGCAACACAAGTGTCAACCCTTAAAACGTTGAAATATAAATCATACATATACATATATATAAATGATGAAACAAAAAGTTATTTTTTCAATTTGAAATCATCATAAATGTCTAAGGTAGCTCTTTCTGCTTCATTTAAATACCTATGTTATGGGTCTACGAACATTATAAATACTTTATTCTGTCAGCGCGGGGATGGACTATAGAATCTTATTGTCTATTGACGTCAGATTCTGATGTTTTAAGTTGATCCCGCGCTGAAAGCGTTGATACACCATGTCTGCTGGGGATGCGTTTCAAGGGTGCTAACACAGTCACCAAGGAAGGAACCATAGTTAGAAAAGAAGTCCACTGAGAAACTGCCAGCCAGACAATTCAATGAGATCTGCCAGAAGATCAAAACGAGGCTGTGGCGGCCACTTCAAAGTGAGGCTCAGCATGCGGCATGCTGCGAGGAGACGCTCACTCGTTGCTGGCTCACCGCTGGCCCATCGTCTGCGACGCTGGCCCAGCATTGCGCCAACATCAGGGTGAGTGTTGCGTGCTTGCTTTGTGAGCATTGAGGATTGCTCAGGATGCGGTCATTCATCCACAGGCGTCGTTGCCATGGGGATAATGTCCGGGGCGACAGTATAGCACGTTCCTGTTGTGAGATCAGGTAGCGTTTTTATTCCGCACACTTAAGGAGCTGCTTTCACAATGCGATGGGCCGTAATTTCTGGAGAAAGAGGAATCGCTCACTGCATTTTATTAGGGACGCCATATTTGTCTGTTTTCCTACAATTAACCCTTATAACGCTAAAATATTTTTGAATAAACCAGGAAACCAAATATTTTTTTCAATTTGAGATCATCATGAGTGTCTTAGTTAGTTCTTTCCACTCCATTTGAATACCTATGTCATGGGTCAACGGCCATTATAAATATTTCGATTTTTTTAGTGCGGTGACCGTCTTTATATGTCAGAATCTGACGTCTGTAGACATCAGATTCTAACGTATCAAGACGGTCCAATAGGGTTAACACGTCGTGGTAAAGGCACATTCTCTGCCTAAGGCGATAATCTTTCCAAGTACGGAGTGAGTAATCTTTTTTTTTTATTTTGATATTAAATGATTGTGTGTGTACACCATCTTCATATTCTGTTTTATTTATGTTCTTGTAATGTGTATTGTGGTTATTTAGACCACAGACTAATTGACCAATCACTGGCAGAAAGACTTCGCCAACCCAAGGTCATTAACAATCTATTCTCTCCACAATCATGTTGCTCTGTTTATGACAGGTAGGGTGATGTATGGCCTCGTGGAACAGACATATATATACAGAGTAGAAATATATAATTACATAAGATGTCAAAATAGTACATTGATTTACATAATTTCATGATTATAGTTGTCAGCATGTTGCAATTTATCCAATATGCTATCTAAACTTGTAATGGCATGTTTTCAACCATTCAAATTCGCAACCCATTAGTTTTATTCTCACACACAATTATAATATTGGTACATTGTTAATTTTTTTTTTGTTTGGTTCACATTATGCTAATCAATAAATAATATTGAATAATTGATATCAATCAAGCATCATGATATTTTTACCTCACTTTAACCCTTATCCTGGTAATCACGACTATTGTTTTATCAGTTGACCAGATAAATGTTGAATAGGAATGAAATGTATGTCTAAGCGTAAAGATTTGCATGCACAAATTAAACAAATAAGAGTAATTTTTAGCCACTTAAAGTTGTGGTTCACGGTAGCGAGGCACAATTTTAAGTGATTAAAAATTTAAATAAATTTACTTAGAATATTAAGGGTTGACTTGACATTGCAACCTTAAAATGAATTCAAACACGCCTATTAAAAAAACTGAAATGGACTTGTGTTTCAATATGTCAATTTGTATATTTAATCTGTTAATGATGTACATGCAATATCGCTGCATTGCGTCGCCCACAATGAGAATAAAAATACACAAAATGTTCCAGTAGCACTTGCTGTGCTGTCGTTTTCAGCCATCCTATAATAGTCAAGAAATTACTTCTATACCTGGCAACACCCCAGGAAGCCATATAAAGACACTAATCATCATCTCGTTTTCATGGCTGACTATCCATGAGCAGTGTGGTTTAAAATGGTGTCAATTTCATTTTGTGACGTTTTGAACTCTAGCAATAACATTTTGCTGTTTGTAGATTTATAATAAGCCTAATTCTGACTGGGTAATAATACCACTCACCAAATATATATCTTCTTTTTCTTCTTCTTTTTCTTCTTCTTCTTCTTCTTATTCTTCTTCTTCTTCTTCTTCTTCTTCTTTTTCTTCTTCTATTCCTCAGCTCCTTCACGTACATCTGGGATCGACAGTCTCAGTCCGTTCACATACAAGCAGGAAGGACAGTCTCAGCTGCTCACGATCTCCCACACTAGGAAGGACAGTCTCAGCCCATCACAATACCCCATACCCAGCTGGAAAAGCCGCCAAACAGTCAGTCAGCAAACGACGCTGGTTCAACGCTGTCCCAACAAACACGAGACGTTCACCAATGCTTGATCAATGTTGGCCTTCAGTCCACGACGTTGGCCCAACATTAACCCAGCATTGGGCCTAGTCTCTTGTTTGCTGGGACACGTAGCCGCTGTTGCTGCTTCGGTAAAACTTTCTCGGATACATCCCAGCAGACACAAGACCTTGAATCAATGTTTGCTTAACGTTGGTCCAACGTCGTAGAAGATGGACCAACGTTAAACCAGCAATGATTTAACTCTTGTGTCTGCTGGGATGTATACCGGTGTCTCTGGAGACTGACATGACGTATAAATCTGACATGTTTGGTGGCTGACTCTTCTCGTCTGATTCTAACAAGCTAATAAACTTACTGGATGCTCTGATCAGTTTACGCCCACGTGTCTGAGAGCTGTCAGATAGCACACGCCAGTTACTATGTTTACTTGTATGTATCAAACTGCTATATATAATTGTGCGATACATCATGAGCAAATTAAATTAAATGAAATGAATTGGATTTGTTATGCTATCTTTGTGCACATCTAGGCTAAACTGGGCCAGGAGAACCTCATGAGAATGGTGCAATGAATGTGATGACACTGCCACAGACACATAATTCGAAATTCGAGCCATGGCGTTCTGAGGCCGAGCACGCTAACTCTCGGTCACACAATATTAAATCTTCACGATTGAGAGACATTTTGTTTTTTCGAAACTTGAAGGCCAGAATGGGGTGCGAACCCGCGATATTATTATTTATTTACTCATTCATTTATTCATTCATAAAACAAAAAACTCAGCAGGACAAGGGTTAACCCTGGTCCTGCTGAGTTTTTTGCTTCTATTCTTCACTCATTCAAGGCTGAAAATGATAAAGAAATTTTGTGTTTTTAATAACAAACAGACTTTTCGAAATCAAATGATTTCATTAACCCTTTGACCGCCGGTGCCGCATATATTCGGGTTTTCTTTTTTTATTAGCACATTAAGTACCACCTTTCAAACATGTTAAAGATAAAATCAGCAATATTTAAAAACAGTTGACCTTCATTTTGTCAAAGCTGAATAATTTTCACTCACTTGAAGTTGTGGATTGCGTCAGCGATACACAACTTTAAGTGGGTGAAAAATCAGATTAAACAATTTGGCGGCTAAAGGGTTAATGAATTTTCATGAGCTAATTACAGTGGTATTTTACTTGATTAGACACTTGAGTACGTGCAGGTCTATAATCCGTAGGCCAACCAGATGGCCAGGGCGATGCCCTGGTGCAGTCGCCAAGGCTGTCTGCTTGGAAAGTCGGAGATCGCGGGTTCGGACCCCATTCTGGCCTTCAAGTTTCAAAAAAACAAAATGTCTCTCAATCGTGAAGATTTAATATTGTGCGACCGAGAGTTAGCGTGCTCGGCCTCAGAACGCCATGGCTCGAATTTCGAATTATGTGTCTGTGGCAGTGTCATCACATTCATTGCACAATTCTCATGAGGTTCTCCTGGCCCAGTTTAGCCTAGATGTGCACAAAGATAGCATAACAAATCCAATTCATTTCATTTAATTTAATTTGCTCATGATGTATCACACCATTATATATAGCAGTTTGATACAAGTAAACATGGTAACTGGCGTGTGCTATCAAACAGCTCTCAGACACGTGGGCGTAAACTGATCAGACCATCCAGTAAGTTAATTAGCTTGTTAGAATCAGGCAAGAAGAGTCAGCCACCAAACATGTCAGATTTATACGTCATGTCAGTCTCCAGAGACACCGGTATACATCCCAGCAGACACAAGAGTTGAATCATCGTTGGTTTAACGTTGGTCCATATTCTATGACGTTGGACCAACGTTAAGCAAACATTGATTCAAGGTCTTGTGTCTGCTGGGATGTATCTGAGAAAGTTTTACCGAAGCAGCAACAGCGGCTACGTGTCCCACAAAACAAGAGACTTGGCCCAATGCTGGGTTGATGTTGGGCCAACGTCGAAGCCTGAGGGCCAACATTAATCAAAAATTGTGTGAACGTATCGTGTTTGTTGGGACAGCGTTGAACCAGCGTCGTGTATGGACAGGTATAATCTAGTTGTGGCCAGGATATGAATCGTGAAGATGGCTGGTAAGTTGCCGTCATCTCTTCCTACATATTATGTCTGGAGAGCAGTATCATCTGATTATATTGTCTGGTCTGGTATTTTTTGCGTGTTTAGATTTTCCCGAATTTGTGATTTTGAGAATTTTCGTGAAGTCTAGAATTCGCAAATTATCAATTTCGATGAAAGTAGCGCTATTATAATAATAATTTTCGCGAAATTCTTCAATTCGCGAATTTGACCTCTTCGCGGAATTCGTGAAAATTAAGACACGGCTGTCATATAAAGTAAGAAAATCATTTTTTGTATTTTTTTACTTTATTTGCCACATGGGTGTTAAATAAATGCTGCAATTCGCCAGTGGTAAACTTAGACGCATCAGTCACTATTGACCTAAATATATTTGAATACTTGAATTGTTTTACTATAGTTTTCTATGTGAAATTATACTAAATGTTATATGGATCACAGTATTCAATTTCAGATAAGAAATATCTTTTCTGTATTCCTGTGAATTCCTACAAGCGTGGTCAATTGGCATGTTTCACATCTGCTGGTGCTATTTATCAACTTGAAGGATGCGTGGGACATTCTCAGAGCTTACTGGAAGCCCTCGCTAGCTAGGTCACCGGAAGCGCTCTTAAACTAAGTCACCTGGTACAAACAAATCTGCCATATTAATAATAGTAGAATACAGTATAATTATTTAAACACAAGCTTACGATGGAATAATATCAATGGTTAAAAATGAATCAGCCAAAATAACATTTTTCATACAGAAAAAATAACGCTAATTCCGATAGCAATTGGAATCCTAATCTCGCTAATTGGAGCGAACATTCACAGACAGAGTTCTGGATTTCAGCTGTAATAAATAACGCCCTCTGTCGAGCATGCAAGGTTAACGAATACGCATGCGTAATATGCAAGATTCAGATAAGAGAGCCTCATTTGGCGGACGGCACGTATCCCAGCTAACATGAGACGTGCGGCCAACGTTGGCTTACTGTTTGGCCAGCGTCGTAGAGGCCCAACAGTAAGCCAACGTTGGGTTTCAACGTCTCATGTTTGCTGGCTTGTCGGTGAATTTTTATTTGTCCGTTTGTCATCTGTCAACAGGCACTAAGCGCCCACGGGTGCCGATCTCACATCTGAATAAATCGGTCAGTTATCAACAGGCTCTTATCACTGTTTATAAAACATTGGTACATTCTCACAGCAAAGATCTGGGGAGCTATTTAGAAGACCTCTTATCTAACACTTAGATCTTGCTAGGTGCTGCATAGTGTTCCCACCATCAGGATTGAGGCAGTTGTGCAATTCCATTATAATGCAAATCGCACAAAAGAAACAAACCATTCCCAGTGCTGGGACCGTATTCTCATACAAATCAAGATGTATCGAGATCGACCAATCCGAATCCACCACTAAAATAAAATTTATAAAGTGGTAAGCGATTTCATGAAATGTTAAAATCGTATTTAGTTGTTCGAGCTATCTTTGCTGAACACCTTGCATTGTATCTCAGCATAGACTCAAACCTGAATATTTTGCTCAGTATATTTACTGAAAAAGAGCTTGTGCAGTAACTTAATCAACTGAAAAGAAAATAATTATTTTAGAATTATTTCGTCATTGATGAACTTAATAACCTTTTTTTTGGAACTATCAGTTTAAACAATATTTTGATTTGGTACAAAGAGTGTTACATATTATATATAATGATATGATATGTATCGATATGAAAACGAATCATGTCGGCAAGATCTTGAAATCAGCATTAGCCCGTGGTTGGTTCGCCGTCTTGTTCCTTCTTACATGTATGTCGGTGGCGATCTACTGACTGCAGAAGTCGATGCAGTTTGCTTATACAAAACATGGAGACCAAATGTTTCATAAAAACCATGGAGACCAAAACGTCAGAATCTGACATCCGCAGACGTCAGATTTTGCAATTTAAAGTCGATCCACGTGCTGTATATGAAAGAGATGAATGTGAGAAACTGAAACAGTCCGTCCTGGATGTATGTCAAAATGTTTCTTCCCCGCTCACTCCTAAAGATTCAATATTGTTGGGATCCTCTGTGATGGAAAGGTAAACCCAATTCATTTCATTTCATTTAATTTCCTAGATGTATGTGGAAGAGCTTTTCAGAGACTTAGATCTATAAACTTGTTTGAAACCGTTTTGCTCCAGCAACACAAGTGTCAACCCTTAAAACGTTGAAATATAAATCATACATATACATATATATAAATGATGAGACGAAAAGTTATCTTTTCAATTTTAAATCATCATAAATGTCTAAGTTAGCTCTTTCTGCTTCATTATAAATACTTTATTCTTTCAGCAAGCGATGGACTTTAGAATCTCACGTCTATTGGACGTTAGATTCTGACGTCTAAAGTCGATCCATGCGCTGAAAGCGTTAGTACAACATATCTGCTGGGAATGCTTCCAAGCGTCCTAACTCAGTCACGGAGGAAGGAACCCAAGTTAGGAAAGAGAGCTACTAAGAAACTGCTAGCCAGACATTTCAACGAGATCTGCCAGAAGATTAAAACGAGGCTGTGGCGGCCACTTCAAAGTGAGGCTCAGCATGCGGCATGCTGCGAGGAAACGCTCACTCGTTGCTGGCTCACCGCTGGCCCATCGTCTGAGACGCTGGCCCAGCATTGCGCCAACATCAGGGCGAGTGTTGCGTGCTTGTTTTGTGAGCATTGAGGATTGCTCAGGATGCGGTCATTCATCCACAGGCGTCGTTGCCATGGGGATAATGTCCGGGGTGACAGTATGGCACGTTCCTGTTGTGAGATCAGATGCTGTTTTTATTCCGCACACTTAAGGAGCTGCTTTCACAATGCGAAGGGTCGTAATTTCTGGAGAAAGAGGAATCGCTCACTGCTCTTTATCAGGGACACCATATTTGTCTGTTTTCTTTCACTCAACCCTTATAATGCTCTGCCCGGTTCATTTGAATACTTATTTTACGGGTCTCCGGCCAATAGAAATGTTTTTTTTTCTTTCAGCTCGGGGATCGTCTGCATACTTCAGAATCAGATTCTGACTTATAAAGACGGTCCCTGTGCTGAAAAGGACAATCCGACGTGGAAAAGGCACTTCCTCTGTCTAATGCAATAATCACATCCAGTGAGGAGTGGGTGAACCTTATTTCCTATGAGGTTTACATGATAAATAATTGTGTGAGTGCACCGTCTTCATAACTGTTTTATTTATGTTCTTATGTGCCTCGTTTATATTTAGAACATAGACTAATGACCAATAATTATTACTCGCAGAAGGACTTTGCCAATCCAAGGTCATTAACAATCTATTCTCACCACAATCATGTCGCTCTGTTCATGACAGGTAGGGTGATGTATGGCCTTGTGCAATATATATATAATAGAGTAAAGATATATAGTTATATAAGATGTGAAAATTATACATTGCTTCTTCTAATTTTATGATTATATTTGTCAGCATGTTGTATATTACTGAATAAAATATCTAAACTTGAAATGCTATATTTTCAAATCCATTCAAATTCGCAACATTCTAGTTCTATTCGCATAATGATGTTTTTGTAAAATCAAAGCATCATTATTATATTAATTTGCTGATGCAATTGCAACATTTAAATTTATTCAAACACGCTAAATTTTCAAACTGAAATGGACTTGTGTTTCAATACATGCATTTCTACATTTAATAATGTACATGCAATATATCTGCGTCGCCTACAATGAAAATAGAAATACACAGGATTTTGCTATTTTCTTGTTATTGTGTCGTTTTCAACCATCCTATAATAGTCAGGAAATTACTTCTATGTCTGGCATCACCTGAAGAGGCCATATTAACCCACCAATCATCAGCTCGTTTTCCTGGCTAACTGTATCCAGGAATTGTTAAAAAAAATTAATGAGTTACCATATTAGAAGGAAAGTGCATTGTCGCGCCTTTAAGCTCGGATCACTGATTTAGGCGCAATATAATTTTGATATTATTGTTATTACTGTCTCAACTGCTTCACATACAGCTAGGACGGATATTCTCTGTTGGCTCACATACATCCAGGAAGGACAGTCTTAGCACCCCCCCCCCCCCCCCATACCCAGCTGAGAAAGCCGTCAAACAGTAAATCAGTCAGATTGTATCCCATCTGATTTAGGACGCCAATGGATATCAGCTTCAGAAACTGATACAATATTCATACAATTAAGCATTAATTAGGCTTCGGGTAGTACTTCAGAATAAGGTATTTCTCATCTATAAACCGCTCATAATTATATAAAAAATTGCATGTAAAGGCCAGGTTGATTTTTTTCAGATTTATTTTTGTGACATAATCTAAAACTATGTGAACCCAATTTGTCCAGATAATTGCTTTTTAAGATAATGTTTGCACAAAATGAGAAATGGACAACTGACCTAGGCCTAATTGCATTGATTTTTATGTGTTATTCTTTCAGTGTAGGGATCGAATTAAGGCTTCAAAAGGGTTAATCCACTTGACCCAGCAAACACGAGACATTGAATCAATGTTTTTTTAATGTTGACCCAGCGTCGTAGACGGTGGGCCAGCATTAAAACAACATTGGTTCATCGTCGTGTGTCTGCTGGAGAAGAGCATTGACATAATTTACTCAGTAAACATGCACAGAAAGCCGCCATAATCAGTGTTCTGTAATACCCAGAGATCTGTAACTATAAGACTAAAGTCTCCCTCTGAGTATCAGTGTTCTGTAATACCCAGAGATCTGTAACTATGGGACTAATGCCTCCCTCTGTGTGTCAGTGTTCTGTAATACCCTGAGATCTGTAACTATAGGACTAATGTCTCCCTCTGAGTATCAGTGTTCTGTAATACCCATATATCTGTAACTATAGGACTAATGTCTCCCTCTGAGTGTCAGTGTTCTGTTGAAACTAGAGATCTGAAACTATAAGACTAATGTCTCCCTCTGAGTGGCAGTGTTCTGAAATACCCAGATATCTGTAACTATAGGACTAATGTCTCCCTCTGAGTGTAAGTGTTCTGTTAAAACCAGAGACCTGTAACTATAGGACTAATGTCTCCCTCTGAGTGTCAGTGTTCTGTAATACCCATATATCTGTAACTATAGGACTAATGTCTCCCTCTGAGTGTCAGTGTTCTGTAATACCCAGAGATCTGTAACTATAGAACTAATGTATGTCTCTGAGTGTCAGTGTTCTGTTAAAACCAGAGATCTGTAACTATAGAACTAATGTCTCCCTCTGAGTGCCAGTGTTCTGTTAAAACCAGAGATCTGTATCTATAGGACTAATGTCTTCCTCTGAGTGTCAGTGTTCTGTAATACCCAGAGATCTGTAACTATAGAACTAATGTCTGTCTCTGAGTGTCAGTGTTCTGTTAAAACCAGAGATCTGTAACTATAGAACTAATGTCTCCCTCTGAGTGCCAGTGTTCTGTTAAAACCAGAGATCTGTATCTATAGGACTAATGTCTCCCCCTGAGTGTCAGTGATCTGTTAAAACTAGAGATCTGTAACTATAGGACTAATGTCTCCCTCTGAGTGTCAGTGTTCTGTTAAAACCAGAGATCTGTAACTATAGGACTAATGTATCCCCCTGAGTGTCAGTGATCTGTTAAAACTAGAGATCTGTAACTATAGGACTAATGTCTCCCTCTGAGTGTGAGTGATCTGTAATACCCATATATCTGTAACTATAGGACTGATGTCTCCCTCTGAGCTACAGTGTTCTGTTAAAACCAGAGATCTGTAACTATAGCACTAATGTCTCCCTCTGAGTGTCAGTGTTCTGAAATACCCAGAGTTCTGTAACTATAGGACTCATGTCTCCCTCTCAATGTCAGTGTTCTGTAACACCCGGAGATTTGTAACTATAGGACTAATGTCTCCCTCTGAGAGTCAGTGTTCTGTAATACCCACAGATTTGTAACTAATGCCTCTACTAATGCCTCCCTCTGCGTCATATCCTGCTACCGCCCTGTCCCAGATGTATACACTGGCTGGGTGGATCTATTTCTCGGGTGCTGTCCGCCTATCGTTCACAGTAACATTTATTTGCATTTGGAGACTTAAAAGCATAAAATATTACATGATTCACGCTCCACTCTGTGCTCGTGTTTTCATTATGAAGAGTATTTCGATATCAGCATATATTACAGTTGATTTTTGTTGAAAAACAATCAATGACAGAAAATACAAATTAATAAGGTGTGTGCCTCAAGATCCACGCTTTATTCATTGAACGAGTGCTGTATTTTCTAACCACACTCAAATGGGTTACGACTGCACCCTCTCCAACGAGAATTGTAGAATTACAATTCTGTGGCGAAATCAGAGAGGGCAGTGATTTGGTTATTTTTTTCTGGGAATGTAAAAGTCTGGAGGTATGCACGTGATTTCCCCTGTGGCTGTCATTTGATGGGAAAGCCATGTCTATCTGAGCCTCACCTAGTGGTCAGTTCATGTACCAGCAATCTGTGAGAGTCTGCTGGGGGTCATCACGTGACTGGAGCAGTACATCCCGGGAATCAGGTCATATGCAGCTGGGAATCAGGTCATTTTCAGCTGGTGACACTGATAGGTGAGAAGCAAAACGTAATTTTAGACCAGTGTCGAAGACGGTGGGCCATCACTAAAACAAGTTTGAGGAGCAGGTGATAAGACAGCACCATACATTCCCTCAATGCTGGTTCGATGTTGGGCCTGCTTTAAATCAGTTTTTGGACAACTGCCAGCTGCAAAGTATCTAAATCCACGAATAATGAGGTCATATTGCTACAGGGAATTACCATTGGACCGCGCCATGTCACCCACAAAGAAGTCTAGTCACTGTTTTACTTTTGTTCTGTATTTTTACTGTAGAGTTTGAGCTTATGGAGTCCGAAATGATTATTAAAATATTTGCCAAATGGGGATTTATTGGCAGGCCTTGTGACCCTAAACATAGCTATGGTGTTTTGTTTTACGGACAGTCTCAGTTTGTTCAGATACATTCAGGAAGGAGAGATGTAGCTCTTCACGATCCCCCAGATATACACCTAGGACGGACAATTATTGATTCTTGATTATATATCAAAGACATCGCAAAACGTCTTTACATTTTCTCTCCACACACTCTCACCCAAAGGGATTGAGATCTCCTGTTAAAATGGGACAGTCCTAGACGCAATGACCAGAGCTGTTCTATTTCAACAGCAGGGGGGGGGGGGGAGGTCTGATTCGTCGGTACTCAAAACCCGGCTATTACTAATTACAATGACCAGGGCTGTTCTATTTCAACAGCCCAAAGTCGGTACTATTTGTACTGAATGTCTTCAAGAGCTCTTTATGGAGCACAGTACCACAGACCAAGTAATATAGATGGAGCTGTACACTCAGACGTGTTCACACTCTCTGTCCTCTACGCTGGTTCAACTTGTCCCACTGAAATGTTTTAATTTGAAATTATTAACAAAATGTCCAGCTTTAACTAATTGAAAATATTTATGAAAGATTTGGATTTGTAAAATTGAATGATTCGACCACCTGGGCATGTTTATAGATTTCATTTTATTTAGTTTAAAACTGGTTTGAAAAAGCATAGCTGAAGCAGCACAATAATTTTACACCATGTCTGCTGGGAATGTGTTTCAAGTGTCCTAACTCAGGCACCGAAGAGGGAACCAGAGTTAGGAGAGAGGACGACTAAGAAACTGCCAGCTGGACAATTCAATAAGATCTGCCAGAAGATCAAAACGAGGGACGCCATATTTGTCTGTTTTCCTACACTTAACCCTGAGGGGCTGAAATATGTTTCCACAAACAAAGAAACCTACACTTAACCCTTATAACGCTGAAATATGTTTCCATAAACAAGGAAACCAAAGAGGTTTTTTTTTAATTTGAGATCATCATAAATGTCTTAGTTATCACTTTCCGCTTCTCTTGAATAACCATGTTATGGGTCTATGACCATTGAAAATGATTTAATTCTTTCAGGAGCTGCTTTCACAATGCGAAGGGCCGTAATTTCTGGAGAAAGAGGAATCTGACGTCTACAGGTGAAACACACTGCAAATTTTGTCGTATGAAGACGGTCCCTGCCCCCTTAAGAGGACAACCCGTCGTGGAAAGGCACTTCCTCTGTAATAGGCCTAATCACCCCCAGTGCGGAATGGGGAACTAATTTTCTTATTTCGTGATAAATGATTGTGTGAGTACACCATCTTCACGGATTGTTTTATTTATGTTCTTGTAATGTGCACTGTGGTTATTTAGAGCATAGACTAATGACCAATCACTGGCAGAAGGACTTCGCCAATCCGAGGTCATTAACAATCTATTCTTACCACAATCATGTCGCTCTGTTCATGACAGGTAGGGTGATGTATGGCCTCGTGTAACATATATATACAGAGTATATTATTTTCATGATAATAGTTATTAACATGTTGGAAATTACCCATTATGATATCTAAACTTTTATTGGTATATTTTCAATTTCATTAATATTCGCAACCTATCAGTTGTATTTGCACACATAAATATAATGCTGTCATATCGGTTTCAAATTTTTCGTTTGGTTTGCATTAAGCTAATCAATAATTATCATTAAATAATTGATATTAATCAAGCATCATGATGATATTTTCCACTCACCTTAACCCTTATCCTGTTAATCACGACTATTGTTTTATGAGTCGACCAAATCAAAGTTGAATGGGAGCGAAAGGTGTGTCTGAACATCAAGATTTGCGTGCTCAAATTAAACAAATATGAGTAAAAATTGAGTAAAAATTTGAATAAATTCACTGACATCGCCACCTTAAAATGAATTCAAACACGCTTATTTAAAAAAACTGAAATGGACTTATGTTTCAATATACCAATTTGTACATTTAATCTGTTTATGATGTACATATAATATCGCTGCATTGCGTCTCCCACAATGAAAAGAGAAATACAGTAATGTTTTTAGTAGCGTCAGTTTAGCTGTTGTTTTGTCGTTGTCAACAATCCAATAATAGTCAGGAAATTACTTCTATACCTGGCAACACCCCAGGAAGCCATATGAAGACACCAATCATCAGCTCGTTTTCCTGGCTAACTATCCATGAACAGTGTGGTATAAAATGATTGCAAGGTCTTTCTGTGACGTTTTGAACCTTAGCGACATCATTCTGCTGTTTGTAGATTTGTAATAACGCTAATTATGACTGGGTAATAATACCACTCCCAAATATATATCTTCTTCTTCTTCTCTTCTACTTCTTCTTCTTCTTCTTCATCATCTTATTATTATTATTATTATTATTATTATTATTATTATTATTATTATTATTATTATTACTATTATTATTATTATTATTATTATTATTATTATTATTATTATTATTATTATTATTATTATTATTATTATTATTATTATTATTATTATTATTATTATTATTATTATTATTATTTTTATTATTGTTATTATTATTATTATTATTCTCAGCTCCTTCACGTACTCTAGGATGACAGTCTCAGTCCGTTCACACACATACAGGAATGACAGTCTCAGTCCATCACAACCCCCCACACCCAGCTAGGAAAGCCGTCAAACAGTAAATCACTCAGATTGTATCCCGTCTGATTTAGGGCGCCAGGGATATCTGATGGAGAAACTGACCCAATGGTTGCTTAATGTTGGGCCAGCGTCGCAGACGATGGCCCAACATTAAACTAGCATTGGGAGAACGTCTCGTGTTCGTCCAGGGAATATCAGCATTTGGGGAGTGTTATGGCTAAATAATCGTGACGTAGTTTATGCTGGAGACTACAGTCATTCATCCAATGTTGATGTTGGGCCAGCGCGCAGACTGTGGGTCTGGTGCTTACTGGGATGTCTTGGGAAGGCAACGCTACTTGTTTACATTCAAGCAATGCTTCCAGGCTTCCAGGCTTAGTTGGAG